>OY796664.1:27681136-28103851 GCA_963680705.1 Rhagium mordax
TGATACGTTGGAGGCATTGGCATCATTAGGTGGTTCGATTATACAGGATGAAACATTCAAGAGCATAGAAAAATATGTATGCACTGTGTATTTACGTCCAACAAAAAAAATACAAATTAATACACTGGGAGAGTTAAGATGGTGGTTCTTTACTCAAAAACAGGCCCTTACAGGAAATATGCCTCCAACAAGAGCAGCATTACAACCCGCAATACGTAGGGCAAATTATCAGGTTATGGAGTGGAAACGCTGTGATGTACCACATCCATGTCTTCCGTTACCTACAGAATTTGGATGGAGTATTGAAAATGAAGCATTAGTACCAAAGATGTGTGATCTCCCATGCGGTCCAGAAGAACTCATTTCGCTAACAAAGTGTTCCTGCACCCGAGGAAGATGTGCACCACCCTGTAAATGTGTTATGAGCCAACTTCCATGCACAGAGATGTGCGCTTGCCTTGGTGAAGAAGAAACCTGCAACAATATGCACAGCGTGATGGAAGTAGCTAGTGACAGCGATGAAGAGTTTGAGTGTGACGACTAGTTATATTTATATACATTATATAATAATATATTAATAAATAATACGGTAGCAGCAAATGTGTCTTATTTTTGTGGTTGCTTATAGGAAAGCACGAATAATCTTATAAACTTCTGTTTGCAGCACATAATTTCATAGGACAACTTTTGTAGAGAATTATATTTTCTTTCATTTTGGTCCTATAAGTTTTTTTCGTAAAGCTAAAGATTCTAGAGTTATCAACTGATACTTAAATTGTAGCTTAACGTACCACTCCCCCCTATCTAGAAAACGACAGACACGACTTGCAGGTGGCCACCATCGCTTTTCGTGTTCCACACACCCCTATGAATATACCGATATCACTCTTAATACTTAATCATTTACCTGCACACGGGACGACTTTTTTTAATATAGCGCTATCCACTATATAGATATGGAAAAGACCCGAGACCACTTCACGTCGCCACGTGGCGTCGCAAAATTCCGCAATTTCACTTTTTGATACAGTCCCTAAAATTTCAAAATGGTGCTATCAGACACGATCCCGGTAGAGACGATGACCAATGGGTAGGCGAGGCCAGCTCAACCATCCTTGGAAGCCGTAGGTCACGGACTCACTAGGAATTTCAGAACGCGAGGGTAGAGTGAACCTATGGGTCCGTAGATCAGTGCGACCACGAAGGTGGATCAGTCTATGATAGATCAGATTAAGAGCTACCGATCTACGGTAGATTCACTCTCGCGCCTTTGTGGAGTATTCCTGTGATTCGTTAGACCGGCTTATGACAATGATCATCTGCGCTATGATCATTGTTGTGGCGCAGTCCGTCCTTCGAGGAATCGGTACTGGCTGAGGACAATGCATGTCCTTGGTCGTCTCTACATGCTGCATCGTGCCTGGATGCGTTCGTTCAAACATGAGATATGGGCCGAAAAAGATAAAGGGAATTTTGGAAAGTGTACTGAAAATCGTCTTAAAAATTTTATAAAAAATCCTGATATGCACGGAATCATGCATATCAGGCAAAAAGAAGGAATTTTGGTGTTTAGGAACTGAAGTGAAATTCGAGATAATTTTGATAAAAAAAATGGTGTACATGGAACAAATGTTCCATATACACCATTCAAGCCTTAGCTTGTGTGCTTATGTCTAATTGGGATCTTTTGCTTAAAACTACTTATACAGCTTCTCCTGGGTACGTTAACACTCCCCTCCTTTGGAAAATTCGTCTTTCGGAATCGATCACTATATCACTGTGTCACTGATTAAGATTACTTATTATATATAAATGAAAGAATGGATATTTGGGAATAGGATTTAATAACAACTCTTGTGGGAATATGGTGGTGGTGGTATGGTTAACATAGATATAACACTTAGGATAATTTATACAATTCTTGGCCGAAAGGTAGTTGGACATTAACATTGGAATTTATAAAATTATTGGCCTCATAGGTTTTAAAAGTAAATGGATCATATCATTGGTAATTTATAGGATTATTGGTCAAAAGTGGACTTAACATAATTATCGAATGAACATATATGGAAAACATGATAGTGTCTTTATGCACTGTTTTCTGAATCTTCTGTCTTGCTCTTCGATCTTCGTCTTCTGTCTTCGTCTTCTGTCTTGGGAGTCCATCCTCTTGGAGAATGCTGCACTCCACTGCTTGGCTCGTTCGTCTGGAATCTGCCAACATACCATTGGGACTGGTGGATCATTGCATTGGGAATTTATGGTTTGGATCTCAGGATAGGATCAGCATGCATCTATTTATGTTCAGGCTGTGAACATAAATCAGTACGTATTAGTTAAAATTGAAACAAAGGATACCGCAGTATCCGACTATGAATTTGGGCTTTAAAATTTCTGGACATAATCTCATCATTCTTATTTTCTCCTCGCGTGTGGACAGCGGGAGGAGAGACTTCTCTACGGAACGTCTTTTGGAAAATAACTTGAATTTGGGAGTTTAACATTTGTCAAAGGAATTATGAGTCTTCGCTCTCTCTCGAGATTGAAAGGATTACAGGAATTTTGTGGAATATTTTCAGAAAGGATATTTGCTTCAGAGGAACCCTCTGTAAGCGGAATAGTCTGGTCAGTGGTTTGCTTGGAATCATTGGTTCGAATAGAATTTTGGTCATGTACTAGTGTGGAAGGATCTGGATCATGAATGGAAATATCAGCATGCGAAGCTGCTTGCGAACTGGTTTCCGGCCCTTCGGAAACGCTACCCTTTGTCTGCTTCGACGCAGGATGCCTTCTTACATTCGAGGCAGCTACGCTGGCTGTATTAGGGGTATGAATTTGGACTTGGACGGGAATTGGATCATTGGAATGCTCTGGTCCATCGTGCGGATCGCCCACTGAAGAGTCATCGGAATCGTCTTCACTGGATGCGAATCCTACTTCCTCCGTTGGTTTCACAAGTCTCAGATCGTTCACATGTAGTCGGGATAGATGTTGGTCTTTCTGGATAATATAAACCTCATTTGACACTTTCTCTGTCACCCTATGTGGCCCAGTCCACGATGGTATAAATGCTTGTTTGTCTTTCCGCATATTTTTAGCCATAACTCTGTCTCCAACTTTTAGAACAATAGGAGTGACTGCTTCCTTAGGGGCGTATTTTTGTCTATACTGTTGTGAATTTTGACTTATATTTTGCACGATAGCTGGTCTGGTTAATGTGGGTTGCCTTTCTTGAAAATAGCTTTCTATCTGCCAGTCGCCTGCTTCTGCTAGTTCGTAGCCTAAAACTGCAAAGCTTGGGGTATATCCTGTGGAAGCGTTCTTTCTAGTTCTTAGGTTGTAAAGCATTTGAACAATGTACATATCCCATGTGTCTGTTACCTGATTGAACATAAGAGATTTTAAAATTTTCTTGGCTTCTTGCACCTGTCTTTCTATTGGATTTGCTTGTTGATGATAAATGGGCGTATAAAAATTTTGAATATGGTTGCGTTTACTAAACTGAGTATACCATCCACTTTGGAAATGTCCTCCTTGATCTGATATGATAGTCTTCGGCAAGCCAAACCGAGATATCCAGTGCTCCTCCAGAAATCGAACTAAAGTTTCACCATTCACCTTTACGAAAGCTTGCGCTTCGGTCCACTTAGTAAATAGATCGACCGTCATGACTATAAATCGATTACCAGTGTCCTTAGCGCGTTTGTATGGTCCCAAGATATCCATACTGATCACCTCAAAAGGGTATTGAGGTTCATGACACCGTAATGGGGCTTCCGGCTGCACTTGTCGTCCTTTAACAGATTTGCACACTAAACAATTTTGAATGTATTGGCCTACTAGCCTGGACATGTTGTTAAAATAATAAGTTCTAGATATGGTCCGAAAGGTTTCATCTCTTCCTGGATGGCCGACACCAGTCTTGTCGTGAAAATGTGAAATAGTTTCTTTGATCTTACGTTTAGGAACCACTAAATAAATTTTGTCTGAAATCAATCTCATAAGTATGCCATTTCTCACTTGATGAGTTGAGTAAAATTTCTGGTCTTTAACCGATCTCTCATTTATAGTTCGTTGACTGAGTTCAATCCAACGACTAACTTTCTCCCTGATGTTCGTAGAATCCTGTTGACTTTCTATAATTGATTGATAAAGTTCCAAATGGGTGATAGCCAAAATATTTTCTTTTGCTTTGAATTTAGGCGGAAACATTCGCTCTTCATCGAGATGCTCCAAACTTGAATTTTGAGGATTCCTACTGAGATAATCGGCCAAAAGATTTTCTTTGCCTGGACAGTGTTCAATTTTGAAAGAATATTCTTGCAACAACAACGACCATCTTGTAAACTTCGTTTTCTCATCTCGGTGCTTATCCAACCACAGGAGAGCCCTATTATCAGTTCGGACGATGAAAGGTTTGTCTGCTAAGTAAATCTTATATCGCTTAACGTAAGTAACCACACTTAGACATTCTAGCTCGTTTATGTGATATTTTCTCTCTGTAGGAGACAAGGTATGACTTGCATAAGATATAATATGTCTTTCACCTCCATCGCCGAACTGATATAAAACTGCTGCCATGCCTAGTAGACTTCCTGAAGAGGGGTTGGAACCTTTGGTGTAGAACTTACACTTGGAGTAGTTTTCCACACACACCAAAACACTTTTGCACACACTCGACGCGCGTTTCGCCAACCAAGTTGGCATCATCGGGAGATGATTAAAACAGTTTTAATCATCTCCCGATGATGCCAACTTGGTTGGCGAAACGCGCGTCGAGTGTGTGCAAAAGTGTTTTGGTGTGTGTGGAAAACTACTCCAAGTGCTAGTAGACTAGCATCCGTCTGAAGAATAAAAGTTTTGTCCAAATCTGGTCTATGAAGTTCCAAGGGTTCTGCTAAGATCTGGTTAATATTCATAAATGCGTTCTGGGCCTCCTTTGTCCATTTATATCGGACGTCGTTCGAGAGTAGTCTGGTTAGCGGCTTGGTAATGATGGCTGCATTAGGGATGTATTCCCTTACCCAGTTGCATAGACCGAGAAAACTCTGAAGTTGTCGTTTATTGTTAGGAACAGGATAGTTCTGAAGCTGCAATTTATGTTTATCAAGTGGTCTAGTGGTATCTAAAGTAATCTGATGTCCAAGATAGGTAATCTCATTAGTAGCGATTACACACTTATCCGGAGAAACCTTCAAGTTATGTAGCCTTAATCGTTCAAATATCAACCTGAGGTGCTCCACATGTCCTTCCAAATCTTCACTATATATAATGATGTCGTCTAAATAGACTTTACAGAAATGGTGCAAATATCCTGTTAGAACATCTTTGGCCATGAATTTTTGGAATGTGCACGGGGCAGTCTTCAAGCCGAACGGCATAACATTGAATTGATAGGCAGCTCCATCATGAGTAGTAAACGCTGTGTAAATTTTGGATGAATCATCTAAAGGAATTTGCCAATATCCGCTCTTCAAATCAAGTACAATAAATACTGTAGCTTTCCCCAGGCCCTTGATACTTTCATAGATTTTTGGTAAAACAGAGGCTTCGTCAAGCGTGACTTCGTTTAATCTACGATAGTCGATACAGAAACGCGGTTTCTTATCTTGTCTCTCAATGATGACTGGGGGTGAACTATATGGTGATGTGCTTGATTCAATAACACCGGCCTTTAACATTTCCTCTATCTGATCATACATGATCTTCTTTTTACTAGGCGACATGGGATATGGCTTTACATTGAATGGACGATGGTCCTTAACGATAATTTTGTGTTTAACACTTACGGTGGTTGCTTGAGTCAATTCCACCGTAAATAGATCAGAAAATTCTTTGAAAAGTGAATTGAAAATGGAGTTAGAAATTTTTAGGGTTTCCGGCAATTCTTCATTAGATGCTCTATCGGTTGCCTGATTCCAGAACACGGTTATACGTCTGTCTATTCCCACATACACACATTTCCTATGATAGTCAAATACGACATGTTGAGAATAAAGGAATGGAGCTCCTAATATGATTCCTTCGTTCAGTTCTTCGATAACTTGAAATGGTACATGGAAACGAACATCCGATATAAAGATGTCTAGAGAAGTAGTGCCTTGCGAATCAATAACTTGATCGCCACAAGCAAGAGCGAAAGTTTGAGGATCTGATAGATTATTCATCGATGAGAGAAATTGCGGATGAATGATATTCCTTGTAGCACCGGTATCAAGAAGTGCGAACACAAGTTTATTATTAACGATAATTTTGATTCGAGGCAAAGGATAAAAATTTGATAAATGGTTAATGGCTTCTGATAGGATTATAGGTTGAAAGTTGGCAGGGTCTTTGGCATATTCTGGGTATTCTGACGTCAGGTCAGGTAAGTGGTCAAATGGGTTTATAGTTTGGGATTGGTCTATTGACGACGAGGCGTACTCGTAGGGCCGACTGGAGGTGGATTGCGGGAATTGCCCTGTTCCCGAACCCCTGAGAAGTTTCCCTGTTGTCGTCTCTTATAAGGATTGTTAGGACAATCGGAATGGTAATGCCATTGGACATCAGGACAGAATCGACATGGAGTAGGTGGAATTTTCTGATTGTTGGAATTTGGACGGAATTGATTGCTAGAGGTTGCCTGCTCTTGGAAATGGACTTGTCGGTTCCTGACGTCTTGAGTGTCTCTATTGTTATTCTCACTGTGGGAATTTTGCCAAACACGGCCATTATTGGAGTTGCCTGAAGATGACTGATTATAATTTTGATTTGATTTTGCTTTAGATTTGGTTTCGATTGAACGTGCCGCAGATCCTTCATCAGCTATATCTCGCTCTACCCTAGATGCTATAGATACAAGTGATTCAGTGTTAAAAATATGTGTTCCGCGTAAGCGAGAACGTATCTCCGGTCTGAGTTGGTCCAGTATGATACTGACCTTCAGAGCTTCCGGTTTAAAGGGGTCGACCGTATTAAAAAGACATATTTTCTTGGTAATGAATACCGCTGATGAATCACCTGCACGCTGCATTTCGCCATAAAGCTTTGTGATTGCTTGAGTGTAGATATCGCCTGAATCAAATCTATTGCGGAAACGTTCAATGAATACTTCGTACGAAGTAATAAGAGTTCGATATTGATCAAACCATTTTCGGGCTTCTCCTTTGAGTTGTTCAGTTATTAAATGGAATCGGTCTGTACTATTGTTAATTCGTGCTCTGAGGCAGTAGTCCTCGAAATTTCGGATGAAAGTTTCGGGACTCTCATGGTCTAAGCCATGATATTCCACGTTAGGACTACGTGGTCGGTCATACGTTGAAGTTGCACTGTGCTGCGTCCTGCATAGCGTTTACGAAAGTTTGTGCCATCTTGGCAAATAGATCTTCCATTGATGGAGGATTATCAGGGGACCTCGACGAGGGAGAAACATTACTGATCAGTTCCGGCTGCCGCTCCGGCACTACGGAGGAATCTTCCATTAACCTGGTCTCTTGCTCGTAAAAGCCACAGGGGGTTAAAGATATCAAAGGATTGTCGTTCATGACTACGATTTTTTGCAAGAGATGAAGTCAATTGAAGCACAGCCCCACGTTGGGCGCCATATCAACGTTTAATAACTAAACTAATTTGCTAAGGCTGTCGTTATAACCAGTGATAGTGGGAGGGAACGACCGATATTCGTATTAAGTCAACCAACCGCTGTCACCACATCTGATTTAACTCTTGGCCGTTGAATTCAACGCAGGTCGTGGCAAACCCTTAATATATCGAAGTCTCGAAATCGATAGATTAACGGCAACTGTCGACAATGAATGCTTCCTCATATACAGGCTTCGCAACGTCCTGAACTAAAGATACAACACTAGCTAAACACTTTGCACAATACACAATTCACTTCTGACACCTGCCCAGACAGGTCTTGCTCGTTCACTCTTCTTTGGCTCAGCCGAATGGTCAAACCGACGCAATTGCGAGGGTCGTTAGCTATGGGGTCAACACAGATACTAGACTAATACTAGAACGCAATAAGAAGACATGGATAATAAATAAGGGTATATATTAAACAATCATCATAATACATATAGAGCCTCACCTAGCAAGGTCTGCCACCATAACCACGATACCCCCACAAGGGGTCAGCGACCGCGACGGCCGCGCTTAAAGACGAGTGATCGATTGCCGAAAGAGAATTATTACATGGACGTGACTGGCAATTTAGTGAGTGGGTTTTATAGATTTACTGTTAGAATTATAGACTAAAAATTTAAGGTAATATTCTCCAAAAGGGGTATATGCCGTTAGACGTCTGTGGATATTTCAGAAAGGGGAAATATATTAAGGGTTTGCCACGACCTGCGTTGAATTCAACGGCCAAGAGTTAAATCAGATGTGGTGACAGCGGTTGGTTGACTTAATACGAATATCGGTCGTTCCCTCCCACTATCACTGGTTATAACGAATGGTTAACTAACGTTGACACAGCCTTAGCAAATTAGTTTAGTTATTAAACGTTGATACTCACAAGGCGGTCACCTGGTAATAATGGGGAAGTGCCCCGGTACCCGTGCGTACCGCACTGAGGCTTATCCTGGCTTGATTTAATCAAAAATACCCTAATTCTATTTTGCGAGATCATTGGGAGGTCTCCCACTATAGATATGGAAAAGACCCGAGACCACTTCACGTCGCCACGTGGCGTCGCAAAATTCCGCAATTTCACTTTTTGATACAGTTCCTAAAATTTCAAAATGGTGCTATCAGACACGATCCCGGTAGAGACGATGACCAATGGATAGGCGAGGCCAGCTCAACCATCCTTGGAAGCCGTAGGTCACGGACTCACTAGGAATTCCAGAACGCGAGGGTAGAGTGAACCTATGGGTCCGTAGATCAGTGCGACCACGAAGGTGGATCAGTCTATGATAGATCAGATCAAGAGCTACCGATCTACGGTAGATTCACTCTCGCGCCTTTGTGGAGTATTCCTGTGATCCGTTAGACCGGCTTATGACAATGATCATCTGCGCTATGATCATTGTTGCTTCGAGGAATCGGTACTGGCTGAGGACAATGCATGTCCTTGGTCGTCTCTACATGCTGCATCGTGCCTGGATGCGTTCGTTCAAACATGAGATATGGGCCGAAAAAGATAAAGGGAATTTTGGAAAGTGTACTGAAAATCGTCTTAAAAATTTTATAAAAAATCCTGATATGCACGGAATCATGCATATCAGGCAAAAAGAAGGAATTTTGGTGTTTAGGAACTGAAGTGAAATTTGAGATAATTTTGATAAAAAAAATGGTGTACATGGAACAGATGTTCCATATACACCATTCAAGCCTTAGCTTGTGTGCTTATGTCTAATTGGGATCTTTTGCTTAAAACTACTTATACAGCTTCTCCTGGGTACGTTAACAGGTCCTGTTAAATTACCCCCGGATTTCGATCTACAAGGTCAAAATGCGACCACCGAATGGAAATTTTGGAAGGTAACGTTTGAAGACTACATAATGGCAACGGGACAACATGAGGCGGCCGATAAAGTCAAACTGTCAATTTTACGAAATATCATTGGTACAGATGCGGCAAGAATTATGTCCACATTTAAAATACCCGATGACCAAGTCAACAATTACAATTTCATTATGGAAATGATCGATAAATATGTAAACCCCAGAGTCAATGAATGTTTTGAGCGGTACAATTTTTTAAGGCGAACACAGAAGGAAGGTGAGAGTTTTGAACACTTTATAACAGACTGTAAATACCTGATCGGCCGTTGGAATTAATAAAAAAAAGGTGATTTTCAAGAAGTTTTATTGCACAGAATGCATCTTTTAGGTATAAAAACTTGAAAAATCATAGTCCGTACGCACAGAATGACGGGGAACGTACCTAAAAATGCATAATTATGCAAAAAAAGTGCAGTTTTTGTGCATTTTTCAAGGTTTTTTCAAAGATATTCATTAAAGATTCATCAAAATTTGAGAAAAATGGTTTGTATTAGTATAATAATAATAATAATAATAATAATAATAATAATAATAATAATAATAGACTTTATTCATTTATGAACATACATACATAGAGATTTTAAATACAATAAATTGGTGAAAAGTTCAGCAATAGACATAATCTAAAGCTGGTCCTACACTTAACCTATGTATAAAGGTAGACAAACATGTAAAGCAATAAATGCTATATATATATAAAGTATAAATTAAAAACTTTGAACAAATAGCCAAACTAATAACTAGATATTGAAGCGAAAAATGAAAGACGGTATGCCACAATAACAACAAATACCAAATGAAATTGCAGGTTACATAATTGGGAAATTGCGTTTGTAATTTTTTGCGAAAGACGAGACAGAGCAAGATTTCAGACATGAAGGAAGAGAGTTATATATTTTTAATACATTGAAGGAAAATGATCTTTCAAATATAGCGGTTTTATGTGCAGGTGGAGTAAGAGTGCTTTTAAATCTGACATTTAAATTATGTACAGTCGCGATCATATTGTCAGTAGCAATTTTCAAACAAAATCGTATGCGATGGACTCGCAAGTCCCCGCCCACTGACGGGGATGAAAACGGTCACACATGCGCCACAGACACCTGTGCATACGCGGTCTGCTAGCCGCTTAATGCTTATTGCTTAATATGTAATTTTATGTTAAGAGCAAGGGAGCAAGTACTCCCAAACAAAAAATGCAAGCACACATTGACGCGAATACCAGAAAACAAATTATATTTCTTTCTGAAGAAGGGCTTAATATATCCGAAATAGGAAGGGAGTTATACATTTCGGTAAATATTGGTATTTTATGCCTTTACTTTATATATTCTAAATTTTAAACATTTTAATTAAACAGATTAGGAAAAACTGTTACACATAATAAGAAGATTAATATACCCCCAAACTCCAGATTTTATTTATTTTTTATGATGTTGGTTCTCTATTATAAGGCACATCGGGTTCAAAAACGTTGAAAAGAATAGGCTTTTGATATCATTGTTTTAAATAAAAATATGGACCACATTTATTTTGCAGTTCTATATTTTTGGAACGAGATGGTGATAGGTATTTCAAAATCTTATGAGCCATGAAATACGTAAAAGAGAGTTTATTCCGTGCTACAAGTATATTTTGTAAACATTGTCTGCTATCTACTATTTGCCTCGATATAAACTAAAACAATAAATCTAATGTTTTTAGGAAGTTTTTAGTGTAATTGAGCCGATCGACCGACGCGGCGGCCGGACGTCTTCATAGATTTTTTAATTATAGTTGATTTCTTTATCTACAGGGTGATTAGCGACCTTTACATTATAGCCTTGCCGACAATTTTCCTCAAATAAGTTTTTTAAACATTTCTCGAAAATAATGTATTGGATTCTTGGAGAATTATTACATTCTTCTTTTTAGAGGTCGACCGTTAGTCGTTGGCTGAGGAATCATGCAAATGAAAATCGTTTATTGCTTCTCCCTTCCACGGCTTATTGATGCGGCTCAAAGTCAGCAAATGGTAAATTCTTACCTTCAAAATGGTTTTGAATGCACACGTAATTTTGCTAATCAATTCGATGTATCAACAATTACAGTGAGAAGGGCGCTGCATAGGGAGGGGTTGCACAATCGGCGACCAGCAAATAAGGTCTTTTTGACTGAACAAAATAGGCGAGCTAGGTTGGCATTTGCCCGGGAATATTTAAATTTCGACTGGAGGAATACAATATTTTCCGATGAAAAATGCTTCCAGTCGAGCCAGCACGGTAGGGTCTCCGTTTGGAGGGTAACCGGTACTCGGTATGATGAGAACCACGTCATACCAAACACACAGTCCGGTCGCATAACTGTAAATTTGTGGGGTTGGATGAGTGATGGTGGTCCAGGTGAACTTATATTAATTCCGGGACGGGCCAACTCACATAATTACCTTGAGGTGCTAAATGACGTTATGTTGCTCTCTGTGCGCACCATATATCCAGATGATGAACTCCCTATAATAAACTTCGTCGATGACAACTGCCCCATACACCGTGCGCACATTGTAAGAAACTGGTTTGTTGAGCACGCAGAACACGTGAATCGTATTCCGTGGCCTCCCAGGTCCCCGGACTTAAACCCCATAGAAAATTTATGGGGTTTAATGGTCCAGAAGTGGGACCATAGAAATGAACGAACAACTGAGGCGTTACACCAACATTGCTTGGAAGTGTGGGAGGATATGAGGAGAAGGAACTTTTGCGGGAATCTTGTAGCCTCCATGCATGAGCGTTTGCAAGCTGTGATAGATGCGAACGGTGGATATACACGATATTAAGATTAACGTTAATATCGTGTATATCCGCCGTTTACTGATTTTATCAATGTTTTTTTTTATATCTCAAAATAGTCGAAGTGTCTATTTTTGTTTTTTTGTTAATTTCTAGCCTTTGTACAAGGTGATGCACGTAAAGGTCCTACCCTTTTATTTTAATTATTTGTGACATTTTATAAATTTTTACTAATTTTCTAATCTTCCTATTGCTTGAATTATAACCGAAAATTTTTTCGTGGCCTCGAATATTGTGACAATTTTCATACAACATTTGAGACCGAGAAAAAATTTATCAGATATTAATTGAAACGCGTGGGGGATTCGATAAGAAAACTTCACACGTAAATATAACAATAAATTTTACATATATGTCATTCTAATGACAGATATCATACAGGCGTTTTAGGTCATGCTGAACAAGAATCTGTAAAAACAAAAGCCCTATCTCAATCGCTAATATAAATTCCTAATTTTTGCCAATTTCTTTTGATCATAGTAGGCGTATTTAAGTTTGAAAAAATGTTTTATTAATAACTTTTTAAACACAATCTGAAAGAAAAGAAGTATACCAAATTTGATCTAAATCGATCAACAAATGGCCTAGATATTGGGGTGTAGTGGTGAAAAGTGAGACATACTTAAGAAGGAAAATTTTGAAATTTCCTCTAAAAGAAAATGTAAAATTAATTTCCAAACAAAACATTGGGAAATGTGCAATTATGTAATGTATCAAAGTACTCAGAATCATCTGTAGATAACAAAAATAAAATAATATACAAAGTAATTCATGAAAATATTCAAATTTTAGTATTTTTCGATTATCTTATGTCACAAAAATGGGACTCACTCTGCAAGTATATTAACTATAACAATTTTCAAATTCTTACTTCCATAAATACAGAAATAATAAGAGGTGTACCAAGATCTGGTGGAATAGGGTATATAGGGTAGGTCAACAACAAGTATGTTATCCCTTATGGAACACCCTGTATATTTTTACACATTTTGCAGTTTTAATCTCTCGATGATGCCAACTTTAGTTGGCGAAACGCACGTCGAGTGTGGGTAGCGTTTTGGTGTGTGTGGAAAAGACTAGTCCAATGGGAAATCTACTCCAGTACAAGTCTTACACCAAAGCTTGCAAGACATTTATATGAGGATATCGCTTTATATATCTCCTCAAAATTTTAGGTTTCAAAAGCTCAAAATGGCAAAGTTATTAACATTCAAAATTATACTATAAAATAATAGGTTTTAGCATAGTCGTATTGAAACAACACCTAAAAGTTGTAAAAAGTCATCTACAATTTCAGTTTGACACAAATGTCAAGATATTTGTTGTTTTTGATTCTATTGTAAAAAGGTGTTCTTAAAAGAGAGGCTAATAACTTTGACCTTGTTATTGAACTGTTATTAAATTTTTAAATTTTTAAACCCAAAATATTCAAGAGATATATAAATCGATATCCTCTTTCAAAATGTCTAAAAATATACAGGGTGTTCCATAAGAGATAAAAATATTGTTGTTGACCTACCCGGTATGATAAAGCACTTTTCGTAGAAGATTTGAAAACTTCGGTAAATACTAAGTTGGGGCAATATTTTCAAATATTTTAAAATGTCAAAAATGAACAAAATAAAGGAGAAGGAGTTTTACGTGCCCCACCCTGTATAGTAAAATTTTTAATCAAAAATGTGTCTAAAAAACTCCTGTCACGTTTAAGTTCATTTTAGAATAGATATTCTTCACTGCACGTGAATGATTGTGTTGAAATAACTTTTTTGTTAATTTTGTTAAGATCTTATTCATTTTTTCCTTTTATTGATAAGTAATAAATATAAATAAATCTAATTTACTGTTTATTTGTTTGTTTCTTTTTTGATAATTTTGAAGTAACTGCCTACCTACCCAATTTCATTTCCTTGGTTTGGTTTATGTCCATTTTAATAATTTTAATTTAATTATTTCCGTCAATTTCACATATTTGCATAGTTCATGGGAGATAGGGGACGTGGATCTGATTCCAAAACACCTCCATATTTTAGCAGAGACAATGCTTTCAAATTTAAAATGCAGCCTGTACCAAAATAAAACATTTAGGATATCTCACTAGTTTACAATTTGTAGCGGAAATCGGTACGCTTTCGGCTGTGGTCGGAACATAGCCATCCTGATTGGTTGGTGGTACACGCACAGGTCAGAGTACGCGTTAAACGAAATTGAACTTTAAGGTGCTAATGACAATATGATCGCGACTGTACGTCTGTACGAAACGTAATCTTTCTGTAAAGATACGACGGTTTCTTAAATACAATAATTTTGTGATACAGTGAACTAATATGTAAATGACGCCTATTTTTCATATTACGCCAACCAGTGATTTTCAATTTATGACTAATCGGTTCCCTTTTCCTTACTCCATAAATAAATCGTAAACAACAATTTTGAATTTTTTGTATTCTTTGAGAAGTTGCAGCTGTAATACAGGGCCCATATACAGTGTCACAAAAATTAAAAATTGACAAAACTAGTGACTCACAGAGCATAGTCTTTAATTGAATGTTTAAAATATGCCGCGTGCTATATAGAATTTTTAATTTGCAAATAGCTCGTTTAATGCAGTTTGATATATGTTTTTGAAATCTTAGTGACGTATCCAATATAAGACCTAAGTTTTTAACTTCATCAGTGATTAGCACAGTCACGTTATTAATTTTAATTTTAATTTCAGGAGTCAATCTAGCTCTGTCAATTGGTCGACAAAACAACATTGTCACACATTTCTTAGGGTTTAAAGTTAAGGAATGTTCCAATGATATCTTGTAAATAGTTTCTAGGTCTTTATTTATAAGATTGCAACCATCTTTAATATGATCAGGGTGAAATGAAAAGAATAACTGTGTATCATCTGCATATAATAATAATAATAATAATAATAATAATATGCCTTTATTTGTAGAATAAAATAATACAAACAATTAGATAATGGAGGATGGCGGTATCCAACATAGCTGCTCATACAACCACCCTGTTAAAAGTTATTAGCGCAAAAAATTATTCAACTGAAAATAAATATATACATTTACGTTAGATCTCTATTGTTAATAGTAAAAGCTTTAACTTTATTTCGAAAAGAAACGAGGTTAGAAGCTGCCTTGATATCATCTGGAATATTATTGTAAATTTTTGCTGAGTTATACGTAAAACTGCGTTGGAACATTGCCGAATTGTGTCTGGGAATATTTAATAATTCACGGTGACGCGTACCACGCTCATGGATATCACTGCCTTTAACAATTTTATCCTGCAAATACTGAGGTAGTTTCAGGTTATCTATTTTATAAATTAAACAAACCAAGTGGATTTGAAATCTTTCATGAAGGTTAAACCATCCAGACTCCCTAAATGCCCCAGAAATATGATCAAATTTCCTAATGTTATAACTGAATCTTATGCAGGCATTTTGTATTTTTTGTAGAGTGTCTTTATCTTTTTGCAGTAGGGCTGGCCAATATACAACATTACAGTAGTCCAAATGCGACAAAATTAAAGAATTAGTTAATCTTAACTTGGCCTCAGTGCTAAAAATGTCTTTGTATATATAAAGAATTTTCAATTTGCTGAAGGTTTTTTTAATTAAACTGGATACATGTGTACCAAATCTCAGATTGACATCAATATGAACGCCTAGGTTCTTACAACTATGTACTGGTTCCAATACTGCATTGTTAAGAACAATCTTAAAAAGCGGATTATTAACAATAAGATTCCTACTACGACCAAACACCATAACCTGCGTCTTCCCCTCATTAAGGATTAATCCGTGCGCATTAGAGAATTTGCCAATCACATCAAGATCAGAATTAATATTTGCAATAGCTGGACCAAGGTGATCATAAGTAAAAGAATGATAAATTTGTGTGTCATCCGCATACTGGTGTGACTGGCAGAAATTAAGGCGCTTACATAAGTCTGAGGTGTATATAGAAAACAGTAAGGGGCCTAAAATACTACCCTGAGGAACACCCTTATTCAGAGCAATGAATTCAGAGAACACATTATTTAAAATAACTCTTTGATGCCTATTATTTAAATAATTTTCGAAAAACTTAAGTGCTACTTCACCGACACCAAAAAATTTAAGTTTAGTTACCAGGGTAGTATGTTCCAGGGTGTCAAAGGCCTTACTGTAGTCTAGCAAAATCAAACATGTATTTTTGTTATTATCGGATGCTCGAAACAAATCATCCGTTACATTAAGTAAGGCAGTAGCTGTACTATGATGACCACGAAAACCTGACTGAGTCGGTGATAAAATTTTATTCGTGTGTAAGAATTAATTCAACTGTCCCTGTACAATTTTTTCTAATAATTTAGACATAACTGGAAGTATACTAATAGGTCTGAAATGTGAAAGAAGTGAAGGGCTACTGTTTTTAGGTACAGGCAAGACATTTGCATTTTTCCATAAGTTAGGAAATTTACCTGTTAATAAGCATTTATTTAAAATAAAAGTAATATGTTTGCTTAAATGAGGAGTCAAGTATAATAACATTTTAACAGATAAGCCATCCGGTCCCACTGCATTAGACTTAATTTTAAATAATATTTTTTCAACAGTTTCTGCAGTGACAGTCTTGAAACTGAATTGTTCAGGTAGATCAGGTAACGTCTTATTAATATAAGTAGCCTCAATAAGATCCTGATTGACAGCATTAATTTGAGGCAAATCGTTTACAAAAAATTTATTAAAGTTATCAGGAGTTGAAATATCGGAAAATGAAGAAGAATCTTTTTCTGTGTTGGAGCAAATATTTAAATATTTGAGAGTTCGCCAAAAATTCTTAGGATCTGTCTTAAAAGCATGTTGTAAATACGCCTTCTTTTCAGATTTGACAGACATATTAACCAGATTTCTAAGATTTGTATATTCACTCCTTGCCTCATCAGTTTGTAACTTTTTATATCTAGTTAATGCTTTGCTCCTTAATCTCATCATAAGTTTAAGATTATCTGTTAGCCAGGGAGCTGGCGGTTTAGTTATTTTAGCAGTTTTCTGAGGAGCATGAATATCAAATAAACATAAAACATTATCACTAAAAAAGTCAACAATATCATCTAATTCATCTAGTTCATAAATATAATCCCAATAAATAGTTTGTAAATCATAGACAAACATATCATAATTAAATTTGGAAAAGTCTCTGTAGGTTCTATACAAAATCTGTTGTTTAGGTTTTATTAGTTTTATGCTGCAGTTAACCATGCAATGATCCGATATATCTTCCATATTAATTACCTCAACATTAGCAGCAATTTCAGGACATGAAGAAACAATGATATCTATGAGCGTTTGTGACGTCTCCGTTAGTCGAGTAGGTTGATTAATAATTTGATTTAATCCATAGTTATTTAAAAGGTTTTTAAGCAATGATAGATTATAATTACCTATACTTAGAAAGTCAACATTAAAATCACCTCCAAATAATACGTAATCAAATTCCGGCAATAAACTTACTAAAATATTTTCCAAATGATCCATGCATTGGTTAAAATTCGTATTCGGAGGTCTATATACCGTTCCCAGGCACACTTTTTTTCCTGCTATTTTAAGGCTAATCCAGAGATGTTCCAACGGGCTATTTTGATTATAAACATCCACTACAGAAAATTTAAGTGATTTTTTTAAGTAAAATGCTACACCTCCACCTCTGCCTTCTCGATCTTTTCTGACAATTTTGTATCCTGATATAGAAATACCATTGTCAGGTAGCGCAGGGTTAAGCCAAGTTTCAGAAAGACCTATAACATCAAAGCAACTTTCCCTTACAGTATCAGAGAAAAGATCAAATCCTGTGCACAGAGATCTTACGTTAAAATGTGAAAAACTAATCCATGTGTTTTGCATACGTCATACCAACGCTCCAGTATTATAATTAATTTAAATAATGGCCTAATGGTATAATATGTCTACTCATGTATATATTTATTGTATAAAGAGATATGAAATTCCTTTAACTTAAGTATCAAATTAATAACTGCAGTATTTATGCATGATTATCAATATACAAAAAAGTATTAAAAGTAAACAGTAAACAAGTGAATTTAAATGGAAAAAAAAAATTAAATAAAAAATAGGTAAATAAATGAAAGGTTAACACAAGACTTTAATAAAGAATACAATCAATAGAAAATAATATAAAAAAAAGAAAGTAACAAAAAGCACTAATAATAATAAGAAATAAGTAAATACGTACTAAACAACGACTAACTCTACCACTTCGATTAAGTATATAAAATAAAATTTATTTATTGGCAAACAAATCATTCATTGAATTAATCATAGATTTTTTATTTATTTTATCATTCCAGAGATAAACTTTTCCTCCTGCAGACCATACCTTGTTTTTGCCAAACTTCTTTTTTGCGGCAACGAGAATTTCATACCTTCTGGGAGTCAGGTCCTCAAATATTGCGAAATCAGAATTTTTTAACACCTTTTTAGCACTAAATACCTCATTTCTTTTGATGTTTTGAACAAAATTTACCAAAATGCTTCGTGGCTTAACGGCTGAATTATCATAATTACCCAAACGAAATACATAGTCGATATCACGAATGCTACATGGCACTTTAAGTTTTGTATTAATAAACGCAACTATTACACCACAAGTATCCTCTCCATCGATTTCATGGAGGCCTTGAAAACGAAGTGCATTTCTCTTCAGATACTGCTCAGTATAATCACATTTTTCTTGAATACAAGTAATAGCTTTAGAGTTAGAATCTATTTTATCATTAAGAGATTTTATAGAGTCAGTAACCTCAGACATTTTGTTTTCCAGTTTTTCAAATTGTTTGTTCATTTTAATTTCCAACTGATTTGCAAAATTAGCACATACCTTAGAGATCAAAATTTCAGTGGCCGTATCAGAATTAGAACTTCCTTCTTCGGAATTATTAGTAGCACTTCTGCTGGGTTTATTTCCTGCAGGCATGATAACCACCAGTTTAATGATGCGGTACAATTATGTTAAAGCACACTGCTAAATGATATGTTATGACTATTTTCTTGTGTTATTAAAAAAAAAGGTAACAAATGTTGTATCGCAGACACCTGCCAAATGACCCACAACGAACCAATGATCATCAACAATACACCATTAATTTAACATAGGTACCTAATACGGAGCACAAAGTCGACTTTACTCACACATGACCAGCGACCGAATATGATATAATTGAGTGCAACAATGTTGTATAAAAGTTGATAATGAACTGGTGTATATAGTATATAGAAGAGGTCCCAAAACAGATCCTTGTGGCACACCTTGAAAAATATATCTGGAATCAGAAAACGCTCCTTCCAGTACCACCAATTGTTTTCTATCTTTTAAATAATTAGCAATAAATTGTATTGCCTCATCTTCTAATCCTATATATTTTAATATTAACAATAAAGTTTTATGATTTAAGGTATCAAAGGCCTTAGAGTAATCCAGCAACACCAATATTGTAGATAAACCCGTATCCATTGCACCCAGAATATGATCAGTAACATTTAATAGAGCTGTGGCACAGCTATGCCCCCCCCCCCCCCCCTAAAACCTGACTGAGTATGTGGAAGTATGTCATTTTTTTCCACATGGTCCACAAGTTGAAGTTTGATTATATACTCTAAAATTTTGGAAAGAACAGGCAGAATACTAATAGGTCTTAGGTCACCATACTCTAAAGGATTACTAATTTTAGGAAGAGGCACAACGTGTGCTATTTTCCATTCGCTAGGATAAACTGAATTAATTATACAAAAATTTACAATATGACATATATATTTTAAAATAAATGGACAACAAAGTCAAATAAAATCTATATGTATACCATCAGCTCCGATAGCTCGAGATTTTATGGACAGCAAATGTTTACTAATACCACTTTCAGTAACAGTTTTAAAATTTAAAAAGGACTTCACTGAAGTATTGATATCTCTGTAATAATTATATACATTATTACTTTGAACGATATGAGGTATCGAATTTATAAAATAATTATTAATCCAACAGTCTTCCACACAACTTTGGAACTCAGTTGTGATGAGTGAGCAAATATGCACTTTTTTCCCTACGTATGGAACTAGTGAGAAAATTTTTTATTTCTTTATATTCTTGCCAATGATTCTGGTCTCTAGTTTTTTTAAATTTTTGCAATGCTTTATCTTTAAGATTAACAAGTAATTTAATATTATCTGTTATCCATGGTTTATATGGTTTTTTAAAAACGCAGGTCTTTAAGGGTGCATGCATATCCATAAGAATTTTTATATTTTCATTAAAGAAACTTATTTTACCATCTATATTATTGATATCAAAAATATTACACCATGGAATGGCTTGCAAATGATCGTAAAGTATATTTTCGTCTATATTTTTAATGTTTCTAAAAGTGCGCGAAGTTGCTTGGCCATCCTGTATTTTTAAATTTATATAGGCAAACACCAGCTCGTGATCCGAAATATTAGGCAAAGATACTGTATCACACACAGAAAAATTACGTCCCTGAGATATTATTAAGTAATCTAATAAGGAAGCAGTATTCAATGTAATTCTTGTTGGATTATGAACAATTTGTTGTAAATTTAGGCTATCAGAAGATTATTAAAATTTATAGCTGCATAACTATTTACATTAAGTAAATCAATATTAAAATCTCCTAGACAGATTACCTCATCACATCTGGGAATTATATAAATCAAAGTATTCTCTAACTCACTCAAAAAATTATTATACAAGCCTTAAGTAACATATTGGGTCATTTAAGGCCCTTTATGAGCCGACTGTAGCCATTAAACGCATCCAAAACGGCATAATTTGCATCCGTTAAAAAAAAAATTAATAATTGCTCTAAAATTAATAAAATATCGTCAAAGTTTGTATGCTTGGGGGTTTTCGAGGTGACTAATTACGAATTTGAAGAGAAAATCGGAAAATTCAAAATGGCTGACTGATAATGGCGCGAAATTATAAATGTACATTTTTTTCCTCCAAACATTGCAGAACAAGTGAATAAAGCAAAAGTCAAAGCCAACAATTTGAGCAAGGAGCGAGTGGTGAGACAAAGATTATATAGACCATAGATAAACGGTGCTATTGTATTTATTTGACGCTCACCAAATGGATGCAGGCAAGAGAGAACGGGATATAAGTCCTCTGCTCTCGTCACTCATATTAGCGACGATCCATAGTACTTCACTAGCTTCTAGCCGCTCTACAACAGACTCTGTTTACAACATTTAAAACGAGCCGGCAAATTCTTAGGCAGTGCCGGCACGAATCGCCGTACTGTTTCCCGCCCGCGTTCAAACAGCTGTCACTGCTGTCAGGTCTTAGCGGCTATTCTCAAATAATAATTCGTCTTTGGCAGAGACAACCGTCTTTGATATCATATCTTGTGTTGTTGTATCATAGGTTTACTGTTTATTTACTGTGGTTTAGTGCTTCGTGTAATATCGATGTTGCATAATCGGTGTGTTTCAGTGTCAAAATGGCTAATTCAAATATTCACGACTGTACTAAATGTTTAATATTATTGGCAAAACTTGAAAAAAATCATAATGACGATAGTAAGAGGTTCTCTAAATATACATTATTGTTTAGAATAAAACCGCATTTTAGGCAGCCCATATACTTAACCTATTACCTGCAATTGAAAATATAAGTGTCAGCATTTTTAAGAATAAAACTAAAGCTCTTATTATTACAATTAATTTGTCTGTGATACAGAGCGAGAAGTACCTATGTAAATATTGAATTTTAAAATGTCATATGTCGTAATAACTTTTATCCTATGTGATGTTCACGGTGTGATAATTAAACTAATTGTACTTTTAAACAGTTTATTCATACTTTTATGCTGTTTTTATGGTGCACGTTAAAATGCGCTATGCGGTACCTTCCACCAATTGTATTTATTACTCATTGCTTATGCAATAAGTTATATTTATTTATTTATTTTTGTTTAGAATGTTTTAACATTATTTCATAGATAAAAAAATTGCATCTAAGGTTTTCACTTTTCTTTCCTTTTAAAATAATTTACAAGAATTGTATTTATTTGAAAAATATATGATAATAAAGAACTAGTGTTTTATTTTACTTTCAAATTAATATGTTCGACCGTACGCTAGCTATAAACCATAATGTGCTACTTTATGGTACAAGCAATGTCAAATTTGTATTTCAATGAAAAAAAATCATGTGACGGTATAAGGTCGATTTCCAACGAAAACTCTTTTCGCATTTACTACAATGAAAGGAATTCTGGATCTGGCTTATATTGTGTCTCCTCAAGCTGGATAATGTACCATATTGATTTTCACATACACTACACCTGTGCTGATTCATTATAAAACTATTTGATATGACACTCCGCTCGCAAATCGCAAAACACCAAGACGGTTGTCTCTGCCAAGACGAATTATTATTTGAGAATAGCCGCTAACACCTGACAGCAGTGACAGCTGTTTGAACGCGGGCGGGAAACAGTACGACGATTTGTGCCGACTCTGCCCAAGAAGCTAGTAAAGTACTATGGGTCGTCGCTAATATGAATGAGGAGAACAGAGGACTTATATCCCATTCTCTCTCGCCTGCATCCATTTGGTGAGCGTCAAATAAATACAATAGCACCGTTTATCTATGGTCTATATAATCTTTGGGTGAGATAAGTTTAAATGAAGTAAGAAGATATGGCAACAAGTCTGTAAGTACCCGTAGTGATAAGTTTAAATTAAAATATCAAACCCAATATCGAAAACCAAATGATAGTGACAAATTTACATCAAATCGAAATAGTAAAAAGTTTGATCGTGATGGGAGAGCAGAAGAAAAATTCCAGTGTAGAAGGTGCCAAAGGGTCCATGGAATTCGTGAATGTCCAGCATATGGCAAAAAATGTAACAAGTGCGGTCTATTGAATCATTTTTCAAATTCGTGTAATGTTAAGAATGTTAAAAATGTAGAAGAGCTAGAGAGTTCGAGTGATAGTATTTTTATAGGAAATGTAAATGCTCGTGTTGATGTAAACAATAATATTTGTAGTTGTAAATATGTAGATTGTAAGCATGAAAAAGAGATGTGGGATGAAATGATACAAGTTGAGGGTAAAAGTGTCAAGATAAAAATTGATACAGGAGCCGATGTAAATGTAATACCATTGGAAGTTTTTCAAAAAGTAAATAGGAATAAATAGAATTTATAGTTAGGCCAACCAATGTTATCTTGCAAGCCTTTGAAGGTACAGTGTCAAAACCGATAGGAGTTGTAAATCTTTCTTGTAAGTTTAGGAATATTAGTTATACAAGATGATTTTGTTGTTGCTGAGGGTCCAAGGCGGGTTCTGCTAGGCGGTCATTCATGTTTACACTTAAAATTAGTAAAAAGAATTGAAAATGTTGATACATGTGAACCAGCCACTGATAAGGAAAAAATTATAAAACAAAATATTGATGTTTTTTCGGGCTCAGGTGTACTCCCGGGTAAATGTGAGATTACTACATCTGAAGAGTTTGAGCCGGTTAGTCACCCCCAACTAAAATACCCCTTGCGATTCGTAATGCATTTAAAATTGAACTAGATAGATTGATTAAAAGAAAAGCTATTGTTAAGGTAGAAAAGATTGATGCTAAGGCAAGTATTAATAGAATCGTATTAGTAGAGAAATCAAATGGTCAAATTAGGTTATGTTTAGATCCATCAGATTTAAGTCGACATATTATACGTAAACCAAGATTAAACCAGAGTATAGAAGAAATATGTTCAAAATTAGGTGGTAAAAGTATATTTACTGTATTTGATCTATCTAAAGGATATCATCATTTAAGATTAGTTGAGGAGTCATCTTGGAAATGTTGCTTTTCAACACTTCTTGGTATTTATAGATATGTAGTATTACCATATAGGTTGTCAGACTCACAAGTTGAGAAAATATTTGGAGACATTGAAAATGTGATTATTTGTCATGATGATATGATTGTTGTCGCGGGAGCTACGAATCATGAACATGACAGAGGCAAGGCAAGTGAATGCTAAATTTAATAAAGATAAATTTCAATTTCGCGAAAAACAAGTTAAATTATGGGTCAATTTTTTTCCAAAAATGGTAACATTGTACTAATTCAAACTCCACCATACTGGCCGCAGGCCAACGGGGAAGTAGAGGACATGAACAAGTCTATCTTGAAAAGGCTACAAATTTGTCATTCGAACGGAAGCAATTCACAAGAAGAACTACAAAAGTTTACTTTGATGTATAACGTAACCCCCACGGAACGACGGGAAAATCACCCTCGGAATTAATGTTTAATCATACCATCAGAGACAAAATACCCTCAATAGCTGATGTAGAAGGAGGAAATATTAACGAAGACGCCAGGGATATCCTAAACAAACATAAAGGAAAAGAGAGAGAAGCAGGGGACAAGGTGCTAACACAGAACATGGGCGGGGAGAACAAATTAACCCCCAAATTCAATAGAGATAAGTACGAAGTGCTAAAAAGACTGGGAAACGAAGTAACATTTATAAGAGGTGACAAAGTAATCAGACGTCATGTTTCTCATGTAAAGAAAGTTTTCCAACCTGAAACGTCCGACGAACCAAGATGCTACAGACGGGACTCCGGATGAACCATTGCCATTAAAGGTGGAACTGTTATCGAACCCAGGAGATGCTGTGAAAGTAGTTTTAAGTAAAAGATCCCAATTAGACATAAGCACACAAGCTAAGGCTTGAATGGTGTATGTGGAACATCTGTTCCATGTACACCATTTTTTTATCAAAAATATGTCGAATTTCAAGTCAGTTCCTAAACCCAAAATTCCTTCTTTTTGCCTGATATGCGTGAATCCATGCATATCAGGATTTTTTATAAAATTTTTAAGACGATTTTCAGTACAGTTTCCAAAATTCCCTTTATCTTTTTCGGCCCATATCTCATGTTTGAACGAACGCATCCAGGCACGATGCAGCATGTAGAGACGACCAAGGATATGCATTATCCTCTGCCAGTGCCGAATCCTCTATGGACGGACTGGGGTTTTAATTATGATGATTACAGCGCAGGTAATCATCTTCATAAGCCGGTCTAACAGATCACAGGAATACTCCACAAAGGCGCGAGAGTGAATCTACCGTAGATCGGTAGCTCTTGATCTGATCTACCATAGACTGATCCACCTTCGTGGTCGCACTGATCTACGGACCCATAGGTTCACTCTACCCTCGCGTTCTGGAATTCCTAGTGAGTCCGTGACCTACGGCTTCCAAGGATGGTTGAGCTGGCCTCGCCTACCCATTGGTCATCGTCTCTACCGGGATCGTGTCTGATAGCACCATTTTGAAATTTTAGGAACTGAATAAAATTTGGAAATAGCGGAATTTGCGACGCCACGTGGCGACATGAAGTGGTCTCGGGTCATTTCCATATATATAGTGGGAGACCTCCCAATGATCTCGCAAAATGGAAATCCGCCATTTTTGATTAAATCAAGCCAGGATAAGCCTCAGTGCGGTACGCACGGGTACCGGGGCACTTCCCCATTATTACCAGGTGACCGCCTTGTGAGATAGCATTCGAAGAGATTTCCCCTTTCTGAAATATCCACAGACGTCTAACGGCATATACCCCTTTTGGAGAATATTACCTTAAATTTTTAGTCTAATTCTAACAGTAAATCTATAAAACCCACTCACTAAATTGCCAGTCACGTCCATGTAATAATTCTCTTTCGGCAATCGATCACTCGTCTTTAAGCGCGGCCGTCGCGGTCGCTGACCCCTTGTGGGGGTATCGTGGTTATGGTGGCAGACCTTGCTAGGTGAGGCTCTATATGTACTATGATAATTGTTTAATATATACCTTTATTTATTATCCATGTCTTCTTATTGCGTTCTAGTAATAGCCTAGTATCTGTGTTGACCCCATAGCTAACGACCCTCGCAATTGCGTCGGTTTGACCATTCGGCTGCAGCCAAAGAAGAGTGAACGAGCAAGACCTGTCTGGGCAGGTGTCAGAAGTGAATTGTGTATTGTGCAAAGTGTTTAGCTAGTGTTGTATCTTTAGTTCAGGACGTTGCGAAGCCTGTATACGAGGAAGCATTCATTGTCGACAGTTGCCGTTAATCTATCGATTTCGAGACTTCGATATATTAAGGGTTTGCCACGACCTGCGTTGAATTCAACGGCCAAGAGTTAAATCAGATGTGGTGATAGCGATTAATTGACTTAATACGAATATCGGTCGTTCCCTCCCACTATCACTGGTTATAACGAATGGTTAACTAACGTTGACACAGCCTTAACAAATTAGTTTAGTTATTAAACGTTGATATGGCGCCCAACGTGGGGCTGTGCTTCGGTTGACCTCATCTCTTGCATGAATCGTAGTCATGAACGACAATCCTTTGATATCTTTGACCCCTAGTGGCTTCTACGAGCAAGAGACCGGGTTGATGGAAGATTCCTCCGTAGTGCCGCAGCGGCAGCCGGAACTGATCAGTAATGTTTCTCCCTCGTTGAGGTCCCCTGAAAATCCTCCATCAATGGAAGATCTATTCGCCAAGATGGCGCAAACTTTTGTAAACGCTATGCAAGACGCAGCACAGTGCACAACTTCTACCTATGACCGACCACGTAGTCCTAACGTGGAATATCATGGCTTAGACCATGAGAGTCCCGAAACTTTCATCAGAAATTTCGAAGACTATTGCCACAGAGCAAGAATTAATAACAGTACAGACCGATTCCATTTAATAACTGAACAACTCAAAGGAGAAGCCCGAAAATGGTTCGATCAATATCGAACTCTCATTACTTCGTACGAAGTATTCATTGAACGTTTCCGCAATAGATTTGATTCAGGCGATATCTACACCCAGTCAATCACAAAACTTTATGGAGAGATGCAGCATGCAGGTGATTCATCAGCGGTATTCATTACCAAGAAAATATGTCTTTTTAATAGGGTCGACCCCTTCAAACCGGAAGCTCTGAAGGCCAGTATCATACTGGACCAACTCAGACCGGAGATACGTTCTCGCTTACGCGGAACACATATTTTTAACACTGAGTCACTTGTATCGACAGCATCTAGGGTAGAGCGAGATATAGCTGATGAAGGATCTGCGGCGCGTTCTAATGAAAATAAATCTAAGTCAAAATCATATACACAAAATTATAATCAACCATCTTCTGGCAACTCCTATAATGGCCGTGTTTGGCATACTTCCCAAAGTGAGAATAACAATAGAGACACTCAAGACGTCAGGAACCGACAAGTCCATTTCCAAGAGCAGGCAACCTCTAGCAATCAAAACCGTCCAAACTCCAACAACCAGAAAATTCCACCTACTCCATGTCGATTCTGTCCTGATGTCCAATGGCACTACCATTCCGATTGTCCAAACAATCCTTATAAGAGACGACAACAGGGAAACTTCTCAGGGGTTCGGGAACAGGGCAATTCCCGCAATCCACCTCCAGTCGGCCCTACGAGTACGCCTCGTCGTCAATAGACCAAACCCAAACTATAAACCCATTTGACCACTTACCTGACCTGACGTCAGAATACCCAGAATATGCCAAAGACCCTGCCAACTTTCAACCTATAATCCTATCAGAAGCCATTAACCATTTATCAAATTTTTATCCTTTGCCTCGAATCAAAATTATCGTTAATAATAAACTTGTGTTCGCACTTCTTGATACCGGTGCTACAAGGAATATCATTCATCCGCAATTTCTCTCAT
Source organism: Rhagium mordax (assembly GCA_963680705.1). Lineage (NCBI taxonomy): Eukaryota > Metazoa > Arthropoda > Insecta > Coleoptera > Cerambycidae > Rhagium > Rhagium mordax. The sequence continues at coordinate 27,709,245 of OY796664.1, forward strand.
CGATGAATAATCTATCAGATCCTCAAACTTTCGCTCTTGCTTGTGGCGATCAAGTTATTGATTCGCAAGGCACTACTTCTCTAGACATCTTTATATCGGATGTTCGTTTCCATGTACCATTTCAAGTTATCGAAGAACTGAACGAAGGAATCATATTAGGAGCTCCATTCCTTTATTCTCAACATGTCGTATTTGACTATCATAGGAAATGTGTGTATGTGGGAATAGACAGACGTATAACCGTGTTCTGGAATCAGGCAACAGATAGAGCATCTAATGAAGAATTGCCGGAAACCCTAAAAATTTCTAACTCCATTTTCAATTCACTTTTCAAAGAATTTTCTGATCTATTTACGGTGGAATTGACTCAAGCAACCACCGTAAGTGTTAAACACAAAATTATCGTTAAGGACCATCGTCCATTCAATGTAAAGCCATATCCCATGTCGCCTAGCAAAAAGAAGATCATGTATGATCAGATAGAGGAAATGTTAAAAGCCGGTGTTATTGAATCAAGCACATCACCATATAGTTCACCCCCAGTCATCATTGAGAGACAAGATAAGAAACCGCGTTTCTGTATCGACTATCGTAGATTAAACGAAGTCACGCTTGACGAAGCCTCTGTTTTACCAAAAATCTATGAAAGTATCAAGGACCTGGGGAAAGCTACAGTATTTACTGTACTTGATTTGAAGAGCGGATATTGGCAAATTCCTTTAGATGATTCATCCAAAATTTACACAGCGTTTACTACTCATGATGGAGCTGCCTATCAATTCAATGTTATGCCATTCGGCTTGAAGACTGCCCCGTGCACATTCCAAAAATTCATGGCCAAAGATGTTCTAACAGGATATTTGCACCATTTCTGTAAAGTCTATTTAGACGACATCATCATTTATAGTGAAGATTTGGAAGGACATGTGGAGCACCTCAGGTTGATTTTTGAACGACTACGGCTACATAACTTGAAGGTTTCTCCGGATAAGTGTGTAATCGCTACTAATGAGATTACCTATCTTGGGCATCAGATTACATTAGATACCACTAGACAACTTGATAAACATAAATTGCAGCTTCAGAACTATCCTGTTCCTAACAATAAACGACAACTTCAGAGTTTTCTCGGTCTATGCAACTGGGTAAGAGAATACATCCCTAATGCAGCCCTCATTACCAAGCCGCTAACCAGATTACTCTCGAACGACGTCCGATATAAATGGACAAAGGAGGCCCAGAACGCATTTATGAATATTAAGCAGATCTTAGCAGAACCCTTGGAACTTCATAGACCAGATTTGGACAAAACTTTTATTCTTCAGACGGATGCTAGTCTACTAGGCATGGCAGCAGTTTTATATCAGTTCGGCGATGGAGGTGAAAGACATATTATATCTTATGCAAGTCATACCTTGTCTACTACAGAGAGAAAATATCACATAAACGAGCTAGAATGTCTAAGTGTGGTTACTTACGTTAAGCGATATAAGATTTACTTAGCAGACAAACCTTTCATCGTCCGAACTGATAATAGGGCTCTCCTGTGGTTGGATAAGCACCGAGATGAGAAAACGAAGTTTACAAGATGGTCGTTGTTGTTGCAAGAATATTCTTTCAAAATTGAACACTGTCCAGGCAAAGAAAATCTTTTGGCCGATTATCTCAGTAGGAATCCTCAAAATTCAAGTTTGGAGCATCTCGATGAAGAGCGAATGTTTCCGCCTAAATTCAAATCAAAAGAAAATATTTTGGCTATCACCCATTTGGAACTTTATCAATCAATTATAGAAAGTCAACAGGATTCTACGAACATCAGGGAGAAAGTTAGTCGTTGGATTGAACTCAGTCAACGAACTATAAATGAGAGATCGGTTAAAGACCAGAAATTTTACTCAACTCATCAAGTGAGAAATGGCATACTTATGAGATTGATTTCAGACAAAATTTATTTAGTGGTACCTAAACGTAAGATCAAAGAAACCATTTCACATTTTCACGACAAGACTGGTGTCGGCCATCCAGGAAGAGATGAAACCTTTCGGACCATATCTAGAACTTATTATTTTAACAAGATGTCCAGGCTAGTAGGCCAATATATTCAAAATTGTTTAGTGTGCAAATCTGTTAAAGGACGACAAGTGCAGCCGGAAGCCCCATTACGGTGTCATGAACCTCAATACCCTTTTGAGGTGATCAGTATGGATATCTTGGGACCATACAAACGCGCTAAGGACACTGGTAATCGATTTATAGTCATGACGGTCGATTTATTTACTAAGTGGACCGAAGCGCAAGCTTTCGTAAAGGTGAATGGTGAAACTTTAGTTCGATTTCTGGAGGAGCACTGGATATCTCGGTTTGGCTTGCCGAAGACTATCATATCAGATCAAGGAGGACATTTCCAAAGTGGATGGTATACTCAGTTTAGTAAACGCAACCATATTCAAAATTTCTATACGCCCATTTATCATCAACAAGCAAATCCAATAGAAAGACAGGTGCAAGAAGCCAAGAAAATTTTAAAATCTCTTATGTTCAATCAGGCAACAGACACATGGGATATGTACATTGTACAAATGCTTTACAATCTAAGAACGCGTAGGAACGCTTCCACAGGATATACCCCAAGCTTTGCAGTTCTAGGCTACGAACTAGCAGAAGCAGGCGACTGGCAGATAGAAAGCTATTTTCAAGAAAGGCAACCCACATTAACCAGACCAGCAATCGTTCAAAATATAAGTCAAAATTCACAACAGTATAGACAAAAATACGCCCCTAAGGAAGCAGTCACTCCTATCGTTTTAAAAGTTGGAGACAGAGTTATGGCTAAAAATATGCGGAAAGACAAGCAAGCATTTATACCTTCGTGGACTGGGCCACATAGGGTGACAGAGAAAGTGTCAAATGAGGTTTATATTATCCAGAAAGACCAACATCTATCCCGATTACATGTGAACGATCTGAGACTTGTGAAACCAACGGAGGAAGTAGGATTCGCATCCAGTGAAGACGATTCCGATGACTCTTCAATGGGCGATCCGCACGATGGACCAGAGCATACCAATGATCCAATTCCCGTCCAAGTCCAAATTCATACCCCTAATACAGCCAGCGTAGCTGTCTCGAATGTAAGGAGGCATCCTGCGTCGAAGCAGACAAAGGGTAGCGTTTCCGAAGGGCCGGAAACCAGTTCGCAAGCAGCTTCGCATGCTGATATTTCCATTCATGATCCAGATCCTTCCACACTAGTACATGACCAAAATTCTATTCGAACCAATGATTCCAAGCAAACCACTGACCAGACTATTCCGCTTACAGAGGGTTCCTCTGAAGCAAATATCCTTTCTGAAAATATTCCACAAAATTCCTGTAATCCTTTCAATCTCGAGAGAGAGCGAAGACTCATAATTCCTTTGACAAATGTTAAACTACCAAATTTAAGTTGTATTTCTAAAGACGTTCCGTAGAGAAGTCTCTCCTTTCGCTGTCCACACGCGAGGAGAAAATAAGAGTGATGAGATTATGTCCAGAAATTTTAAAGTTCAAATTTATAGTCGGATACTGCGGTATCCTTTGTTTCAATTTAAACTAATACGTACTGATTTATGTTCACAGCCTGAACATAAATAGATGCATGCTGATCCTATCCTGAGATCCAAACCATAAATTCCCAATGCAATGATCCACCAGTCCCAATGGTATGTTGGCAGATTCCAGACGAACGAGCCAAGCAGTGGAGTGCAGCATTCTCCAAGAGGATGGACTCCCAAGACATAAGACGAAGACGAAGACAGAAGACGAAGATCGAAGAGCAAGACAGAAGATTCAGAAAACAGTGCATAAAGACACTATCATGTTTTCCAAATATGTTCATTCGATAAATATGTTAAGTCCACTTTTGACCAATAATTCTATAAATTACCAATGTTATGATCCATTCTACTTTTAAACCTATGAGGCCAATAATTATTATAAATTCTAAATGTTCAGTCCCATACTACCATTCGGCCAATAATTGTATAAATTGTATTGTGTTCTATCTATCAATGTTAACCATACCACCACCACCATATTCCCACAAGAGTTGTTAATAAATCCTATGATCCATATATCCATTTCTTTTATTTATTTCCTGATGGAAGTAATTAATTTTAAAATATTATTAAGTAATCTTAAGCAGTGACAAAGAGTAATAGTGATCGATTCCAAAAGACGAATTTTCAAAAGGAGGGGAGTGTTATCGAACCCAGGAGATGCTGTGAAAGTAGTTTTAAGTAAAAGATCCCAATTAGACATAAGCACACAAGCTAAGGCTTGAATGGTGTATGTGGAACATCTGTTCCATGTACACCATTTTTTTTATCAAAAATATGTCGAATTTCAAGTCAGTTCCTAAACCCAAAATTCCTTCTTTTTGCCTGATATGCGTGAATCCATGCATATCAGGATTTTTTATAAAATTTTTAAGACGATTTTCAGTACAGTTTCCAAAATTCCCTTTATCTTTTTCGGCCCATATCTCATGTTTGAACGAACGCATCCAGGCACGATGCAGCATGTAGAGACGACCAAGGATATGCATTATCCTCTGCCAGTGCCGAATCCTCTATGGACGGACTGGGGTTTTAATTATGATGATTACAGCGCAGGTAATCATCTTCATAAGCCGGTCTAACAGATCACAGGAATACTCCACAAAGGCGCGAGAGTGAATCTACCGTAGATCGGTAGCTCTTGATCTGATCTACCATAGACTGATCCACCTTCGTGGTCGCACTGATCTACGGACCCATAGGTTCACTCTACCCTCGCGTTCTGGAATTCCTAGTGAGTCCGTGACCTACGGCTTCCAAGGATGGTTGAGCTGGCCTCGCCTACCCATTGGTCATCGTCTCTACCGGGATCGTGTCTGATAGCACCATTTTGAAATTTTAGGAACTGAATAAAATTTGGAAATAGCGGAATTTGCGACGCCACGTGGCGACATGAAGTGGTCTCGGGTCATTTCCATATATATAGTGGGAGACCTCCCAATGATCTCGCAAAATGGAAATCCGCCATTTTTGATTAAATCAAGCCAGGATAAGCCTCAGTGCGGTACGCACGGGTACCGGGGCACTTCCCCATTATTACCAGGTGACCGCCTTGTGAGATAGCATTCGAAGAAATATCCACAGACGTCTAACGGCATATACCCCTTTTGGAGAATATTACCTTAAATTTTTAGTCTAATTCTAACAGTAAATCTATAAAACCCACTCACTAAATTGCCAGTCACGTCCATGTAATAATTCTCTTTCGGCAATCGATCACTCGTCTTTAAGCGCGGCCGTCGCGGTCGCTGACCCCTTGTGGGGGTATCGTGGTTATGGTGGCAGACCTTGCTAGGTGAGGCTCTATATGTACTATGATGATTGTTTAATATATACCTTTATGTCTTCTTATTGCGTTCTAGTAATAGTCTAGTATCTGTGTTGACCCCATAGCTAACGACCCTCGCAATTGCGTCGGTTTGACCATTCGGCTGCAGCCAAAGAAGAGTGAACGAGCAAGACCTGTCTGGGCAGGTGTCAGAAGTGAATTGTGTATTGTGCAAAGTGTTTAGCTAGTGTTGTATCTTTAGTTCAGGACGTTGCGAAGCCTGTATACGAGGAAGCATTCATTGTCGACAGTTGCCGTTAATCTATCGATTTCGAGACTTCGATATATTAAGGGTTTGCCACGACCTGCGTTGAATTCAACGGCCAAGAGTTAAATCAGATGTGGTGATAGCGATTAATTGACTTAATACGAATATCGGTCGTTCCCTCCCACTATCACTGGTTATAACGAATGGTTAACTAACGTTGACACAGCCTTAACAAATTAGTTTAGTTATTAAACGTTGATAGAACCACTCAAACTGAAAAGAAAGGAGGGATTGTGGAGACTTGTAAGAAAAGACGTTGTATAATTATGATTCAGACTGTGATTGATTTCTGACTGTGAGCTATTATCTGTTATCGGTAGTTTAGGTAGTTAGTTGATCCGGATACTTGGAAGAGTATAGTTTATTATTGTTGGTTAATTGTTAACTCTTTATAATTTGTGAAATTGTGAATTGGTGACGTTATAAATAAATGATAGTGAAGCAAACTTATTTGTGTTATTCATTATAACGGGGTAGCGCAGTGCCCAGAGACTTTGTGTTGATTTTAGGGCTTTAAACCAAATAACAAAGAAATTTAGATACCCATTCCCATTTAATAGATGACGTTATTGACAGACTGGGTGGTTATACATATTACATAACTTTGGATTTGGGTTCAGGATATTATCGGGTGCCAATGCACCCAGACTCAATCGAATTAACCGCCTTTGTGACGCCTGATGGGCATTATGAATTCCTTCAGATGCCTTTTGGGCTAGCAAATACACCAGCAGAATTCTCAAAATTAATGAAAAAGGTTCTTGAAGAATTAGAGGATTAGAATCAGTTAAAGATGAATTACAAAGATTACGTCAAGTTTTGGAAAGGTTGAAGTCACATAATTGTAAGGAATGTTACCCCTGAGCTGGTGCCGACCCTGGTTAGGTCTTGGAGCGGCAGCGACGCAAGGGGAAACGACGGGATAGAGAGTTCGGCAATTGAGGAGAGATTATAAGAGCGACAGTATTAAACACTGCGTGCGATATACATATCTTCAATATATCAACTATTTCATTAACGTTAAATAATTATTTAATTCACCCTTTACAAAGTAGCGATGGGATTACCCAAAAGGGCATTCCTTACAAAGAAAAAAGTGAATCGGACTTTGGTGTGCAACAGTGCTAGTGAGTGAATATGGAAAACCGACATCGTGCAACTGTAAGCCTCGAACCACATCGGAGACAATTCTATTGACGGAACTGCAAGAGGAACTGCACAGAACCGATATAGCTACTTTACGGAAGGAAGTAGTGGAACGAATGAGTAAAGATCAAGAGCACCAAAAGATCATTTTTGACCAAAGGCGAGGGAAGCCGAAAGAGTTTGAAATAGGCGACTTAGTAACCATCGCTCAAACTAGTTTCCCTGCAACAGGTGGAAGCAAGAAGCTCTTACCCATATTCAGAGGGCCGTACAGTATCACGGCGAAATTACCAAACGATAGATATGTAGTTTTAAAAGTATCAGAATGATACCGTAAGTGTCCATTGATAGTAGCAGTAGACAAGGTTAAACCTTGGATCACCCTAACAGATTTGGTAACAAACATTTACAGTATATCATATCAAATGACGTTCCTAAAAGTAAGGAGCGCCACGGATATGTATGGAATTTATTTACCAACCTTTATTCGTTAAATTAGGTGCAAAATATAATCATGTCGGCACGCCGACGAACGATAAAATGCAAAACATTCTTATTTCGGCATTTACCAACGTTAATTCTTTAAATCAGGTGCACAACATGCTTATATCGGCACGCTGACGAACGATGAGATGCAAAACATTCTTATGTCGGCATTTACAAAAGTTTAGTCGTTGAATCAGGTGCAAACACGTTTATGTCGGCACGCTGACGAACGATGAAATGCAAAACATGCTTTATGTCGCTTATTTCCCAACGTTAAATCAGGTGCGAAACATAATCATATCGGCACACTGACGAACGTTCAAGACAGAAGAGTAAAATTGCATCCCGATCCTCAGAAATGGGTCAATACTAATAATTAACGGTGTTATTGCAGGGGGATGATAACGACCCAACTGACCATTAAAGTTTGGAGACGACCCAATTGAGGACAATTCGTGAAAGCAGGAAGGCCGAATGTAGGAAACATGATGTCCGATAGGCCGGCGTCGTCAAAGTTTCGAAAGGAAATACTCGGTTGTGATGTTTTGATTAACTGGACGGTTTTATAGTGATTAATAACTTTACGGCAACACGGTAGAGTAGTGAGTTAGCATGACCTGCGCTATATTTTAATGTATAATTGTAAAAATACTTCTCTATAAATTCTATAAATTAAGTACATGTGAATATAAGTGCAAAAAGAAACATATTCAGTAAAAAAAATCAGGTATTTATAGTTATATTAATTGTTTTATTATTGTTTTTAATTATTGAGATGGAATCAGCTGATTAAAACCCAAAGCAACTAATAGACGAAACGATAGGTGCAACGTTGCCATATCATCAGAAAACAATAAGTATCTGAAGAAAATTATAAGTGATATCAACGAATCGAATAAAATATGCCAGACTCTGATGATTTGTACTGTAAAATATTAAAAGCACTGAAAGAGCAAACTGACGATATTAAAAAAGATATTCACCAAATAAATTTGCAAATTTCGAAGGAAGCGGCAACAACTAGAGAAAAAATTAATGAAATACAGATTAAACAAAATAAACTCAAAGATGACATAATTCATTTAGAGAGGGTAGTTAGAAAAAATTATATTATTATATTTGGCCTAAAGATAGAAGAACAAGACCTAGTGTCTTCAGTGATAAATAAATTAAACGATTTATTAGAAATTAATTTGTGTGAAAATGATAAACGACATCTATAAATATTATATGCATGTTTTAATAAAATACCCTAAAACACTGTTAGACTTTTATTTTATTTAGGTGTGTTACTTATTTCATGCACGAAAAAATCTTCCAATTTCCACCCCTAATTGACAGGTTTTTATTTAATAATAATGAACATAATTTCTGTGGTGTGTTTATGTTATGTTATATTAATAGCATTATTAACACATACTTATATATTAAAATGAAATATTTGCAAATATACCTTAATACTCCCCTGTTCAACACATACAATTTTAAGAGTGGCGGTATCGGCACGTCTTTGTGGTGCATTATAGCACATTATAAAATTTTATTATTCAATTGTTTGTAGGGTCAAATACCGTCCGGGCTACTATACACAATAATCCTAACCAGCTTATTTCAGCCGACAAACAACTGCCGCCGAGAAGAATTACACTAGACGGGGGCGGCCGGCAACGGACGAGACCGCTACGGAACGCGAATTTGCTATTACCTGGTACTTAAACAAAGCAGCGCGGACTACATGACAACGGACGGCAACGGCTCACTCCGCAGTCGGCGGAAATCTCAGCTGAGAATACTTTTGCCGTTATTTCGTTGAGTCCCGTTGAGAGGTGAGCAAGTGAGCGATGGTTTGACAACGGCAGGGAAGACAAAAGTGTATTTTGTGGCAAAAGATGGATGAAGAAAAACTGATTATCTTTGTTAGTGGTTATAAAGAATTGTACGATCTGGGTGACACGAATTATTCCAATCAAGATCGAAAAAACAACTGCTGGAATTAAATTGCAAAATACATGAGATAACCAGGTAAGTTCTGGACATGTAGGAAATATAGGTTAGGTTACATTATTTAAAATACGATTTGATATTATACAGGTTATATTTTTAATGAAAATACAAATAACCCTATCTAAACATTATACTATTGGTTTCTAAAACCTCTTCGTACCATCTCGGTCTGCCAGTTCACATCTCCTGTAGTGTAAAAATAATTTTTAAAATCATCTCGGATGCGCATTGCTTATTCAGTGGCTTTGCCGCCAATGTTTCTAAGTTCTTGAATTGTAGATACGTTGTTATGCATATTGTTTTCTTGTGGTTTATATTCCGTGCTGTGTCCATCTCTAAGAAAATTATGCAAACAACTTGCTGGTATAACATTATCTATGTGCTCCACGGATATTTGTAACCGTCTCTGATAGATCCTAAACGTTTGGGTTAATATATCAAACACATTTTCTGAAAGCCTTCGTGCGCGACTCAGTCGATAATTAAAAATTGCTTTTGCTTCACCATCTCGTGTCCTGTGCTCCAGGATATGGACGTATTATGTATTGTGTAAGGGAAAAGCTTCATCACCTACAATGACATGCGGTAAAGCAGTATCAGTACCAGGAAGAATTTTGCTCGGTTGGTATTGACAGTTTTCCATTAAAGCCTTTCCCATAGCTGAGTTTGAAAAAATCCCACCATCACTTTTTCCCATAAGCTCCATCAGCAATAATTATTTTGTAATTTGCGTCTACTAAAGCCAATAATACAATGCTTTTTGTAGTTAAAATAGAGAGATCCACTGTTTGGAGGGGCTTGAATTACAACGTGTTTGCCATCTATTGCTCCCACGAATTTCGGAAAATTACATTTTTTTTCCACATCTGTTCTGTAGGAGTCGGTATGTATAAGAGTTGCAAAATTTTCCAAACTGACAAACAAGTTGAGTGGACAATTTCTCGTACCGTAGTGTGTCCGAGTCTGTAACTAAATGTTATGGTTTTAAAAGAGTCACCAGTAGCAAGAAACCTGTAACAAAAAAAAATAATTTAAGAAAAAGACAGCAAATTGTTTTCTATTGTATTGTTTTTTCTTTTGTGTTCAGTTTCCTAGTGCAAGGAAAGGTGGTCAAGAATTCGAGATAATTTTAGAAAGGGTTTAAAATTTAGAAAGAGCAAAAGTGGAGATGCAGCCACAAAAGTAAAGCCATATAAATACGAGATTCAACTGTCGTTTTTAAAGCCCTTTTTGTCGGATCGTTGTCAAAAATCCAATCTCAACACTTCTTGCAGCCCACAGCTTCAGGAAGAAGACAGTACTGACCCTAATGAAGAAACCGATAATATTGTTAATCACAGCGCCAACACCTGCATCGGCAACTAGTATTGAAACTACTCCACCTGCATCTTCAAGAAAGGGCAAAAAGAGAATTCAACCACAGATTGCTCCATAAACTTTTGTTGTCAATGTGTTGGAAAAATATTTAGAATCTCAATCGACTGGTAATGCTTTAAATACAGGAGGCAATGGTTTGAGACAGTTTATTATGGCCATGGCCACGGTACAGACATTTCCCCCAGGACTACAAATAGAAGTCAAGTCTAAAGTGTTATACATGAAACTGAAATCAAATGCCTGCAACAGAAGGAAAATGTACAGGTTCAGAATATTCCGCCTGGATTTCAAAATGAAAATAATTACTTGGTCAATTATTTGCAAAGACCTCAGACATATTGTATTATTATTGTAATTCTTGTAAATTTGTTTGTAAATAAACATTATTATTATTATTATTATTACATAACATGCAGCCCTCAACATATGCACCCCAATTCCCCAATACATCTACTTCAAATTTTCAGGGGATAAACTACGATGTTAACGAATAATATTTATATTTGTGAATTAAACATTAAATAAAAATAAATACCAACCACATTAAACATGCATTTTTTTATAACTACCTAAATACTAAAAAATACTTACGGCAAAGTTACTGCCAATCGTTGTTCAGGAGGGACACTGTTCCTAAAGGTAGTATTTTGCTTAGTTAGATAAGCCTTTAGTAAAGATAACAGTTCTTGACATTGTTCGAAACTCATTCAGAAATATTGGAAAAAATTGTCCTGATGACTGATTAAATCAGAAAACAAAGTAGCAAATTCACTTTCCGTATTTCTTTTTTGACAAATTTCATGGACCCATTTCTTTTTCTGTTTGCTTTTATTTTGTTGAATTTGTTGTTGTTCCTCTTCCTCACAGATCAAACTAACAATTATAACGTTTAAATCCATCAACAAATTCTCTGTTACTACTAAGCAATTTTGTCGGCTAGTTAGCGTAGGGATAAAAATTCGCGTTCCGTAGTTAGTTACATGACCTGAGATAAGAAGAGCATCGTCCAGCAGTATACCTGAGTCAGCACTATGCTTCCCAGGATTAATGTTTATCTATTCTTACAACTCACTTAATATTCTAATCTCGTGCAGAACACATGTATTTTTATCTGTGCTTAGATATTAATGTCATTTTTACTTAAACTAACCAAAATTATTCAATAATCTGTTCAAATAAAGTTCTTTAAGTGTTTCAAACAAATTGCGTTCTTTTTTAAAAACGCGAGTGCCGGAACCCAGCACGTAATTGGCGACGAGGATGGGATACTTCTAGATTATCTGTGCAAAAGGTAATCTTGTTCTCCAGAACTTCAAGAAGAAACCCCGAAACCAAGAGGACCCAACTGAGCAAAGTGCAGAGAAATACAGGGCAGGCTACGGTGGACTATCGAGCAGTTCAGGCTACCTGTATAGTTGTATCTGCCTCAGCAACGACAGAAAATTGGATATTGGAAAGAACGAGCATCTAGGACTGCGTTGAATGTAAGTCTTTGTTTCCTTCTTTTCCTAGACCTAAGTCCTGTGCATAAGGAACAAGTCTAAAAACCAGTTTGAGTAAATTTGTAGTATAGGAAAAATTTTAAATAATTAAAATAATTAATAGAAATAAGAATTCAAGCTAAACACAAATTTCCACATCAATTTGATTGATTTACATTTTAAATTTAAAAGTTGAGCGAATGGCCGTTAGATTTTTATTTTTCATCTGTAAATCTAAATATTGAAATATTGATTTAGTTAACCTTAGTTTATAATTTTCATAATTAGTGTGCAAAAAACTACATTAATAAATAACGTCCATCTACGAAAACGAAATTTAATATTGCTATTTTTAAACACTAAAAATATTAAAAGCGTTTAAGTTTGTTATTTCTAAAATAAAATTTTAAATAATAATAAATAAATAGCAAAGTTCATTTCTCTAAATAATATTTGTAACATATTTTATTTCGTATAATTTCATGCAGAAAGATATATACACATTTTAAAATACTGGGTGATGTAATTACATAAACTTATAGAACGTCAAATTAATTTTGCATTAGAAATTGATTTTTATATATTATATTTTATGGCCGTTAACACTGACGAGATCATCGCATCAATAGCTAATCTCAATTTAAATCTAACTGATTCATCTGAAATAACCGAACCAAAAATGACGTTACCTAATATTGAAATCCGTCCCCTAGACTTAATTCCTGACTTTGATGGAACCCCTCACAAACTATACAGATTTATCACTTTAGCAGACGAAACTTTAGAACAATATTGGGACAATGAAAACTTAGAATCCGTAAGAAATCGCTATATATTTAATTGTATTGTTTCAAAATTGACGGGCCGTGCAGAAGAAATAATCTCAATTTCAGGCGCGAATACGTGGCCGTTAATTAAAACTACATTATTAAATACATTCGGAGATCAACGCGATGAAAATGCGTTACTTTCAGATTTAATTCAACTTCGACAAAAACCAAATGAGGAACCGATTACCTATTATTATCGAATTATTTCTACCCTAAATCATTTAACAAATTACATAAACTTGTACGAGAAAAACGCTGCAGTAATGCAAAATAAAATCGTCACATACGCGAATCAAGCACTACGTACTTTAATTGTCGGACTAAAGAACCGATTCAATCTATGATCCGTTCCCTAAAACCTACCAATCTTGCAGACGCACTTAAGTATCTTACCGAAGATGCAAATATCCGATATATGTCGAAACAAAATAACCAATATCAAAACACGAAACCGATTTTTAGAAACCCAACACCTTTACAAAATTCTAATTTATATAGACAAATCTTACCTGTTAGGTCTCCCTTTCAACAACAATATTCTTTTCCATCTACATCACAATTTCCAAGAGGGCCAGTAAATGTCCAGCCAAGAAATCTACCACCACATAGATATCCCACTAACAGTCAAGTTTTTGGAAAAAACCAAAACGTGAACGTATGGAAATCTAGACCAAACACTAATAATCAAACTAATACTCCCACTCCTATGAGTGTAAATACGCGAAATACTACCCAAAACCAAAATTTCCGATCTAATTTACAACCAACCTTCCAACCGAATTTCCAACAGAGACCTCGATATACTTTCGAAGAATTACATAACTTTGAAAACCCTGATGATTACTATCAAACTCAGGAGAACCCCTACCTAGACGATTATTTTACACAAGCACCTTATGAGGAACAAACCTCCGAAAATTTCTTTGACAATAACTACGCTATCCAAGACTCTGACCAACAGAACGAACAGACAGACAGAGCTCAAAATGTAAATTTTTGTTCGATCCAACCTGTGATAGAAGAAACATAATAGAGTATAATTCATTTGATGACATAAAACAACTACCTTATATCGAAATTTCCCAACCGCCTTTAAAATTACTTTTAGATACCGGTGCAACTAAATCATTATTAGACCCGAATGTTGCCGAAAAATATTTTGCTAATAAAATTTATAATGAAAAATTTACAATTTCAACAGCTTTTAAAGAACACCACTTAAATAGTTGTGCTGATATTCCTTTCTTTGCCGAATTTAATGAAAATAATGATATAAAATTTTATCTTTTCAAATTTCACGAATACTTCGATGGCTTAATCGGATTTGATATTATTGCCAAACTAGGTATGCAAGTAGATTTCAAGAACTCTATAATATATACTGCAAATGCAGAAATTCCAATTAAATATCGAGAAACACCAAAATTACAAGACTATTGTTATAACTTAAAATCGAATTCTATTACGCAAATAAAAATTCCAGTAAAAATATCAAACGGTGAAATATTTATTAAATCACAAGAATTTTATGGTTGTAACGTACCAGAAATAATTACTTTAGCTGAAAATAATTTTGCCATTATTGAAATCACAAACCCTACTGATTATGACATTACAATAAGAATTCACGAACCGTTAGACGCAACACCTGTAGAAAACCTTAAAAATCATTACGAATTTTATAATCTTAATTTTCAAACTTATGACCAAAACATTGACAAAACTAAAATAACATCTATTTTACGTACCGAACATATGAACGCTGAAGAGAAAAATTCGATCATTCAGCTTTGCAAAAATTTCAAAGATATATTCTTTTACGAAGATACGAAACTCACGTTTACCAATCAAGTGAAGCACAAAATCAATACTACCGACGAAATACCTGTACATTCAAAAACTTATCGTTACCCATACATACACAAACCGGAAGTAGAAAAGCAAATATCGAAGATGTTAAATGATGGAATTATACAACCCTCCAATTCACCCTGGAGTTAACCGATTTGGATTGTGCCGAAAAAACAAGACGCATCCGGAAAACAAAAATGGCGCATCGTAGTGGACTACCGCAAACTGAACGAGAAGACAATCGACGACCGCTACCCCTTGCCGAATATTTCCGATATTTTGGATAAATTGGGAAGAAGTCAATATTTCACGACGTTGGACCTTGCCTCTGGATTTCATCAGATCGAGATGAGCCCAGAAGATATACCCAAAACTGCGTTTAGTGTAGAACATGGTCACTACGAATATTTGAGATTGCCATTTGGGTTGAAAAACGCACCCTCTACATTTCAAAGAGCCATGGATGACGTTCTCAAAGGCCTTCAAGGACATATCTCCACTTCACTACCGGAACATATTGAAAATTTACGTAAAGTGTTTCAGAGACTTAGAGATAAGAACCTGAAAATACAATTGGATAAGTCTGAATTTTTACAGAAAAATGTAAAATTCCTTGGACACGTTATAACACCAGAGGGTATAAAACCGAACCCCGACAAAATAATAGCTATAAAGAAGTTCCCCGTACCAAAAACACCAAAGGAAATAAAATCCTTCCTAGGACTAATTGGTTACTACAGGAAATTTATCAAGGACTTCGCAAAACTGACGAAACCACTAACAACATGTCTGGAAAAAGGAGCGAAAATAGAACATGATGAAAAATTCTTACAATCTTTCGAAACTTGCAAAAATATTTTGACAAATGACCCTCTCCTACAATACCCTGACTTTGACAAACCTTTCGTGGTAACAACCGACGCGTCACAATTCGCGATAGGCGGAATCCTCTCACAAGGAAATATAGGTTCCGATAAACCAATAGCCTATGCCTCAAGGACACTTAACAACGCCGAAATAAATTACTCAGTTATTGAGAAAGAACTTCTCGGGATCATTTATGCAGTCAAATACTTTAGACCCTATCTCTTCGGGAGAAAATTTAAAATAGTCACCGACCACAAACCGCTTCAGTGGTTATTCTCTATTAAAGAGCCCCAGTCCCGCCTTGTACGTTGGAGGCTCAAGCTTGAAGAATACGACTACGAGATCGTATATAAAAAAGGAAAAAACAACACAAATGCAGATGCTTTATCAAGAGTTCAAATACACCCCCTGGACACCCAAAACACCCAACTCGACGAAGAAACAGACCTTGACAATCAATCTATGATCAACAATTTTGATTCAAACGAAGATCACATTTCTGACACTGACGAACAACCTACGACTAATAATACTGACGAAAACAAGGAGCTAAAAGCTACCCAACCTGATTCAGACAATATAACAGTACATACAACTAGTGAAGACCCAATTCAAACAATACAAATATCAGAAAAAGCTATCAATTACTATGATAATCAAATTTTCATTAATGAACTTGACCTAGATATGACAGACAGATTTTCTATACTCGAAAGTTTCCCCAACAGACAAAGATGGCAATGTTACTTTACGACAACAAATACAAGACAACAGTTTATTGACCTATTAAAAAATTACTGCGTACCCGGCAAAACGTATGCATTTTATATTGAAAACGAACAACTATACCCTATACTATGTAATGCCGTAAAAGACACTTTTAAACATTCTACTTTTAAATTAATTAAATGTACTAAAGTATTAAAAGACGTATTCTCGGAAAAAGAACAAACAGACTTGATTAAATATTATCACGAAATCGCTACAGTACATCGCGGTATTAACGAATTAGAGTCAGAACTTAGAAGACAATATTTTTGGCCAACCCTTCGCATTGCTTCTAGAAATTACGTCAACAGATGCGAAATTTGCCAGACCACCAAATACGAACGTAACCCAATTAATCCCAAATTAGAGCTAACCCCTACTCCAGAAAAACCATTCGAAATTATTCACATGGATACTTTAACAATCGAAAATAAAAAATTTCTTATTTTAATAGATTCATTTTCAAAATACGCGCAAGCTTATCCCCTAACTGGTACTCAAGCCGTTAATGTAGTACAGTGTTTAGTTACGTTTATGAGCCATCATGGTTTGCCAAAATTAATCATTACGGATAACGGCACCGAATTTAAAAACGAGATAATAACGGACTTTACAGATTTACACGGAATTAAAACTCATTACACTACACCCCTACACCCAAATAGTAACGGAATAGTCGAACGATTTAATTCCACCTTACTTGAACACGTAAGAATAATAAAAGCAGAATCAAATAAAATACCCTTGTGTGACGTTATACCATACGCCATACTAGGTTATAACAATTCTATTCATTCAGTGACTAAAATTAAACCACTAGAAATAATAACAGGACACTTAGAAGTGAATGACCCATTTAATGTAAAGTTAAATAAAGATTTCGTGACAGATTATATTTTACAACATAAGAAAAAATTAAATCTAATGTATAAACAAATCCATGAACAAATGGTAACTAACAAACAAAAAATTATTGAAAAACGCAACTTAACTAAAGAAAAGCCCCCTGACATAGACATAACAAATCCTATTTTTGTGAAGAAATCCCAACGCAATAAAACAGACATTGCGCTAGGTCAATCTAAAAACAAAGTTTACACTCACAAAAGTAAATTTCATAAACAACAATTAAAACGACCCAGACTAATTCAATCAAAACCTTTACAGGTTCTCCATTCAAAGGACAATGCCCCGAATGACGACGCTGCTATTTCTGTTGACAATGAACCTAAACCTTCATGCTCAGGAATTAACAATTGACTCGCTCGACACGAACCCAGGATTACTACCCATTTACTTAGGACAAGCTAAACTTAAAGATTCGACACACGAATTTATCCACTATTTTAATTTGCAACCAATCAAAAACCAAATTAACACCATAATCGACCACTATAACGTAATAGATGTATCAATAAAAGAGGACTTATGTTTCCCATTTATGTATTCACTTTCAAACTTTAAAGAACATATATTATTTCAAATTAATTTAGCTAAACAAAAATTTCTATCAGTTTATCCATTCGAAAACATTAGAACTAAAAGAGCTTTAATAAATGCCTTAGGCAGTGTAGTTAAATTTATATCTGGTAACCTAGACCAAGAAGATGCCAAGCACTATGACGAAGCTATCGACCAATTACAGAGTAACCAAGATAAAATAATTAATACGTTTAATAAACAAATCTCTCTAAACATCAAACTGTTAGATAATTATAACGAAACACTTGAATTAATTCAACATAATCAAGATGTTATATTACAAAGAATAAATGACGTACAGCAAGAAATAAGTAAGCAAAATTTTGAATTTTCCCAATATCAAAAAGTCAGAGATGTATTAGATCAAATCAGTGACAATCTAAATTCTTTGATATTATTTTTAACTGATCTGGAAAATGCTATAACTTTCTCTAAGTTAGGTACTCTACACCGTAGTATTTTAAACATAGATGAAATGAAATTAATAATAAATAAACTTCAAAACTTATATAATTTAGAACAATTGATGTATATAAACGATATTGGCTTGTATAATTACTATAATTTGATAGATGTGAAATCATATTACTCTGGTTACAGACTTGTTTTTGTACTAAGTATTCCTATAGTACACCCTCATAATTTTAATTACTACCATCTCTATCCGATACCTACCCCTAACCTAACAACAATAATTCCAAAGAAACCATACCTTGCAAATTACAAAGACTTATATCAATACCAAGATTATCCCTGTCAACACCTTAACCCAAATTATTATTGTTCAGAAATTCAAATCAATCATCTGACTGAACAAGAAGACTGCATAACATCCATATTAAACATGGGCAACCAAGTTAACTGTCAATTAACACATATTTCGTTGAAATCCAGCATAATAGAAAAAATAGATTCAATGCATTATTTACTGATATCGCCACATGAAAACAAAGTTCAAATAAATTGCAATAAAATCGACTTTATAAATCTTAAAGGAACTTACCTTATAACTTTACCATTGGGGTGCTCATTTGAATTTATCAATACTAAATTTACCAACGAAAAAGGGACAACAGAAAGCCAGCCTTTACTTTTGCCTGAAATTAAAATTCATGCTACCAAACAAAATATTACATACGAAAAACTTGAATTAAAAAATATCTCTCCAGACCAACTAATCACATTAAAAAATAATCAAAAAGAACTTGTAATTAATACATCTAGTTCCAGCAAAGCAGACCATCATTTTTGGACAACCCCTATCTATATTGTATTTGCTGTGGGTTTTCTTATATGGATTTTTAGATATATAAAGAAAAGAAACTGTTCCAAACCAATCGAAGAATTGGAATCCAAAGAAGACATGGAACCAAGGAAAAGAAGTCAACCCTCCGTTTTGTTTACCCCCAAAACTTCGTCTTAAGGATGGAGGAGTTACATGACCTGAGATAAGAAGAGCATCGTCCAGCAGTATACCTGAGTCAGCACTATGCTTCCCAGGATTAATGTTTATCTATTCTTACAACTCACTTAATATTCTAATCTCGTGCAGAACACATGTATTTTTATCTGTGCTTAGATATTAATGTCATTTTTACTTAAACTAACCAAAATTATTCAATAATCTGTTCAAATAAAGTTCTTTAAGTGTTTCAAACAAATTGCGTTCTTTTTTAAAAACGCGAGTGCCGGAACCCAGCACGTAATTAGTTATCAGTTCCGTTACCGGCCGGACTGGTATAGTGCGCGAGAGCCTTTAGTCTTGAAACTTTAGCTATTATAGAAAGTATAAAACGATTTCGTTGTTTACTATATGGCAGTTTCTTTACAATAAATATACAATAATACAATAAACTGACTGCGCTGCAGTAAAAAGCACATTCACAAAAAGCGAAGTTAATACCCGAATTGGTCGTTAGGTGATGTTTTTAAACGAATTCGATTATGAAATTAAACATAGAAATAACACAAGAATGAGCACGTAGACGCGCTGAGTCGAAATTCATTAATTACCTACAAACAAAAGTGTACTCTCGATAACCATAACAGAGAGTGATTGGTTGTTGACTGCACAACAACATGATGCTGACGTTCAAGAAATTAGACATGTTTTACAAATAGGAGAGAAACATTTATACAAACGGTTGTTCAATAATTATTGTCTCAAAGGTGGCATAGTTTATCAAATCACAGATAATGGAATACGTTGTTTGGTGTTCCCAGTCGAATTATTTGGGATCAAGGACGAGCTATACGTCCACTTCTTTTCAAAATTTTCTAAAAGAAATAGACGTGATCATCATTTTAATGCCGTCCGATGGCCTAGAGGCAATGGTCAAGTTGAGAGATACCGTAAAATGGGGTGAATAGCTATAGTAGGGTGAATGGTTACGAAAATTGAAAATCTGCTCTAAGAAAATCTAGTTCGGACGCTAACCACTCCAAATATTTACTAAAATACTCAACAGATGTCAGGTAAACTGTGTTAAGACGCCAAAGGAATTTCGCGGTTGGCAACAGTGATTTAGTATTAAGAATCCGAACGCACAATAATACGTGGTTCTTTGGCGCCATAAAAACTTTTTTTCGCAGACGTATGATAAAAACAGGTAAGACATTGAAAGGTTTTGGTTAAAGTAGGGGTCAGGTGTCTGGTTTATATTGCCGTTTTGGTAAATTGTCTATATCACATACTTTTTCAGATATTTTCTAATATGTGATTTAACCTTATTTTTCTATTCACCCCATAATTGAGGGAAATGCCTTTTTCTTTTGCATGAAAATGCCCCGCATTTACGAACCTGATTCCTCGAGGTAAAACATATAAAAAAATTTAAGAAAATACTTTAACCCTTTCGCTTACATATGTAACTGAGCCAAATTTCAATTTACATTTTGACAATTATTTTTCAAACTACAATATTTTGCAGTATCTCAGGAACAAGTGCATTTACACTATTTGTACTGCACGTCAAATCCCCCCCATTCTCATCAGACAAAGAGATGAAAAAAAGAGGACGCGGTAGTGTAGAAGAAGTTCTTTGCTCAGATGGTGAAGTCATAATGACTAAATGTTTCGATAATAAACCTGTAATCATGGCATCAGATTATGTAGGCACTGGAAATACTGATCGATGCAAATGATGGGACAAAACCAAAAAAGATTACATTTATATTCAAAGACCCGAAGTAATAAAAAACTACAATACGCATATGGGAGAAGTGGACAAGATCGACTTCCTTATTATAATTTATAGAACGTTTATTCGTTTCAGAAAATAAACGCTGAGAATGTTTACACATGCCATAGATTTGGCATGTGTGAATGCTTGGCTGGAATACAGAAAAAATGCAGTAACCCAGAACATTGCAATAAAATATATGCTTGATTTGTTACAGTTTCGTGTACATGTGACTGAAGTTTTAATTATGGTTGATAAAACGCCTTTGAGAAAAAGGGGACGTCCTTCAACAACACTCCAAGAAGATGAGATGCCGTCTACTTCAAAGTCAAAGCCAAAGGCAGTTGTTGAAATTCGACCACAAAAAGATATTCGCCTTGACAACGTAGGGTATTTACCTACAATGGATGGTAAAAGCTTTGCATCCAGATGTAAGAGACCTGGATGCCAAAGTAGAAGCCGAATTAGTTGTAATAAATGTAACCTCGCAAAATAATTGTTTCATGCAGTATCATACTAAATAACATTTAATACAATTTTTATAATTAAATTATTACTGGCTTATTACTCTACCCCTTTACCATTTATTCACAACGTACAGAAACACCATAAAATTATAAAAAAATCAATGTTTTGGGTACCGTAGGGTCAAATTTTTATAACAAAAAACAAAAAGTCATGAGTGAAAGGGTTAAAGACAGCTCTTACTTCAATTACCAATGGTATGAGATATAGGATAGCAAGTGAAACGTATAAAATCCATTATTCTGTGCTTTATCGCCACCAGAAAAATCCAAATCTAAAGCCTCAAGGAGGTCAAATAACTCTAACCAAACAGGAGGAAGATATATTAATTCACCAATTAATAGTTTGTTCCGATTGGGGCTACCCACTTGATCATACTGTAAAAAATTACCTAGACAGTAGAGGTAAAACAATAACGAAATTTTAAGATAATCTCCCTGGCAGAGACTTTGTCTATTCTTTTCTAAAGCATCATAAAAATCAATTGAGATCAAGAATATGTCAGAACATCAAGCACTCAAGGGCCGCTGTTTCTCCCACCCATTTGACCCAGCCCCTCGATGCGGCGTTTTTCCGGCCCCTTAAAACAGCCTGGAGGAACAACCTTGAAAAATGGAAAAATTGGGATAGGATCAAAGCATTGCGCGGTTCCAAAGGACGACGTGGACATTCGGAGCTCGTGGACTACAGAAAAATGAATCTGTGTCCTTGTATCGTGATGAGGACCGTGTCGATTCATTAGGTCCATAGTTAAGTTTACCACATAAACTAGCCTATAACCATATTTTCATTCAGGGGTTAACACGCATGACAACTAACTTGAATGACAATATTGAAAACAATTTAGTATTAGATAACTAAATATTCTGATGTGTTATGTTGTAGGAGGTTGGAGTTACCGTTCCAGAAATTGTAATCACGCTGGGACGCTTGTTGTTAGGAAAGGCCGTGTTAGAAATATTTTAACCTTTTCAGTCACACTGTACCTTAGGAGATACATTCATTTTGAAAATTTCAAATATCTAGAGCAATTGACTCACGTCCACAAAAACACTCTGCATCTCAAATATCATGTTTTTTTGCATGCGTACACATCGTGCGCGCGGTTTTGTTTTGATTTGGCTCTCAACAGCTGGTTTCAAAGCAATGTGTTTGGGTGACGTTTGAGACCGATTAGGTTAGGTTATTTGTTGCCAAAGTGACTTACCAGTTTTTTTTGTGAAAAACAATCTAGATGCTTGATAGGTAAGTAAAAAATACTATTTATCGTAATGTATATTGATTTTGGAATTTGGGTTATAAAAAATCAATAACCTGGTTGCCTCAACTTGGTGAACCTTATCAGGTACAAACTGCGCTTGGAGAGGTTTTTGTCATAAAAAGAAAAATATATATTTCCAAGAGAAATTTGTTATTTGCATAAAGTATTACTTTCAGATGATGGCTGGACATTCTAGAAAGGTACTCCCGCGTTATCTTGTAAATGACGATGAATCAAATATTCCATTGGATCTTGATGAAGAGGATAATGGTTGGGAGGATGATACTCAAGTCGAAACACATGATGAAATAACCCAATTTTTGAATGAAAGTACTCACTTAGATGAGGAGGAAGCTAATTCTCAAGAATCCGAATATGAAGAAAATAACGAAGGCGGCGATACGAGCCAAACAATAACCAAAGCGAAGTCGTAGAAGATGAAGCAGATCCAGTAACTCAAAGAACAACTATTCAAAATTTTGTTACAAATCATGATCTAACTGACAAAAAACAAATACAATGGATGAAAGATGTACAGTATGAAACCAGAAAAGGACCATGGTATGATCCAATTCCAGAGCAAGTTGATAATTTGCAAGCGCCCATAAAATTTTTCAGTAATCTATCTATCTATCTTCTCAGAAATGGCCGAGGTGACAAATCGATATGCTATTCACAAAAATCTAGCAAGATTTTCTCCAACGACACTTGATAAAATGAAAAAAATTATAGGGATACATGTTATAATGGGCAATATACAATATCCTCGAGTTAGAATGTATTGGTCCTCATATGTTGGAATCCCACTGGTAAAAGACAATCTGTCCTGCAATAGGTTTTCAAAACTTAGGCTAACCACCCATCTTGAGGACATAAACAACCGACCAGAAAATAATACAGACATACTGTGGAAGGTACGTTCCCTACACGATGCTATCAGAAAGAGATGTCTAGAACTGAGTCCTGTACATACCCATTTTGGTGCATCAGCAGAGGTTGTGATGCATCTTTCTGACAGAATTTCAGAAAAAGGTAAAGGCTTGTTCTTCGACAATTATTTTAGCAAGTACCACCTCTTCCAGTATTTGCAATCCAGATCCATATATTCTGTGGGTACTATAAGAGTAAATCGTTTTTTTCAACCATTGTTACCGAGTGATAAAATCACGAAACGAGAAGGGCGAGGAACGAGTGCTATTTCTTTGATTAAGGATGGTATAGTAATAACTAAATGGTTTTATAATAAACCTGCCACTGTAGCATCTAGTTATGTGGGTGATGGAACTAAGGATCACTGCAAAAGATGGGATAAAGCAACGAAACAATATATAGAAGTTTCAAGACCTGAGGCAATACAGCACTATAATACTAATATGGGAAGGGTAGACAAAGTTGACTTTTTACTAAGTATTTACTGTTCGTAAGGTCAAGGAAATGGACGGTAAGAATGATTACCCAATACCCATGGCATTGATCTGGCATTGATAAATTCGTGGCTGGAATGCAGAACTAGAGCCTTAGCCTTTCATGTACCAAAAAAGATATATTGGATCTTCTGGGTTTCAGACAATCTTTAGCAGAATACTTGATCCTTCACAAAAATCCCCCTAGGAGAGGAAGGCCCTCAGCCGAACTACCATCTGCGAATTCCTTGAAGAGAAAACTCCCCAAAAAAAGACCTTATACAGAATTGAGGAGAGATGGCTACAATCATATACCGATTTACAATGATAAGAAAGAAAACTCCAGATGCAAGATGGAGGAATGCAACGGTAGAAGCCATATCTTTTGTCAAAAATGTAAAGTTCATTTATGCGTTATGAATGGTAGGAATTGTTTTGCCAATTTTCATAACAAATAGGTATATTATATAATATAATCGATACTGTTCCTAAAGATTCACTTTTTAAAATGTTTTGTAAAGATTGTTATTTTTATTTCTCTTCCTTTTCTTTTTTTTGGGATTTATTACCACATTCCTTGAGATTCCTATCCAAAAAAAGTTGATTTATCTAAAAAATATTCAAATTAACTAGTGAAATAACCTCTATGCCTTTGGCGTAATGTCAGAGGATCAGTTAGAGGGTGTTTTATTTAAAGAAAAATAACTTGATCATATTTAATAGTAAACTATATGAGGCATTATTTTTATAATTGGTTTTGCATTCAACTAAAAATTGCCTAATAATAATAATAATAGTTGTATCTAGTGCATACATGATATTAAAGAATTTACATACATTTAGGTATGAAAATGTTAGCGATTATTGCTATGGCTGCATGAAGCTTGTGATCTCATCTGCTAAGATGGCAAAACATTTGGAACCAAGTGACAGGGGACTGGAGCAAGGCACTGATTGAATCAGCTATGCAACAGGAATATATAGTCTAAACGCTTAATACTTATATCAAGTACTAAGAAACCTGTCCCAATTGGAATAAACTAATTTTAATTAACCGGTTGTATTGTTTAATTGCTAACATCAGGAGTGGGATGAATAAATAAACAATAAGCAATTATAAGACAATAATAAAAATATTTAAAAAAAAACTGTTCTGCAACCAGTGAGTGTTGGTGAAATACGGAGCATTGCAGAATTTTTAAACAAATACAAACTGTTAGCGTACTGAGTGTTTTTAAAAAAAGAAATGCCGAGAACATTGGAACGCTTACGAAAACGACAACAAGAAGTATCACCAGTCTCTTCAAGGTCGAGACAAGGGCTCGTATTTCGAGAAGACTCCATTCGTCTTGTTCTAGGGCACGAAGTTACACACCCCCCCACGCGCTGCTATCGCTAACCCCGGACACAGCCTTACAAGTGGTGGGTCTGCCTCTAATTTTAGTTATTTTACAAATGTATTTTTGGAAGGAATTGATAAAATAGTAAGGAGCTGCCAAGGGAATAATCGGGAGGAGTACTGAGCTTTAGGGTTATCAATATCGCATAATATTAGATCTCCTTTAAGAAATTCAAATTTAGCGCTCTTATAGTAAGTACAAACATGGGAGCTAGGTGCCGTAGGTGGCTATGAGAAAATGTGACGGTCACAGAGTTGAACCTGTCGTGGTCGAAAGAGACGACGCACGGCGAGGCTCTCATCTGTTTGATACTGTTATAAATTCAATACAGTGGCTTACCCTTTACTAAATCTAACATCAGATGTGGGGTACACATGTAGTTTCGAGTGATTTTGTTTGTTTCTGAAGAGGTGACGGTTATAAAGATGAGTTTGGGTGATCTGATAGGGAGACTGTAAGTAGAATTGGTCTATTTTTATTAAAATCTTCCTGCATGGCAGCCTGTCGAAGAAACATTTTTAAATATAATATAATATAATATTTTCCAGTTTCATTTCCCAAGCAGAAGAATTTAAGGAAAATGTTGACTTATGCAATAAATTATTGAAGTACTGACGCTCGCAGTTATGTTGAGCGGTAGAAAGCGTGAAATTAGAAAAACTAAAATGTTTACATGCAAATTGGCCAGACTCCGATTTAATTGTATGCACATTCGTTTGATGATACCGCCGCGTCCTGAGAACGGCAGCATAAAACACAGTTATTTAATCAGTTAGTGATTTGATTGTATTTTTGGCAAATTACATCAAAACTCCCCCACAGGAGCTCCCGCAAGATAAATTAATTTCTCTTTTTCACGAATGTCACCTTCGGTATCAGAGCGACTTAGTTGTTTTGCCTATGGGAAAACTAGTCATATTTTGCGAGAATATAGGACTTCATATCGCAAAAATTTCTAAGTCCCTTTGAAAATCATGACGACACTTTGTAGGAACTGCAAGCGACTAAGTCATAACATCGATAATTGTTTTCGTCGGCAAAATAAGAATGACACGCGAGCTGACGAACTGAGTCAAGTGCCTAATAAAAAACGTAAATATGAGCGTGTTTTGTTTAATTCTTTTTCTTCGAATAAGAAAAGTTTAAAGATATTGCCGAAAACGATGACTTGATTACTTTAGGTAGGTACCTAACTGTGTTAATTCTGTTAACACTGGTGAATTGAATTCAACGCTGACAGAAAATAGAACAATTTATTTACCCACCCATATTGTAGTGGCGGCTGGTCCTAATGGGTACAAGGACACGTGCCCACCCTATATAAATAAAACGGGAAATAGAAATAAGAATACTCGGTCGCGCGTCAATTCAATTCGCCTTTCCTTGCATAATTTGCATAAATACCACCGCGCGTTTCATCAAAACTTACTTCCAGACGCAGGCCGCCGAATAAAATCATCAAAACTTATTTCTCTGAGCTGCACTTTTTTTCAAGCCAATATACTCCGTCACCAGACGTCACCGTCGTTGATCTGTGCTATTGCAGCCAATTGCGAGCTTTTAAAATCATGTGCCATCATGTTCAAGTCGAGCGCAGTTTCGTACAGCTCTTCAGAACGCGAAGTTTCACAACCGTTATTAGGTACACTTTCTTAGTAGGTATAACCGAATCGGAATCCATAGTCAGTGTCAAGGACGCAGTAGTCAACGTCAACAATAACAATACGCGGTACGTGGGTCCGTTGTTTTGATGTGTATTTGTTATTTTGATATATGTATTAATATAATAATATTATCAAAAATATTAAAAAATGGAATTGGAAATAAACTCAGTGCAATATTTATTAAAACGGACTCTTTTACAATATAAAGAAGAACTTTTACTTAAGGAGAAAGGTAGACTTACACCTGTTTTGCAAATTAGTTGCACTTCTACAAGTAGGTCACGAACTTATCGCAGAGCTTTTAATGAACACGTTTACGACAAATATGAGTGGTTATGTGAATGCCCAATAACAAACTGTTTTGTTTTGTGTGTTTAATTTCAAAAAAGAACGTACGGCGCGGACATATTAAGGTGTCGATGATTTAAAGCATTTAGCTGATAGGGCGAAAAAACACCAAAATTCGGTTTCTCATATTAACAATTAAATGGCGCATATTTATAACACAAACTAAAGTGCAATGAGAAAGTGGACAAAATTCGTCATATTTTACAGCGACTTATTATGTGTATTAAATTTTGTGGAGCATTTGAATTGGCGTTACGGAGGCATGATGAAAAATCCTCATCTGAAAATCCAGGTATTTATATGGGCTTAATTAATTTTGCTGCTGAATTAGATTCTGTTCCAAAGTTTTTAAAGGCACTTCAAAAACAATTCAAAATGATTTATTGGATGCTATATTAGAGGTATATAAAAGAGAATTAATCAATGAAATAAAGTCTTCCAACTTTATTGTTTTGGAAGCTGACGAAACAAAAGATACGGCAAATCAACAAAAAATGGTTATGGTTGTTATAATTAGATATATTTGCAAGAGTGAAATTTTTGCAAGGTTCTGGGCATTTATTAAGCCAGAAGGTTATACGGCAGATATTTTAGCCAATGCCCTCATGGAGCAACTGCAATTAATTTTAAATCTTCCTGGTGATAATCCTAAATTGATAGCTCAAAGCTATGACGGCGTATCAGTGATGAGTGACAAAAACAATGGTGTCCAGGCAATTATCAAGCGAACATTTCCCCATGCTCACTTTATTCATTGCTATGCACATCAGTTTAATTTAATCATGGAAAAAGCGGCCCAGTGTAACTGAAGTGTCAAAGTTTTTTTGCAAATGAGGCATTATCAAATTTTTTTTCTCGGTCACCGAAACGTACAGCCGTTCTAGTTGAAGTCGTTAAACGGAGGTTACCACGCGCAGTGGTTACATGCTGAAATTTCAAGAGCCGTGTTGTAAATACTGTTTTTTTGAATATAAAGATTCCCTTATAGATGGGCCCGGAATGGACACAAAAACCATAAATGAGGCATCTGGTCTTCTTAGATATCTGAACTTCAGAAACGCAATGACCTTGAACTTTCAAAAAAAATTTCGCCCCAGTCCCCCTGCAGCTTTCGCCCCGTGTGCACAGCTACTTCCGCAGCCCACCCACTTTATTTACCCACGAACCGCCACTGCCATATTGTAGATATGTTTACTTATAAAGACCCATCGTAAATACGTGCATTTTGCAGTATTTCCATCGTGTGTGAACTGTTTTATGATATGCCGTCCCTGGACTTTTTGAGTTGAGTTGACAATTAGACTAAACGTAATATTTATTCGTTTATTGCAACAAACGCAGATGGTGAGGCAAAATTTACATAAACCTGCCAACATGAGTTCACGAGTATCATAATGTAGTAATTTATTTGTTTTTGTTTATTTTTTTTAGATTTGTGTTTTGTTTTAAAAAAGAAAATAATAAAAGTAGGTAACCTTAAATTGCACTATATACCGACATAAAGAAATGTTAAAGTTGAAAATTAACAAACAAGAAGTGATTAGTTTACTCCACGGTGTAAGACAATTAGGTGGTGAAACGCCTCAATGTATCGTATGGTTAGAGTGTCGCCAAACTGTTAACGCAAGTGACGTGAAATCGTAACACAAAGAGAGAGAGTGGGTGGTCGCGAGGGCCGCGCGGGCTAAGCCCCGCATCGTCCCTAGATAATTTCCACTTCATTTTACCAGGTCGAAAAATATACCATTCGATGCAGAAAAATATGTAGAACACGATTGTTGAAAAATTATGTGTCTAAATTGTCGGCTACTGTGCAAAAAAAAATAAAAACCATAAATGAAATTGGACGCCGGCACGTTTAACTCGAAACGCTGCTAAAACCGTTCGAGTTAGGAAAAAAATTAACATAAACAATTTTATAGAGAACTAAATTTCCTATAAAAAAGTCAGTGACGACATATGTCTATCTTTAAATAGTAGAATGTCGTATTTTCGACCGGGGTGGTCGAGAACAGGCTAATGTTAACGAATTATTTCTCATCATATTCCAATTTACTGACTATGATATTTTATGTCGCATTATTCCGCGGTATACAAAAATATATTATGAATTAGCACGCCAGTTTCCGACCACTTTGATTCTATTTCTCTCTGGCATATTCTAACGTGATATTTGGGTGGTCGAGAAATAGATTTAATGTCCAGTTATGTCGACCATATGATTTTTATATTCTATTTTGCATGTACGAGAAATGGATATAATCAACTTGGTGTCTCGACCACGTATCTACATTTCATCTTTTTTGATTTTATAGATGCCTGCAAAGAAAAGAAAGGAAATTACAAAGAAAGAGCCTTTAAAAGCTAAAGAAAGACGTGTTATGTTCCAGTATTCTTTGGAAGCAGTTGAACGGGCTCTCACCGAAATCAAAGAAGGCCGAATGGGCCTAAGACTGGCTAGCAGAGAATTCGGTGTTCCAAAAACAACTCTCATAGATAAGATAAAAGGAAAAACTACTGCAACTAATAGAATGAAAACTGGTCCAGACCCGCTATTAACTGTTGCCATTGAAAATAAAATTGCACAGTGGGTTATAGACATTGCTAAATGTGGATTTCCGATTTAAAAAAGTGGCCTAATGGACACTGTAGTCAAAATCGCCAAAGATACTGGCAAGAGTCACCTGTTTAAAAACGGCACATCTGGCCAACAATGGTACACAAATTTTCTTAAACGCCACCCCAATATTAGTTACAGGGAGGCAGAAGGAATCAACAAAGCGCGAGCGGTAATCACTGAAGAATATATTCGATCGTGGTTTACTGAACTAAAAAATTGTTTAGAAAAAAATGATCTCATGGAAATTTTTGAGGATCCTACGAGGAATTTTAATGGTGATGAAAGTGGGTTTGTACTTTGCCCGAAAACGGGCAAAGTATTAGCCCCGAAGGGGTGGAAAAATGTATATTCCGTCAAATTGTCCAACGACAAAGAAAATATAACTGTGCTAATTGTCTTTTCGGCCAGCGGGTCAATTTCACCCCCACTAGTGGTGTTTCCCTATGTGAGACCCCCACGGGCACTTGTCGAGAGTATGCCCGCCAACTAGATACTGGGGAAAACGCATTCTGGGTCAAGGCAATGTCTTTTACGAATACATAGCAAATGATTTTAGTAGATGGTTGACGGAAAATCAAATAAAGCGGACTATTTTACTTTTTATAGATGATCACAAATCCCATATGACTCTGCCACTTTCCGAATTTTGTGAACTTAATGGCATAATTCTATACGCTCTTCCTCCAAATACGACGCACATCCTACAACCGGCTGATGTCAGCGTATTTAAACCAATGAGGTCGGAATGGAAGACCACAGTAAGAAAATGGCAGAGTCGACCAGAGAATGTACAGTGCTGTGTAACAAAACTCAACTTCTGCAAAGTATTTCAAGAGACTCTAGAAAATTATGAGATGAAGGAGCAAATCGTAAATGGCTTTAGGAAATGTGGACTATATCCATTATCTCCAGATAACGTGGATTACAGTAAATGCGTCTAAAACGTTTTGGAAAAAAAAACAGAGAAAATAACAGTCTGGAAGAGGCCATAGTAACTTTTGAAGATTATAGAGCGGCTGAGAAAGTAATTAAAATAATCCAAGGACATTTGTCAACACACGGAATTAACACTGACGTCATACTAAAGGAAATAAGACAACATGAAAATTTAAACAATAATAACTTGGGAGTAATCGAAGTGGGTGATATTGTATCTATGGACTTCGTAACAATTATACCACTCGAAAATATTCAGCAGGTTGAAGAAGTATCTAGTTTAGCCAATTTTTAAACACCAGAGCCAGAAATTGAAGAAACGTCTGTACTGTCAGAATTTAAAAACCAGCAATTACCTATTGTCAATATACATACTGTATCAACTGAGGAAAGTGAAGAGTCAATGATATCTGACCCAACCTCATCTGTACTGTCAGAATTTAAAAACAAGCAATTACCTATTGACAATATACACACTGTATCAACAAGAAAGAGATGAAGAGTTGATGATATCTAACGCGACCTCGTCTGCACTGTCAGAATTTAAAAGCCAGCAATTACCTATTGTCAATATACAGACTGTATGAACCGAACAAAGTGAAGAAAAATCGATGATATCTGACCCGACGTCGACCTCGACTGTATTGCCAGAATTTAAAAACAAGCAATTACCTAATAACATTATACAGACTGTATCAACCGAACAAAGTGAAGAAAAGTCAATGATATCTGACCCGACCTTGACTGTACTGCCAGAATTTAAAAACCATCATGATAACAATACACAGGTACAAGAGCTATTAACTGAACAAATCGATGAAGAAATTATAATATCTGACTCAACTTCGTCCGTATCGCTAGAATCGCAAATTTAGCAATCAACTAATGCACAAAAAAACAATTCCATCAATTCTGACAAGACAACCTAAGGAAACCCATTCAATTAAACATCGATGATATCTTAATTTCTGATGATATTAAAATTGCAAACTGTTTTGCGGCCCATTTTGTTACTGTTGCCTCAAATAATGTATATAACCATTTCGGCTGTAATTTATCGTTACCGCATACTGTATCTGAAAGTAACCATCATTCGTTACTTTTTTATGAGGTTACAAAAGCAGAATTGATTGAAATCGTAACTAAGCTAAAAAACAAAAGATCCTCTGGTCTGGACGGGTTAACAGCTCATGTAGTAAAAAATATAATATTAAATATAGTTGACCCTTTATTATATCTTATTATATATTATATCCGGTGGTGGGGAAGAAAATTATTGAACGACCATTTACTCCCTGGATAACAGACACTATCAAAACACTCATAAAGTTAAGAGAGAAAGCGCGGAAAAAGTATCAACAAAATAAAACAGAGGAAAATCATAATTATTATAAAAATTTACGGAATTATACTAAATCGGCTATACGTCGAGAAAAAATTGCATTTTTTAACTCTATAAAAAATGATTGCAAGAAATTTTGGGGTACAGCAAAAAAACTAAATTTAACAAAGTCACCTAATTATGAATTGCCAGTAAACTTGCAAAATCCACATACAGTGAATAATTATTTTATCTCACTGACAGATGCTCAATCTACAATATGTAACAACACACTTAATTTTTATCAAAATAATCTTCATTCAAATATTACAGAGTCACTGTCCTTTAAGAATATAGAAGAAAAAGATGTCCTCCAAATAATAAGGTCAATAAAAACTCATGCATCGGGGGTAGATGGTCTTTCAATAGTTGATATTAAAATGTTCATTCCATATTGTCTACCTGCTGTTACACACATTATCAATTGTATATTATCACAAAATGAATTTCCGACATTGTGGAAACACGCAGTAGTAAAACCTGTAGCAAAAATTAATAACCCCGTTGAAGTCACTGACTTGAGACCCATTAGTTTGCTTTGTGCTGTTTCAAAAATTATCGAAAGACATATTCATAACCAAGTAAATGCATATCTAAGTAAAAACAATCTGTATTCGATATATCAATCAGGTTTCAGAAAAAATCATAGCACAACAACTGCCTTAACTTATCTGTTAGATGACTTTATTATAAAATTGGATGATGGAAAATGTACATGCCTAGTGCTGTTGGACTTCTCAAAAGCGTTTGATATGCTAGATCATCAAATGTTGTTAGCTAAACTACATTATTTTGGTTTTTCATATAATGCAACACAGCTTATGTCCAGTTATATCACAGAAAGAAAACAATGTGTAACTATTAATAAAAATTCCTCACAGTTTAAAACATTAAACAGTGGTGTTCCTCAAGGGTCTATTTTGGGTCCATTATTATTCTCCATATATGTCTCCGATATGTCAAAAAATTTAAAAAATTGTTCACTACACCAATATGCAGATGACTCACAGGTTTATTATTCTTTTCATCTATCAGAATTTAAAACAGCGGAAATGATGATAAATCAGGATTTACACAGCGTATATACATATGCATGCAATCACAACTTAAAATTAAATGCCACAAAATCCCAATCAATTTTAATAGGTACCCCTTTAATGAGAAAGAAAATGAATTCAATTAATTTTAATTTTGTAATTAATAACCAAAGTATTCCTATTGTTAATGACGCTAAAAATCTGGGAATTTGCATAGATTCCGCACTGAAATTCGTAAAACACATTGCCAATAAAGTTAAGATTTCAAATTTTCGATTGAGAAAATTATATAATCTAAAGAACATTTTAACCTCAGATATTAAACTAAAATTTTGTAATGCTTTAATATTGTCCTTATTTGATTACGGTGATGTTGTATATGGAAATACTATGTCAATTCTAATGAGAAATACAATTCAGAAAGTCCAGAACTCTTGTATGCGCTTCACTTATAATATTCCATATCGTAACCACATATCACCATATCTAAATGAATATAAAATATTAAATATGGAATATCGTAGATTGCAACATATGTATATTTTTATCTGGAGAATATTAAGCACAAGTGAACCAAATTATTTACGTCAAAAGTTGGTTACCCAAGCCCATCTCCATAACACTAGATATATTGATAATTTTGTAATAAACCCACATAGAACTTCAATTTTTCAGAAATCATTTAGTTTTATAGCTGCTTCGTTATGGAATAACCTTGGCAATGAGATCAAGCACTTGTCTTATAATAAATTCAGAAATGCCATAAAAACAATGTTAATTATTAAACAAAATGAATAAATCATACTGACCACACCACCTAGATCTCTTATATTTCCTATGTTTACTGCGAGGCAACCTATCCTACTCGAGCTGGGTATTTCGTACATGCTTTTTAGTGAAGTCATGTAAATGTGCTTATATACCTGGTTCTTGGTTTTATTTTTAGTATTTAGTATTTAGTATTTACTATTTAATTTTTAGGGGTTCTTTTTTAAGGGGATTTTCAGGGCAAATGGAAGACCGGCAATCTGTGCCGAATTTGTACCTTTTTGCTTGTATGTACATATACTTGTGAATAAAGTTATTATTATTATTATTATTATTATTATTATTAATAAGTCTATCGTAAATGGATACTTTCCTGAGCCATTTAAAATTTCAACAGTTATCCCAATATTTAAAAAAGGCTGTGAAACCGACATAGATAACTACCGACAAATTTCTGTATTGAGTGTGGTGTCAAAAATTATAGAACAAATTATAAGTAACCGTATAATAGTATTTCTAGAAAAATATAACTTATTAACAAATTCCCAGCATGGCTTTAGAAAGGGTAGATCGACTGAGAGTGCAACAGCTAAAATGTTTGAGTTTGTTTATAGGGAACTGGATAACGGAAGATATGTTGTATCAATATTTTTTGACCTTTCTAAAGCCTTTGACTCAGTTAACAAAGACATTTTAATTAGTAAGTTAGAGTCAATCGGCATTAGAGGTAATGTACTAAATTGTCTGATTTCTTTTATGCTAAACAGGAGTTTAAATGTAAAATACAATGAAGTGCACTCCGACCGATTCAATGTTATTTTAGGTGTCCCCCAAGGATCCATATTAGGCCCGTTGCTGTTTTTAATATATATCAATGAACTTCCTATGTTTATTAAAAGCGGTTATACCATCATGTATGCGGATGACACTACGATAACAGTAACAGGTAGAAATCCGGAAGAACTTTATAACAAAGTTCAAATTGTCATGGACGAAATGAGCACTTGGTGTGATCGTAACAAGCTAATACTGAATGAAAATAAAACAGTGTTTATGAATTTTAACCTAAGGCGTCCTGTTGCCTTACCTGGAATTTCACTAAGTAACTGTACCAAGTTCTTAGGCACTTTAGTTGATAGTACATTATCGTGGGAAGAACATGTAAATTATGTATGTAGTAAATTGAATCAGGCTTACTTTGCCTTATTACAACTAAAGGAAAATTTAAATGAAGTAGGACTTGTTAATGTGTATTACGCTCTGGCGTATTCACATTTATCACTTAACATATTTATTTGGGGTAGATCTTCCTATGTTAGTAGAGTATTTATTTTGCAGAAAAGATTAGTGAGGTTATTGTTCAACTTGAATTATAGGGAGAGTAAGTCCACATTTATAAATAAAAAACTTCTTACAGTGCCGAGTATTTATATATACAAATGTTTGCTTTATGTCAAGAACAATTTGGAATCATTTGAAGATTTATCGGATAATCACTTATATAATACTCGGAATAAAAATATTTTATCCATTCCCATTCATAGAACCTCAACATTTAAAGAGTCACTCCATTATAATTGCATTATATTATATAACAAGTTACCTATAAACGTACAGAATATGGCAGTATCAAAATTCAAAAATACTGTTAAAAATATATTATTGGAAAATGGTTACTACAATATAAACGAATGTCTAACACAAGAATTATAAAGTGGTTTTTATGTATATCTACACTAAATGCTGTTTGTTTCAATTTGTGTCAGTGTTAATTTATTATTTCTATACTTTTATTATAAGTAATTAAACAACTTTACATTTACATGTAAGTCTAATGTTGTTTGTCATCTATTTTGTATTCATTGCTACTATTTACTTCTTTGTTACTTATTTGTTTGTCTATTTACTTATTTCTTTTTTTTACTTTTACAATTCTGTTCCAATCTGACTTACCATATATACTAAAATGTATCTTTTTAAATGGTGAATAAATTATTATTATTATTATTATTAATTCAGAAAATGAAGCACTAGGGCACTGATTGTCTACTAGGCAAAATAAAAAATTAACTCTTAATTTTCACTGAAAGTCTTAACTCGAAATAGTTATTAAAATTGCCTTTGAACTTTAGATAACCAAGAGCAATGTTTGTTTTGTTAAGGTATATTTTGTTATTTATGATCTTTCCCAGTAAGCGTAGCGAACCCATAGTTATCAAACCGCAAGCAAAAGGATATATTTTGTTTATCATTCTATTTTCCAGCTCGTAAAGCATAGCGCCTTCGTTTAACCTTCGACAGCACTCGAATTAAACTTCACTTCTTGTTCTTCGCAGTGTTTGATGGACACAAATATCCTGTTACATCTACAAAGGGGCAACTACAATTATTTAATTCTGACGATTGAACCAATCTCACCTGTTGAAAACGATACATTGTCCATATAACGAGGATTAAGTGTGGCTCTTCGCACCTTGTATTATACATTGTGGGTATAACCACAGGTCAGAAAGAATCAGTTATTTCACTGGTGTCCACAAAATTACACTGCGCATGATCAACTCGTGGGGTAAAATGAACCGTAAATTCGTTTTCGACGCAATTTACTACGTTCACATGTAGTGTAGTACTTGTTAAAAATGTTAAAACTTACTTTAATAATACTACGTTCACTTGTGGTATTGTGCATGTTATAGACTGTTTATTTGCTTTATTTAATAATTAATATTGTATTTAGTGTTTTTATAATAACTGTTATTGCGAATTTGTAAAATAATTCAAGATATCTGGTAGAGGAATAAAATGTTGTGTTTTATGTCGTAAAAATAGTAGAGACAATCACTTGTATCAGAGGACAAACGAACGTAAATGGTATGAGACAAACGAACACCATATGAGCGTGGCCTTAAAGGGGAATCTGCGCAACTATTATAAAAACTAAAATTGAGAGACACTACATCAAAGGGTTTCGACGCTCAGTGAAATGACTGATTCTATTTAGCCTGTGGTATAACCTTCACTTGGCACACTGGAATAGGTCAGAGCATCAGTGTTTTATGCTTGAATAATTATCGAGGCCAGACATACACCCTTGGAAGCTGTTGAACTGATTTTTAGCTAAAACAATACGGTTTTATGAACTTAACCTCCCTTAGATTCGACATAGTTTGCATGCTTGTCGTGTCTAAATCATGTAATTAGGGGTATTGTGATTAGTGCTTATCTACCTTGTCGTTTTATAGTCCAAATTGCCAGGATTTATCCTATTTAGCAGTCTTCTGTGTGTTGTGTTTTGGTTATCGCCATTCGTAGTTGTCAGTTGTTCTGTGCTGCTGGATGACAGATAGATGCGCGAGGTTGCGTTCGGTTGTCCACTGTGACGGAGTGTCGAGTGTTTGCCGAGTAGGATCCTCTCTGAAATGTCCATAAAATACTTGTTGTGTTGGTTTGTAACTAATGCTTTGTAGGAGGAACGACTGAGATCGTGGGTTCAGGGTAAATTGTCTGATTACTTATCCTCTCAAGACATGCGAGGGACTTTTATGAGAACTTTGTTCAGTGTGGGAGTGGGTCGGCGTACGAACGCACCTGATTGCTTTTTCCGACTGTCCAGAGGGACGAGCCATTTAGTTTTCGTTGACCGGCGTGTGGATTAAGGTGGGTTTTGTGCTGTTTGCAATTGTTAGTTGCTCCATTTGGGGATTCAGGCATATTATCCACCAGAAATTAGCTGCTCTTATGTTGGTTTTGTTGTGGAGTATTTTCTGGAAAGTGCAGCTGCGGGTCTTCCCGGATTTGAACAATCCACAGGGACGGTGAGTCTATTTTTTTTTATGGTGGCTTGGAATCGTTGTACTATAAGTTTTATTATATTCAGGTTGGCGTCTTCCTACCCAAAGTCCTCTTAGGGACAAACTCGTCTAGCAAGGACCACATAAAGCCCACCCTACACCTCAGGTATGGCTAGTTCGTTCTTTTTTTTTTTTGTTGAGAGAGTTTACAGTGTTACTGGGGCACATGGAGGTAAGGTTTACTTTCTTCTGTTTCAGGGCTGCTTGCTTGATGCCTGCTTGATACTTGTTTGATGCTACTTGTTACGTACTTGTTTGATGCTACTTGGTACGTACTTGTTTGATGCTACTTGGTACGTACTTGTATGATGCTACTTAGTACGTACTTGTTTGATGCTACTTGGTACGTGCTTGTTGGATGCTGCTTGCTACTTGCTGTCAATTCATTGGTGTTTGTTGCTGTCTCTCCGTCTGGAGGACGATATACTGGTGAGAAGGTTACGGATTCATATGGACTACCACTTGTTCGAGATCTGGTTGGCTGCTGGAGTCTCGCTCATGCTAGCTTGTGTTCCTGGGTTTTGGTTTATGGTGGATGTTACCGGTAAGGTGGCGGAAGATAGCTGAACTCAGGTAACTGAAGACATTCTGTTTAAGAACTCCCGAGGTGTTTCCAGAGGAAACGTTAACGTATTCGGATTTAGTCAATTATAATTTTCCATGATTCCGTGTAAGTAGTCACTAGTGTAACACCGTATACCTTGATACTTTGTTCGTAAATTTGTTTTGTCTACGTAACCTTTTGATAAATTCAGCCAGCAATCATAGATAATTTTTTTTGTGTATATATGAACACCTTGTATGGTGCTGTTAATAGTATATAATTAGTATTAGTATCGTGTGGCCACATCGATAGGGTACTTTTAAGGTATCTATCGTCATATTAACGTATTTAGAATTTAATGGGAGGGGATCTATTTTTTTTTAAAGCGGGATTTTAATTAGTAATAAGTTATTTTCGATAAGCGGTGTCTATATGTTTGTATTGTTTGGTATTCGGTACCTAGACGTCCCAAAGCCAGAGATTTGTTAATAAATATACTTATTGTCTGAAAGTTTTAGTATTATTGAATTTTGTCATTCAACCCAAGAACCCCATAGGAACCCACACCCCAGGGACCTGACTAGTCGGCCGTGTGAGGCCTCTTCTCCCCTGTGGTACTGATGAGAAGGGGCACTGCACGAAAAACTTGAAATTTTGTTTGTGGGAGTTACAGGGTGGCCAACTAAAGCCCTGAGTATTGTCAACAGTTAATAATTTTAAGGACCACCACAACAACGTGGCTATCACCGCCTACAATGGCGCCCAACCTTCTTGATGGTGTTTGGGGTTGATTTCCTGTGGTTAGAGGTTATATTTTAGTGTCTAGGTACAGAGTGACCTTAAATATTTTGCTTAAATTTTAAATATTATATTTAAATTTTCTCTTTTGGTTATATATATTTTAGTATAAGTATGTGACTGATTATGATACTGTATGTGTATTCCTGTTGGGTACTTATTGATATAGGAATATTTTTTTGATATTTTGCTTTCGTCTCCTCATTTTTTTTGAGGGGGGGAGATAACTGTGTAATTATTGTCGCCATATATGCTTACATGTAAAACAGGGTAACAAGGTTAAAAATATTCGTGGAATCAGGATCAAACGAGACAGTTTTAGTAATCTTAGTATTTTGAAATTTAATCTAGAGTGGCCATTAAATTTGGTCGAATCCCTAACGGATCTTACTAACGAACACAGACTTTGAGATTTTTTTTTTATTAAGTGAATGCCATTTTTTCAATATGGAAATTAATCGGCTATTAGGAGACGAGTTGTCTTATGAACTCGAAATCAGAGGGTTATCTTCCGAAGGCACTGTAGCGGAAAAACGAAGTATTTTGAGGGGGTTAATGCGTTGTGAGCGATCGGGATTTTCAACAAATGTTCGCGATTTTAATTTAGACACCGAGTCGGAATTGGATACTTGCGAGAATAAATTACAAAAAGTGTCGGTAATGACATAGATAATTTCGATGTGAACAATAAAGCCAATGAATATGCACGTATTTATTCGCGTTTGCTTCATATAAACGGAAGACTTTCAAGGTTAGGAAATTTATCTGAAGATCAAAACCGTGATAAAGTAAATTTAACTGCGCGTTGCATGCAACAGATTGATTCAGTTGCTAATTTGTTGGAATCGGGAACCAGCCCTCAAATACAGGCACCACCATTAGCTACTAGGGACACTAGCACTGGCAGGGTGAATAGAGAATATTCATTGCTCGACACTGATAATCCGTTGCTCCCGGAAACTATACATAACTCAAGTCGTGCTGGCCCTTCAGGCGTATGTACGGACAACCATCAGCGAGTTAGTGGTCCAACTACAAATCCAGACAATTTGATCGAACTTGAAACCGATCGGCCTCGGGTAACTTTCAATAGTACGCCTCGAATTATATCTAGTTCACCAGGTCTAACACCTACGTTTAGCTCAAGCAACAGGGACAATGCTACGCAATCTGCGAGGGTTTCTAATAATTCTAGGGATGTCAGTTCGTCACGATCAAGGAACCTAGGAACGTTTTGTTAGTCGTCTTATTCTGGTAAACCTATCGCAATTAGTAAATGGGACGTTCGGTTTGACGGTAAAAGTAGTCTTGTCAACTTCTTAGAGAGAATAGAGGAACTACGTGTATCTAGAGGCGCGACTAAAGAGCAGTTATTGAGAGCTTCTGCAGAGCTATTCTCCGGAGATGCGTTAACTTGGTACCGATCCTTTATCAAGGACAAAGTAAGGTCTTGGGATGAACTTGTGGTTAAACTTAAATCTGCCTTCTTGCCATATCATTATGAAAGGGACATTTGGGATGAATTGAAAAAACGAACTCAAGGCGATCCTGAGCAGGTTATCGTGTATATCGCCGCGATGGAGAATTACTTCAACCGGTTAGCGACGAAGCCATCGGAGCGCGAGCGTGTTCAAGTTATCAGAGAACGATTACTTCCATACTTACAGATGCACTTAGCCTCTCAATGGGCGAATCGACCGATACTGACTATCGATGACTTAGTGGAGTCATGCCGTAATTTCGAAGAGACATATCTTCATGCGCAGAATATTCCTCCTCCGCCGACTAACTATCGGACCATGTTAGAGCCTACTCTTGCCTTCCATTCTTCCCGGTTTACACACAGGGTTGCATCTTTGGGTGCCGGCCAAAGCCCGGTTATGGGGAATTCCGAAGCCGTAGTGAGTGCCGTGCGTGCTCCAGGGGAACCGTTACCACAGGTACGGGAAGTTGTGTGCTGGAATTGCCGCCGCGCCGGACATGTAAATCGTGAGTGCGACCAACCGCGCCAACGATATTGTTATCGTTGTGGTCAAGCAAACGTTACGATTGCCACTTGCCCTAAATGTTCGGGAAACGACCGTCCGAGTCACAGACGGACCGAAATGTGATCTCGGGGACATCTATCTCGGTCAAACAAGGCCATAGACTGGACTTGATCGCGCAAACGAGGCCCGTTCTAGACTTCATCTTGGGTTACATGGATTCTGATCAAAGACCATATTTAGACGTTAAGATTTTAGGTCGAGAGGTCAAAGGTCTTCTTGATTCTGGAGCCTCCAAAACTGTTGTAGGACA
Source organism: Rhagium mordax (assembly GCA_963680705.1). Taxonomy (NCBI): domain Eukaryota; kingdom Metazoa; phylum Arthropoda; class Insecta; order Coleoptera; family Cerambycidae; genus Rhagium; species Rhagium mordax. The sequence continues at coordinate 27,751,245 of OY796664.1, forward strand.
ACCCGGATGGGCGATATTACGCACGTTAGGGTTACCGATGATGAAAACTTCTAGTATCGGTCAAGTTACGGTTGCTAACAGTCAGTCATGTAAAATTGTAGGTCGCTATCATGTACCCATTCAGTTGTTAGATAAAGTCCGGATAATTGAGGTCTTAGTTGTACCAGATTTACCACATACTCTCATTCTAGGCATAGATTTTTGGGTTGAGATGGGCATCGTACCGAACCTGCGGCATGGATGCTGGACGTTCGACGGTGACGAACCCTCTGTTCAAGTGAACTCTGTCTTCGCGCAAGACTCGCTTACAACCGAACAGCAGTCGGAACTTAACGCAGTTGTTGGTGCTTATTTTGATAGTGTGGGTACTAAACTGGGATGCACTTCTCTGCTAGAACATCAAATCGTTACAGACTCCGAGCCGGTAAAACAGCGGTATTACCCGGTCTCGCCGGCGATTCGAAAACATATTGATGAGGAAGTACAACGTATGTTAGGGGAGGACATCATCGAGAAATCTCAGTCAGCTTGGTCGAGCCCTATCTTATTGGTACCTAAGAAAGACAAAACCTTTCGTTTCTGTGTTGATTACCGCCGATTAAATCAGGTAACGAAGAAGGACGCGTACCGCATTCCATTCGTCTCGGCTATTTTGAGCAAACTCGGTAATGCGCGTTATCTCAGTTCTTTAGATATCAAATCCGCTTATCATCAGGTTCCGGTCGCCGAAGATTCTCGGGAATATACGGCCTTCACGGTCCCCGGTCGTGGGTTGTTTCAATTCAAGCGCATGCCGTTTGGTTTAACCAACGCCCCGGCTACGTGGATGCGTTTAATTGATAAAGTTCTGGGTCCTGAGCTGGAACCGTACGTCTTTGTATATGTGGACGATATAATCGTCGTCACGCCAACCTTTGAAACGCACGTCCAAACACTGAAAGAAATCTTTGATCGTCTTCTCAAAGCAGGTTTGACTCTATCTCGGGACAAATGTAAATTCTGCCTGGATGAGCTTAAGTACTTGGGCTACCGCGTGGATAGCCAAGGCTTGCATGTCGATCCCGATAAAGTTAGCTCGATTCTAAATATCCCATCACCTCGTAACGTTACCGAAGTGCGTCAAATGATAGGAACTGCCGCGTGGTATTCCCGATTTATACCCAATTTCTCGACGGTTATTGCTCCCTTGACCAACTTATTGCGTAAGAACACCCGTTGGAATTGGACCGATGATTGTGAACATTCCTTTCAGGCAATAAAAAACTCCTTGGTTACCGCCCCTATTCTCAGTTGCCCAGATTTTGCGCTGCCGTTCCAGGTTCAGACGGATGCCTCTGCTTTCGGAATAGGAGCTCTACTGTCTCAACAGCACCCAGATGGGGATCGAGTTATTTGCTACTTAAGTAGGACACTTAACCGGCATGAACGCAACTATTCAGTTACGGAGCGTGAGTGTTTAGCGGTACTGTGGGCAGTGGAGAAGCTGCGCCCGTACATAGAGGGGTTTAGGTTCACGGTGGTGACGGACCACGCTAGCCTTCTTTGGCTGAATAAGTTAAAGGAGCCTACCGGTCGTTTAGCGCGTTGGGCCGTTCGCCTACAACAATTTGATTATGACATCGTCCATAGAAAGGGTAAGGATCATGTCGTGCCTGACCTCTTATCCCGTTCCGTCCCCCAAAACGAATCAGACGCGAAAATAGAAGTGGCGCAACTGGAACATGTCAGAGACAGGTGGTATTCAAAAATGGTGCGTTCTGTACAGGAACATCCATTGCGTTATTCCCAGTGGCGGGTTAGCGATTCACAATTGCTCAAACATATTCCGACAGCCTACCCCGAGTTGACAGGTTCAACTGATGCGTGGAAAGTAGTGGTTCCGAAGGATAAGCGCGTGGAGACTATTCGTGAAAACCATGACGTAGAAACTGCAGGTCATGCGGGCGTATATAAAACATACGAGAGACTAAAGACTCGGTATTATTGGCCACAGATGCGCGCTGATGTAGCTAGATATGTGCGGAACTGTACTGTTTGTATCGCATGCAAACCTCAAAGGCAAGCGCCAGCTGGTCTTATGGGCCAACAACCGCCTGTTACCAAACCATTCCAGGTAATAAGTTGTGACTTGGTGGGTCCCCTGCCAAGGTCTTCCGGAGGATATACTCATATTTTAACTGTCTCTGATTATTTTAGTAAGCTCGCTCTATTGTTCCCTTTACGCAAAGCTACCGCGGCGAGCGTTAAAAGACAGATCGAGGACAACGTGTTTCTTATGTTCGGGGTCCCCGAGTATCTGATTTGTGATAATGGACCTCAATTCACAAGTAAATTGTTTACCGAAATGTGCAAGTCGTATAAATGTAAAGTTTCCTTTAACCCGTTGTATCACGCCCAGGCGAATCCGGTGGAAAGGATGCACAGCGTTCTTAAAACAATGTTGAGGGCATACGTTTCAGATAATCAGCGACAATGGTGTAAGTTATTACCGAAAGTGGGATGTGCGATCAAAACTCAAAAACACGAAGCTACGGGTCATACGCCGTTCTTCATAAATTTTGGCCGAGAACATGTAATCTCTGGGGATCAACACGACCATCCTCTTCGTGACGATCAACCGTTACCTTTGAATCGTTCGGATGCTTTTGAGCCTCTATTTCAAGATGTAAGAAAGCGTCTGACACTCGCATATCAGCGTTCTAAACCGCGCTACGACATGCGTAGAAGGCCCGTTGAATTATCCGTAGGAGATTCGGTATGGCTACGGAATTACGTTCTATCGAATGCAGCTAATTATTTTACGGCAAAGTTGGCACCGAAGTTTGTGGGTCCATTCCGGATTTCGAAGAAATTATCATCGCTCCGCTACGAACTGCAAGATTCTAATGGGAATCCTAAGGGAGAATGGCACGTAAAAGATTTAAAGTTGGACCCTCGTGATGATTCCGATGAGTAATGGTATGCAAGATGTTTGATTGAGTGAATGACTGCGTGTGAGGAAATTTGAGGTTGGCATGGGGAGTATGTTGGTGTAGGGACCCTTGGCTTGGTGATGCCATCGATCAATTAGATCGGATTCTGTTTCTATGCCGACGTCAATGAGTCTTCCGTTTAGTATTTTGGTTGAAATGTGTTGTGGATGATTCAGAGCTCTCTTGAGGATATGTTCTCTCCATGTTACCACCTTGAATTCTTCACGGGCGGTGATAATATTTTACTTTCGTTGAAGCGTGATTGATTGTGAGGTTAAGTTTTGTGTGGGTGTTGATATCTGTTGTCGATGGTCGATAGGGATCGTCGTTAGGGGTAATCGTTGGTTTGAGGGTTTTCCAGATTCCAGGGCGGCTTAGCTCTGTGACGGGGGTGTCGAATACCGTCACCGCGGCATATACCTGCGTGGGGTAGAAGTCCCCTGTAAGGCCACTTTATTTTCAGATACAGAGGGACTCTGGGTGGACCAGGGGCGACGGCATTTCGGCGGCTCACTTTGATGTGGGGTTGGCGGAGATTGCCTGGAACGTCGGGGAGGATTTGGGGCGCAGTTGGTCACCGGTTTGGTTAGCCAGGTTGAGGCCTGGTTAACACTGCTGCGTGCCCCCGTCCCGATGATCTGCTGTGGTCTCTTGCCGGCCGCCGTCGGAAGGGTCGTCGTCGTGGCCCACTTGGAGAACACTCCCGCGCGTCTGCGAAGTCGAATTGAATGATTTGATTGCTAACAAAAGACGAAGTGCAAGTGCTCTGCTAACGCGACCGATATGAAAAAGCAAAGGAAAGCAAGTGTAGTTAACAAACACCCGAATGCAATTGAAGAGTGCAAGTGAAATCTGGCTGAAAAGCGCCGTGTATTTATTCAAAAATCGCGTACCCCTCCAGCGCACGTCAGAGCTGTGGGCGGAGCCTGCTGGCTTACCCCCAGCGCGGCTATGTGAATATGGAAATCGAGGCAGAAACACGTTAATGAACTATTTCTGAAATTTTTTAGGTGGTTAATTTTGACTATTCGAATTCAATTTCCCCAAAAAAAAATTAAAAGAAATCACAAATTATCGGTCCGATGACATCAATTTTGCAATCCAAGTCAATCGACTTCAGTTTGTCAACCGGGTAGTTGCATAGAAAAATTTTCACATCACCACCGTGGATATTCATCCAACATTCACTTCAACCGAACTTCATTCAACAATACAAACCCACCGGATCTTTTCAGATCTAACTATAATTCGTACAATTAGCATCGTTTAACCACTAGATCTTTTCAGATCTTATAATAATACGTACACTTAGCATCGTTTCACCGAAGCCAACGTAGTCTGTCAGGTAGAGGACAAAAATACATCTTTCCCAGCCCCAAACATCAGAAGCCATCGTCCGGATCCATGAGCCTACGCGCCGCGTTTTAAACTTTCGATCGCTAATATAACAATTATTCTAGTGTTAGTGCGAAGCCACTTACGACCAGATGGTAAGACATTGTATTTAAACAAAAAATCGGGCACGGACAGAAATACGCGCGGCTTTTTATTTTTATCGGACATTTAAACATTTTGTTCGCCTAAGGTTTGTCCTTATATAACACATATAGTCAACTGTTGCCTAGAGTGTGGCTATTTTCCCGAATCGTGGAAATTATCATTAATAAAACCTCTTCCTAAAACGAATATTCCTCAATCATACACTGATCTTCGACCAATTAGTATATTACCAACTATGTCAAAAATACTAGAGAAAGTTATTCAACAACAGTTATATGATTATGTAATTAACTCTAAGATAATATCTAACTTTCAGTCCGGTTTTAGGAAGGGGTTTAGTACTACAACCTTACTTACTAATGTGTCTGATAGTATAATAACATCTCTCGATAATGGCTTATCTACAGGACTCGTATTGTTAGATTTCTCTAAGGCCTTTGACACCCCACTCTCTGCTTTGTGCCAAACTTAAATTTTATGGTTTCGATCCTACTGCTGTACATTTTTTCACGTCCTATCTTACAGGTCGTCAGCAAAAGGTTGTGCTAGAAAACTCTATTTCTAGAATTGGTTATGTAACGTCAGGAGTACCACAAGGATCCGTATTGGGCCCTATATTATTTTTAATATATACATCTGATATTTTTCATAAAGTCGAATATTCAAAAATACACGCTTTCGCAGATGATACTCAAATTTATTATTCGTTCTCTCCAAATGAAGTTCAACAAGCCTGTACTAACATTAATTTTGATCTTTCATCAATAGCTGATTATTCTAGTGCACATAATCTAAAACTTAATTTTAACAAGTGCAATGCTGTTCTCTTTTGTCAAAAGCGATCCACTCAGCTTGTAAAATCACAATTTAATCTAAAAATAAACGATGAGCCAATTGTCACTACAAATTCTACTAAGAATCTTGGAGTTATATTTGATTGCAAATTGAGATTTGAAGAATATGTTTCACTCCTAATAAAAAGATCTTATCTAGCATTAAAACTTTTATATAGAAACAAAGACATAATAAACTTCAGTTTAAGAAAAAAACTTGCCGAATCAATTGTATTACCAATACTAAATTACTGTATTGTAATGTATTTCCCTTGTCTTGATAAAATAACGCAATATAGATTGCAAAAAATTCAAAACTCTTGTTGCAGGTTCGTTTTTGGCCTAAGGAAATATGACAGAACATCAATGAAAATAAAAGACCTTGGTTGGCTTAATATTGAAAATGTTTTTAAATATCATTTGTCTGTTTTCGTACATCGTCTTCTTATTACCTCTTCACCTCCTTATCTACGGGAAAAACTCTCCTTTAGGTATAATGTTCATCAATTAAATATTAGACATAATTATAAGTTATCCCTTTCTCGTTTTCATTCAGCAGTGTTTATGAGATCTTTTACATACAATGCCATTACTGTATATAACAGCCTTAGTGATGATCTGAAAAATGTGCCATTAAACAGTTTTCGCAAAAAAGTAAAATCATATTTCTTCTCAATTCAGTAATTATTATTCCTTAACCAATTGTCTTCTGTGTGTCAGTGTGTTATAATAAGCATTAGTTGTATTTGATTATACTTTTTATTAATTTGTTAAGTAAAAAAAAAAAAATTTTTTTGTCTACTTTTTTTTCTTTTTATACGATTTATAGGATTTATAGGTATTTTTTAATTATAATCGAATTTTGTTTCTTTGTAGTGTCATATATTACTTACTGTTTAGGGTTAAGTGGAGTAGCTTTGCTAGACTTCGCCCTGTCGTAGTGAATTGTCTTATAATATTTGTAATACTCATTCAAATAAAGGCAGTTTATTATTATTATTATTATTATTATTATTATTTATTTTATAGTAGAACTTTTATTTTAATAATTTAGTGGAACTTTTATTTTCATGTTATTGGACCTTATTTTATATTTATTGGATTTTATCGTTGATAACTGGACCTATACAGGGTGAATCTTAGAGTGGCTGCCATATTTACAGGAGGCGACTCCGTTCAACTATGGGAACACAAAACCACAATTTTTTTTTTTTATCGCGCTATGAAAAATGAATATTGTTTAAACCCTTTTTATTTGAATTTGGGTACCCCGCCAGTGAAATGCGCTAGCGAGAGTAACGTCTAATAACTGAGACGCACACGCCTGTCTTGAACAGTGCGTTGTTGCCAAACTTCACGATTGAAATAAAATACGGGGAATTTAATAGTAAAGCAAACAAGAAACTAAATAAAATGAACTATCTAAACAATAACAAAGTAAAAACTATTCTTCGTGAGTGTAACAATAAAAAAAGTAATATCTAAAAAACTTAATACCAAGTAACAAATAATGAACAGAAAATTATTTTTTCTAATAACAATAAATCTTTACTTATCTTGGATCGGCATTTCTCATAGCAGGTGTTGAAACTGTCCTCCGTTATTTTCCAAACACGCTGTAGCTCGCCGCATCATAGAATCTCTAACTTCATTGAAGTCCGTATTCTGCCTTATGTGATTCGCAGCGTTTTCTACTATTTCCCGTAATTCTTCAACGTTGTTGACAGGAGTCGTGTACACCAAACTTTTCATGTGCCCCCACAGATAAAAGTCGCCTCTAAAACACCACTAAAATAAAACTACACACACGTAGAAGGTACACCTCACTCAATTATTAAACACAAACACAAAACTTCCACTTTTATAAATATCACTAAAAAACTATTTAATTTTATAATCACATTAAACCACACTAGCTGCTGTCTGACTGGTCACTAACACTAAAACTAAAACATAGAAAACCGTCGACCACGAACAGGCATGCTTCGCCGTATGCCGTTTTTTATCGCCATTTTTGTTAATGCACCTGCTTGTAACTAGGTCAGTGTCATAGTTTGTAAAGAGTTCAGCGACTCTAACAGCTGAGCTAATTCTGTATTTAAAATCTTTTTCATTTTGTGTTATAAAAATTATGCAGACTATGCAGCCGGCTTTTTCATTTTGCTTTGTATTACAATTTTCATTATGGAAGTTAAAACTGCGTATTTCAATAAACCTGTTTATCCAATTGAATTAATTAATTTTTCATTTTTACTAGGTACCCTTATCTCTCTCTCGTGATTGGGTATTTCTGGATTATTAATGAAAAGTGAAAATGTAATCGATTGATTTTATATCATCTACACTTGGCAACACTGTCGACCAGCCACACGTAATGCAGCAAGTGCTTGCCCAGCGGCGCCAGAATTACAAGAATTATACATGAATCGCGAATTTTTAAAAAAAATTCATAACTCGGTCATTTTACAACCTACAAAAAATAATTCGGATTCATGTTCATGACGACTAGTACTATTAACCCCAAAAATATGGCCGCCACTCTAAGATTCACCCTGTATTAATGGAATTAGTTTAAGTTAGTGTATGTAGATAAGTCCACGTGGAGAACTGAGTTTATCGTAAACATCGTAGAACACAAATCAAATTTTCTTGATCAAACGTTCATTTTAACCCATGTTGTCTAATAAATATCATAAATTCCACAAACTTTTTTATTAATAAATCAATTAAGAAGTCGATACTTGTCAATGCTAATATAAGTAAATAAAAACATTTAATTAAAATCTAGCCAGTGAACTATTACAGTGTTTGACACTTTTCAAAATACCAGTAACATTTATTTCGAAATAACTAATGGTTTAGTGAACTATTAACATTCAGTGTTTACTTAATTACTTTTCATATACTTGTCCGTACTTGTGTGTGACATCAAGATTATTCAACGATTCATTATTATCTTCCCGAACCAGAGAACGTCTGAACTAAGGTCTATCACTTCACTAGCGTAACTGGCGCCTACTAAATAAATTTGTTACGTCCAATCAGACAATTTTTTTTTATTAAATCATCTTTTTTTTAACGTAGGTAAATTGATCCTATGTGAGTAATTGTTCATATTGACAAGAAAAAGAATAATTCTCACAAAATTTCTTTATTATTGTGACCGGTTTCGTGACCAAAATTTGCATCACATCTTCAGACACAAGAACTACAATTAATAAAATACAATTAACACAGTGACAATACAATATTAGGAAATAATATAAAGCAATTATTAAAATATTGAAATTAACTGAGCTTTAAAACAAATCACAGAGAGTAACCAGAGATTATTTAGACTATAAAAACAAATAAAAGAATCCTAATAAAAAGGATAACATTATTAAATTAAGAATATAAAAACATTTAACAAAATATTTAAACAACAAAGATTATATTAGGAAATTATAACATGCAATAAATAAAAAAATAAATAAAATAGTTGTATTATTAATAATTAAAGAAAGAATGTACTTACATTTTTATAAAAATGAAATAGGGTAGTCAATAAATATAAATTGTTTAACAACATAGTCCATAGTATGTAAATGTAAAGTTAATTTAAAAGTATCTATGTTACAAATATTAAAATAATTAATTTTTAATAAAACGTCTTTAAATAAAAATCGACTACAGTACAATACAACAGATTAAAAACAAATGCATGAAAAAGTTAACTAAATGAAATAAAAACTAATATGGCACCCTCTATCAGTATGTCTTAGAACTTAAGAACTAAGATGACCAGATAAATAGAAAACTACATATGAGCTAATGTGTTTTAAAGTTTATTATACCTAATTAAAATAGATTTCTATAATAAGTAAATCATTGTACGGTAAAATATCAAATCAATGTTATAGACATACACATACAAAAGTAATTAGAAATCAGAACAAACAAAAATAAAATAACAACAGAGAAGGTAAGCGAGGATTGAAATTGTATTTGAGAATTAACCCAGATACTCCTACTGTATGTTAAAGCATACACTTTACAAAGTACAGAAAATTCATAGGTTCTGATTTTTATATATGGATGGCGCTACTTGTTCTAGCTCTGCAAATAAATTTTGTCAACTACCATTGCCTGTTTATTGTGTTTGTGGCGACAAAACGTGCAAAATTAAGTGTTTTACTCTGTTGTGTTTTTAGTGCAAGAACATGGATACCCGGAAGTAAGTATTTTTTACACACTTCTAGTATTTCGCATTGTTTTATTGCTAATATAATTTAGAAATGTATTGTAGTTTTTTGATTTAGTAGCTATTTTGCAAAAATCTGTTTGTTTTTCTCGTCACATAACCTCAAAAACTAGTGTCTGCTATAACATACAGTAGCATAATAAGGTACTATGGGCATATTTTCTTGTTATTTTCAGTTATTGGAAAAAACCATTAAAATTACACGAACTTATGGAAGAAATTGAAAACGTAGACGATATTGGCTTAATTCCAGACCAAATTTCAATTTTTCCCCCTCCTGATGGCTTCGATACAGATGAGGATTCTGGGGACGAAACTATGGTTAACATAACGAATCTTCCTGGAAATCAGCTTAGAGCAGAGGCTGAGGCTAGTTTTGATAATGATCTCACATGTAGTTTTGTTAACACACCAGGTGAAATTATGTCTGGGGAATCATCGAACACTCAGTATAATGATTATGACAGTGAAGATGACTTACCGTTATCATCATTTCTGCCTGCCAAACGCCAAAAGCTGCTAACATCAAAAAAGTCAAAAACAATATTTAGGTGGAAGAAGGAGGACATAATTCCAAATTTTTCAGAATGGCAAGAAACTCAAGGTCCAAAAAACTTTTTGACGCCTTTGGAATTATTCTTTCTCTTTGTAGATGATGAAATAATCAACTTGATTACCCACTTCACGAATTTATACGCTATGCAGCATAACAGGACGGGAGACATATCAGTCAATGAAATAAAATGTTTTATTGGGGTATTGTTACTGTCTGGTTATAACCAATTTCCTAGAAGGGCGATGTATTGGGAGAATGCCGAGGACGCTGGCAATACTTTGGTTTATTCAGCGATATCAAGGGATCGTTTTACTTTCATTATGCAAAATACCCACTTCAACGATAATACCAACTTGAATAAGACCGACAAATTTTCAAAATTGCGCCCATTATTCGATGCACTAAACAAAAAATTCGCAATGTTTACACCCCTTGAAGAATGTCACAGCGTGGACGAATCCATGGTTCCATATTATGGTGGTCATGGTGCAAAACAGTTTATTCGTGGGAAACCCATTCGATGGGGGTATAAGCTCTGGGTAGGCACAACTAGACAGGGCTATGTTGAATGGTTTGAACCTTATCAGGGTTCAAACACTCAATTACCTGAAGAATACCGCGAACTTGGATTGGGTGCCAGCGTTGTTTTGCAGTTTGCAGACGTACTACAATCAAAATACAACAACGTACCTTTCCACCTATTCTGTGACAATTTCTTTACATCGTTATATTTGCTTACTGAACTAACAAAAAGAGGATTAAAATGTACTGGAACTATGAGAGAAAATAGACTTTCGAATTGCCCTCTAAAAATCTCAAAACTATTGAAAAAGGAACCACGCGGCACGTTCGACTACAGTTTGATTGTAAATGAAAACATTATTGTTTGCAAGTGGAACGATAACAATGTAGTGACTATAGCATCAAATGCAACATCACCCTTGCCAACTATTCCCGTCAAAAGATTTTCACAAAAGGAAAAGAAAAACATAAGTATTGATCAGCCACATCTCGTCAAAAAATATAATGAGAATATGGGGGGTGTTGATCGAGCAGATCAAAACATTAGTTTATATCGAGTATCCATAAGAGGAAAGAAATGGTACTTCTCTCTATTTTCCCACTGCATTGACATGGCAGAGCACAACGCTTGGCAACTACACAGATCAAATGGAGGAAAAATGGACCACTTAACTTTCCGGAGATGCATTGCTTCAGGACTGTTAGAAACATATAAAAAAACAACGAAACAAGGCCCTTCCAAGCAAAGCAAGTATCATCATATGGAGTCAAGATATGACAGGCTTGATCACATAATAGTTTATCAAAAAAAACAAACAAGGTGTGCATTTTGTCATAAACTTGGGGCATTTAGGTGCAACAAATGCAACGTTGCACTTCATCCTAAAGAATGTTTTCTACAGTATCACTCAAAAGAATAAAAAATATAACCTATACCTATATACCTATGTTCTTTTACCAGTTGTATATATTTTTATACTACTAATGATAAGCAGTTAATATTAGGATGTAATAAATACTTAGATCATTTAAATTACTACCGTCTGTTTTAACATACACCTATTATCGCAAAAAATACTTATGAAAACTGACAAATTATTTATTGAAAGTACTTATTAGACCCAGAACACATAAAAAACAAAGTGAGTACATAAAAATAAAAAAATAAAAATTTCAGGAGTATCTGGGTTAAGAGATAATGTATTTGGTTTTTTGAATTCTTTCAGAATTTCCAAACTTTCGAGGTTATTTAACAAACTACCTTTACCCACTAAGTGTAAAATTTTAAGGTTATTGTCAAACACATGGTTATTTTCTACGAGATGTTGGGCAAAATGTGAAAATCCCGAATATGAGTTTATACAACGAACATGTTCTTTTAAACGAGTTTTAAAGTTTCTATAAGTACAACCTATGTACGTAGCATTGCAAGAATTACATGAAAGTTTGTATACACCACATCTATTAAGGGGGTCTATTTTATCTTTACCATTAACAAATAAATTTTCTATAGAGTTAGAGGATTTGAACGAGATATGAAAAAGGTTTTTGAAACAGTTTGAAATCTTATATGAAGCAGGTCCTATAAAAGTGAGTGAACGATATGGTATTACTGTAGGAGTATCTGTATATGAACTAATGTAAACTGTATTTTGTATATATTTGTTTAATCTTTTGTAAAGTAGGGTATCTATTAAAGAAGTATTGTAGTTGTGGGTAGTTGCTATCTGCTTAATAATCGAAAGTTCTTTGTTGTAATTTTCTAAAGATAAAGGTACTTTTAATAGTCTGTTAATGTAACAATTGAAAGCTGCTACTTTATGTGAAAAAGGATGTAGAGAAGTATTATCAATAACTACCCCTGTGTGTGTAGGTTTTCTGTAAATATTAAAATTATGTTGACTATCTTTTAGAGTGATAGTTAAATCTAAGAAATTTATGGAGTTATTATTGTTTTGAGTTTCTAGAGTGAATTTAATTGTATTATGAATATAGTTGACAAAATTAAGAAAAATTGGTAACAAGTCTGAAGGACCGGACCAAAGGATTAAAATGTCATCTACGTAACGATAATAATATTGTATATATTGCGTGAAAGGGTTATTCCTTAATATATGGGTTGATTCTAAATCATGCATAAAAATATCTGCTAGAATCGGGGACAACGGGCTTCCCATTGCTAGACCAGTTTTTTGTATAAAAGTTTCATTGTTAAAATTGAAAAAATTTTGTTCCAAACAGGAAGTTAATAAATTAGATACATCCATAATAATACAACTATTTTATTTATTTTTTTATTTATTGCATGTTATAATTTCCTAATATAATCTTTGTTGTTTAAATATTTTGTTAAATGTTTTTATATTCTCAATTTAATAATGTTATCCTTTTTATTAGGATTCTTTTATTTGTTTTTATAGTCTAAATAATCTCTGGTTACTCTCTGTGATTTATTTTAAAGCTCAGTTAATTTCAATATTTTAATAATTGCTTTATATTATTTCCTAATATTGTATTGTCACTGTGTTAATTGTATTTTATTAATTGTAGTTCTTGTGTCTGAAGATGTGATGCAAATTTTGGTCATGAAACCGGTCACAATAATAAAGAAATTTTGTGAGAATTATTCTTTTTCTTGTCAATATGAACAATTACTCACATAGGATCAATTTACCTACGTTACAAAATGCTAGTTTGGCATACTGTATCCATAACTATAGGGAACTTACAATTAAGAAAATGTATATTTCATGCAGTATCTATTTCAACGAAAATTGCCTACATCGTGACTTACAACCTAAATACTTATATGTAAAAATCAACAGGAGTAACTTAACAAACACTAGTTCCAGAGGACTTCGTAATTTAAGAAGATCACTCCTCAAAGATGAAATTAGACTTGGCTATATCAAAATTTACCATATCGATATTAAGTTGAAGGCTATGTATGACCGACTGTGTGAGATTTGGAGTTTTCATACTATTAATCAGTTTTTAACAGAAACTCATAAAGTAAAAGATGCGTTGGAATACAAACAAATTAAAAAACTTAACAACAAATTAGACAGATTAATTTTTAATAAAAATAATAATAAAATTCACCTCATTAACCAAACCAATAATAATTCTAATAATCAAAATATACATAATTTCCATAATTCTTTCGTAAACTATTCCAACACACAATTTACTGATAAAGAGTTATCTTTACTAAATAAAGGCTTTAAATTTAATCCGTTAATAAATAATCAAAAACATAATCAAAAAAATCTAGAACTTTTAGCAGTAGAAACAGAAACTATCATACAATCTTTAGACATAACGCAGAGAGAAAACATTAGAAACGATGTCAAAAATATCCTAAAAAATGAAAAGAAAAACATTGACAGAAACCCTAATTCTTATAGTAACAATAATACATTAATTCGTAACATAAAAACAAAAATTAAAGATAATGATTTGGTGTTCACTAAAGCAGATAAAGGTAATTGCCTTTTTGTTATGAATAGAGTTGATTACATCGACAAAGTAGAACAGTTTATTTCAGACAATAACTTTACTAAAAGAGTTTATATTTGACCGCGGCCTCGAGTAGACGTGATACTTGCTGACCACTTTATTGTGAAAACTAATCCTTATTTAGAACAAATGCAAATGCGATCATTATCTATTAAATAAGTGCTGTTATCAAGTGCGCTGAAAGAGTACAGTGATAAGCAACCGGCCGCTGGCCGAGAGTTCCAAGCGGTGCGATACACTCGCGTACGTGATAAGTGATAAAAAAACCTAAACACTATAAAAACTATAAACAATCAACCAATAAATAGTCCGGGAGCTCGGACACATACTTAATATGCAAGTATAACCACAACATTTTATACAAATTATTTAACAATCATGTTTCCAACTGGAAATGGTCCTGGACCAACCAGCAATATGTACAACTTTATTCCAAGCCACCTGATGCAAAATATGCCACACCAAATTCAGTCAACCCCCCAACCATTCCAAATTGAAACAAATCAACCAGCTACTATGGTAATACCTTCAATTTATCAAAATCAAACACAAATGAGCCAATTTCCCCCCCTCATCAAAAATACTTACCAACAACAAATTGGTGAAATACCTACCACCAGTACTAATACATACATGGCATGCCCAGATTACACAAGTTCAGATGAAAATACAACTGAAGACGAAAACCAAAATAACCCGCATTCCTGGCAACAAGTTACAAAAAAAAGAAAACGCCAAACAACAAAGAAAACAACTACAAATCATCCTCCGCAAACTACCACAGAAAATAGATTTCAAGCATTATCCGAGACAGAAGACAATCCAAAAAATTCGAAAGATCCAAAAAACAACATTAAACCGAAAGATCCAAAACCTCCTCCAATTTTCATATACGGAGTCTTAAATTATAACGATATGGTCCAAAAACTTTCACAAATAGTTGAAGCAGAACAATACTACACCAAGACCTACCCCGATAAGACTGTTAAAATCAACCCCTTCACTTCAGATACTTATAGAAAATTGATTCATTTTCTGAGAGATGAAAAAATAATGCATCACTCTTACCAACCAAAACAGGAAAGAGCATACAAAATAGTGATCCGCAACCTACACCATTCCACACTAATAGAAGAAATATCTAAAGAATTAAACGAAAAAGGGCATAAGGTGAGAAATATAACTAATGTAAAGCATAGGATCAGTAAAGAACCACTGCCTTTATTCTTCGTCGATATCGAACCAAATAGTAATAATAAAAATATATTCGACTTAGAATTTATCGGAAACACAAAAGTTAAAATTGAACCACCCAAACCAAAGAATACAATAGTACAATGCTCAAGATGCCAAGCCTATGGCCACTCAAAAGCGTACTGTATGAAAAAATATAACTGCGTCAAGTGTGCTGGCCCACATGATACAAAAACCTGCACAAAACCTAGTAACACTCCAGCAAAGTGTGTTTTATGCGGCGATAAACACCCCGCGAACTACAAAGGTTGCTCCGTCTATAGAAATCTGCTAAAATCAAAATACAAAGATAGTCCTAGACACAATTCAAACGGTCAAAACCGTAACAGGCCACCGAACCAGATAAATCAAAATATGCAAAACAATACAACAACCTATGCCCAAGCAGTAGCTCCAAACACTAATACTCTTCCAATTGCAAATACCGCTAACCAAGACATAAATACTATTCTGTCAAACTTCCTCAATGAATTTAAAACTATGGTCAACCAACTACTCAACCAAAATAGCATGATTCTTAACATGCTAAGTGCTGTCGTTGGAAAACTATAAAATTCAACTCAATTCGAATTGCCTCCTGGAACGCTGACGGAATTTGCCGTCATATCCAAGAAATTACTCTATTCCTCAAAGTAAATCAAATAGATATAATTTTAATATCCGAAAGTCATGCTACAGAGCGAACTGTAATCAAAATACCAGACTACACGGTGTATTACGCCAACCATCCCGACGGCACCGCGCATGCAGGCTCAGCTATAATAATAAAAACATCCTTAAAGCACTATGTACAGGAACCACATATTACAAACAAAATTCAAGGTACAATAATAACACTGGACTCACCCTCCCGGCCTATAACTATCTCAGCAATATACAGTCCGCCAAGACATGCAATATCAATTCAAGAATACCACAATTTCTTCCAAACACTCGGATCACACTTTATCGTCGCTGGTGATTGGAACGCCAAACATACTACTTGGGGATCCAGACTGATAACACCAAAGGGACGTAACCTCCTAAAAGCAGTAAGTCAAAACAATCTGAAAGTATTAAGCACAGGACAGCCAACATACTGGCCCACAGACAGAAACAGAATCCCAGACTTAATAGACTTCGCCATAACAAAAGGAATACCTGAAATACATACTGCAATAGAACCCTGTTACGACCTTAGCTCAGATCATAGTCCAATAATAATAACTGTTAGTGCGAGCATAATCTGGAAAGAGCCGCCGCCCAAACTCTGTACAAAACACACTAACTGGCAGACTTTCCAAGAGACCATCAATAATGAGATCAGACTAAACCACAGAATAAAAGAAAAACAAGAAATAGAAGAAACAATAGAATACCTATTAAAGCTAATGCAACATGCAGCGTGGAAAGCATCACCAACTCAAAATCAAACTGTCCCTGCAAATCATAACATACCCCAACATATAAGAGAAATAATTAAACAAAAACGAAAAGCACGCAGAAAATGGCAACAAACTCGAAATCCACATGATAAAACTGAACTAAACAGACTAACCCACCAACTGCAGAGACAAATACAAGAAGCTCGTAATGACACCTTCAAACACTACATCAACAACCTATCCCCTGATGATCATTCCCTCTGGAAAGCAACCAAAAAACTGAAACGGCCGATAAGAGCAATACCGCCAATAAGAACCCCAGACGGAAACTGGGCAAGAACCGATAGAGAGAAAGCCAATACTTTCTCCAACCACCTGGGAAAAGTATTCACCCCCCCACCAGATGACAATATAAGAGATGCAGAAATCCTGCAGTTCCTTGATATACCATGTCAACTTTCACCACCTACAAGACCAATTACACCAGCAGAAGTCTACAGGGAAATAACCTTAACTAACCCCCATAAAGCACCTGGATATGACTTAGTCACTGGAGAATTGCTTAAACATCTGCCTAGAAAAGCCATCGTACTCCTCACATCAATCTACAATGCTATGCTGAGACTCTGTTATTTTCCCATACAATGGAAATACGCACAAGTAATTACAATAGCCAAACCAGGAAAACCACCAAACGAATGTACATCTTACAGACCAATAAGTCTCTTGCCGCTAATGTCCAAAATATTCGAAAGACTCCTCCTAAGCAGAATCGCAGAGATGATAGACTTAAACGATGTAATTCCTGACCACCAATTTGGATTCCGGCAAAAACACTCAACCATTCAACAAAGTCATAGAATAGTTGCAAAAATTAGAGAAACCTTAGAAGAAAAGAAAATGTGCGCTTCTGTATTTCTAGATATCCAACAAGCTTTCGACAAAGTCTGGCACCCAGGAATATTATATAAGCTAAAACTGGTGATGCCTGACCCAATTTATCTTATACTTAAATCATACTTATCCGACCGTTACTTTCAAGTTAAATATGAAAATACACTATCGAATTACCATCCCATACGTGCAGGAGTGCCACAGGGAAGTGTACTTGGGCCCTTTCTATATCTCATTTATACCTCAGATATCCCTCAGACCGACAACACCATTATGGCCACTTTTGCGGATGACACAGCCATCCTGTCGTCAGACCTAGACCCAAACAGAGCAACGGAAAACCTACAAAATCATATTAACCTGTTAGATGACTGGCTAAAACAATGGAAAATTAGTGTTAATAATGACAAATCAGCCCAAATCACATTCACAACAAAACGCAGCACATGCCCACCGGTAACCATTAACAATGCTCCAATTCCAGTCAAGACAGTGGTCAAATATCTCGGTCTCCATCTTGACCAAAAGCTAACATGGAAAACCCACATAAAAGCAAAAAGAACACAGCTAACCCTTAAAGTCAGAAACATGAACTGGCTAATAGGCAGAAAATCGCAACTATCCATGGAAAACAAACTAATAATATATAAAACGATATTAAAACCAATATGGACATACGGTATCGAACTATGGGGATGCAGCAAACCATCTAACACCAAAATATTACAAACTTTCCAGTCCAAAATGCTCCGTACCATCACAGACGCTCCATGGTTCGTATCCAACCAGACACTTCACGAAGACCTTAATATGCCTTACATCAAAGATGAAATCAACAGAAATGCCATAAAATACACAGAGAGAATCACCAACCATGATAACCAACTCGTCAATGCACTTGCTACCCAGCCTCTAGACAATCGAAGACTCAAAAGATTATGGCCAGAAGATCTAACTAGATGAAACGTGGCGAGCCATCAATGGATGGACCCCACCTCACGTCAAATAAATAGATCTCATAATTTACTTATTACTTTGTATTATATCTGGAGTAGATTGTAAATTTGCAATATTTATAATAATAAAAAAAAAAACTTTACTAAAACTGTTATCAGTATTTCGTCCTTCATTAATAAAGTTAAAAATTCAATAAATACTTACAATAGTTTTTTCGATCGAAAGATGATAAATAATTTAAACCCGGACCATACGATGATACCTAGACTGTATGGACTTTTGAAAATTCACAAATCGAATATTTTTTCAGAAATCCCTATCAGACCAGTAGTTGCTTACAATAATTCTCCTACATACAATTTATCTAAATGGTTAAATAACTTCTTAAAAGATTTATATTCAGGACATTTCTCTCATGTAATTAAGAACAGTATTGAATTAATTAATAAAATAAATAATATAAATATAGAAAATCATTATATATTGTTTTCACTAGATGTAACTAATCTTTTTACTAACATCCCTGTTGGTGAGGTAATCAATCTTGTTAATGAAAAAACTTTTTGAAAGTGATTACTCAGATACTAATATTATGGATGTATCTAATTTATTAACTTCCTGTTTGGAACAAAATTTTTTCAATTTTAGCAATGAAACTTTTATACAAAAAACTGGTCTAGCAATGGGAAGCCCGTTGTCCCCGATTCTAGCAGATATTTTTATGCATGATTTAGAATCAACCCATATATTAAGGAATAACCCTTTCACGCAATATATACAATATTATTATCGTTACGTAGATGACATTTTAATCCTTTGGTCCGGTCCTTCAGACTTGTTACCAATTTTTCTTAATTTTGTCAACTCTATTCATAATACAATTAAATTCACTCTAGAAACTCAAAACAATAATAACTCCATAAATTTCTTAGATTTAGCTATCACTCTAAAAGATAATCAACATAATTTTAATATTTACAGAAAACCTACACACACAGGGGTAGTTATTGATAATACTTCTCTACATCCTTTTTCACATAAAGTAGCAGCTTTCAATTGTTACCTTAAAAGACTATTAAAAGTACCTTTATCTTTAGAAAATTACAACAAAGAACTTTCGATTATTAAGCAGATAGCAACTACCCACAACTACAATACTTCTTTAATAGATACCCTACTTTACAAAAGATTAAACAAATATATACAAAATACAGTTTACATTAGTTCATATACAGATACTCCTACAGTAATACCATATCGTTCACTCACTTTTATAGGACCTGCTTCATATAAGATTTCAAACTGTTTCAAAAACCTTTTTCATATCTCGTTCAAATCCTCTAACTCTATAGAAAATTTATTTGTTAATGGTAAAGATAAAATAGACCCCCTTAATAGATGTGGTGTATACAAACTTTCATGTAATTCTTGCAATGCTACGTACATAGGTTGTACTTATAGAAACTTTAAAACTCGTTTAAAAGAACATGTTCGTTGTATAAACTCATCTTCGGGATTTTCACATTTTGCCCAACATCTCGTAGAAAATAACCATGTGTTTGACAATAACCTTAAAATTTTACACTTAGTGGGTAAAGGTAGTTTGTTAAATAACCTCGAAAGTTTGGAAATTCTGAAAGAATTCAAAAAACCAAATACATTATCTCTTAATTCTCAAATACAATTTCAATCCTCGCTTACCTTCTCTGTTGTTATTTAATTTTTGTTTGTTCTGATTTCTAACTACTTTTGTATGTGTATGTCTATAACATTGATTTGATATTTTACCGTACAATGATTTACTTATTATAGAAATCTATTTTAATTAGGTATAATAAACTTCAAAACACATTAGCTCATATGTAGTTTTCTATTTATCTGGTCATCTCAGTTCTTAAGTTCTAAGACATACTGATAGAGGGTGCCATATTAGTTTTTATTTCATTTAGTTAACGTTTTCATGCATTTGTTTTTAATCTGTTGTATTGTACTGTAGTCGATTTTTATTTAAAGACGTTTTATTAAAAATTAATTATTTTAATATTTGTAACATAGATACTTTTAAATTAACTTTACATTTACATACTATGGACTATGTTGTTAAACAATTTATATTTATTGACTACCCTATTTCATTTTTATAAAAATGTAAGTACATTCTTTCTTTAATTATTAATAATACAACTATTTTATTTATTTTTTTATTTATTGCATGTTATAATTTCCTAATATAATCTTTGTTGTTTAAATATTTTGTTAAATGTTTTTATATTCTTAATTTAATAATGTTATCCTTTTTATTAGGATTCTTTTATTTGTTTTTATAGTCTAAATAATCTCTGGTTACTCTCTGTGATTTATTTTAAAGCTCAGTTAATTTCAATATTTTAATAATTGCTTTATATTATTTCCTAATATTGTATTGTCACTGTGTTAATTGTATTTTATTAATTGTAGTTCTTGTGTCTGAAGATGTGATGCAAATTTTGGTCACGAAACCGGTCACAATAATAAAGAAATTTTGTGAGCATCTTTTTTTTATTATTTAATCAAATCATTCACTTTTAAAATCACTTATTAGATTCAAAATTAATTTAAAAAAAATAATATATTTCTTTTAACATTAGACCGAAGGAAAGGCGTCACCAAAAGAAAGAAAGAAGAAAGACAGGCATCCAAAGAACAAAAGGAAGCACAGATGTAGTGAGATGGGGTCATGCGTACAATTGCCGGTCTTCGATCTTCGGAGCAAAGCAGCGGAGGTCGAAGCCGGGGAATGGATGGGTGACCGTATCTCATTACATTACCGAGGATAGTGCAGCGGGCTAGATCGCCCTTGAGTGGCACAAGGCGACTAGTTACTGCCTATCTCTCCTGGGTTCGAGTCCCAGCTCCGGCAGATGGCAATGTCGGAGGGAATGGGTGTATGTGGTGTGTCCTGGTTAAGTGTCAGAATAGCTCTAAGCTAAACTTCGCCAGGACGTTAATATAAATAAGACGATTAAAAAAAAAAAAAAAAAAGATGCTCCAAAAGAAAAATGAGAAGAAAAAAAAAGAACAAAAAATCACAAGTGGAAGACAAGAACGAAGATAACGAAACGCCATCACAAAAACAAAAAACGAATTGTTCTGCTTGCGATGAAGAATTAATTAGTGATATAGAGGATGATGACGAAAAAAATATTGGCTGTGATAACTGTACAAGGTGGTATCACATGCGCTGTACAGAGTTTTGCGGCATGAATTATACAGAAGCAGCCACCAAAGACTATGTTGTATGTGCTCATAATTTTGTCTCTGTGCACTTTTCTATAGTCTATAGGTTGTTAAGGTTATGTGTTCAGTTTATTTGTTTTTGGTTTTAAGGTCTAGGTACCAAAGAATGTTTTAGCAGCTGATTTATTTTTGTTTTTTTATATAAATTTTATTTTACATAACCTATATTTTTTATACAATTGACAGAATAAAAAGTAAAACGTTTTTGTAATCTTTTCCTTTTGGTACATATTAGGAAAACTTCCATACAATTTAAAAAATGTTTCCCTCATTCTTGGCGGAAGATGGTCGACAATTTGCCGATTTTCGACCGGTTCTAAACCGATGTCCGAAAACCGGTTTATCAGCGGTCGGTTTTTGGAATGCTCCTGTCGATAACAGGTAAAAATGTGTTTTTTTAATTTTTATTTTAACGTTTTAATATGACAAGATTTCATGAAAATGTTTTAGTTTTCATAGGTCCTTCAAACTCATATGACTAAAACCATATCAATCCCAGCTTGATATGTTAAAAAAATTAAATTTTATCATCTGTCAAAGTTTAAACAGCTGTTAACTGGTCGAGAACCGGCGAAATTACCCTACTTTTTGTACCTTCAAACAACAGGCCCAATCTTTTGAACATTTTTCATGACCAAAGTCATGTCGGTAGGAAAAAGAATCTTGCATCACTTAAACTTTACTTTTGGTTTCCCAATATGACCCATTATGTAAAAAATATGTTTAGCATTATTTACTGTGCGCTATACCTACGTAAAAATAGAACTGTACCGAAGCAAAGTTTCCTTAATTCCATACCTAAACCTAGTGGACTAGTTCATGTAATTTACGTTGATTGTTTGGGTCCTCTACCAAAAGCCACCAACAGTTAGGTATATTTTTGTTGTAATCGATGCATTTTCGAAGTTTTGTCTTCTTTATCCCCAACCCACACTTACCACAGAAGAAACAAAGCAAAACTTTTCAAATTTCATCAGCATGTTGGAATGTCCGGTAAACTAATGCATGATGCTGGAACAAATTTCACAGCAAAAATATTCAAGGCCTTTATTAAATATTTTGGTATCGAAATACACGTGACGACGCCAGGTATACATTGCTCAAATGGGCCAGTAGAACGATACATGCATACCATTGCTAATATGTTAAGAGTCGAATCTAATAAGTCAACAGAATGGCCGAGCAAATTGTGGAAAATTTTGTTAATTTTTAATACAACTAAACAGAAAAACACTCATGGTTATTCTCCTTTCAAATTAATATTTGTACACAAGGGACAAATTCTTCAAATTCGTACGATTCCATCGAAACTACCCAACCCAAAGTACAAATTTTCGGTGGATCGCGTTAAAGTTTTGAATAATTTGAAAAACAACACTGAAAAGCAGACAGCTACATTGAACAGAAAATGAAAAAATAATCAAAATTTTGTAGCATTCCGAGAGTGGAATGATGTCAGCTTGGCCGTGTTAGATCTCCTTTAAGAAATTCAAATTTAGCGCTCTTATCGCAAAGTAAAAACATAGGAGCTAGGTGCCGTAGGTGGCTATGAGAAAATGTGACGTTCACATAGTTGAACCTTCGAAAGAGACGACGCTCGCATCTGTTTGACATTGTCATAAATCTAACAATATTATTAGCAAATTCAATCCACTATGCCATAATATTGAAGACTGGCTAGATTCTGTGGATGAGTATGCCCCAATTCATAAGTGGTCTGATCAAATCACCTTGCTTTAGGTAAGTTACAGGGGCCTGCCGAGACTTGGTATCGAGGGTTACCAACCCGCTTATTTAGTTGGGTGGAATGGAAAGATTTGTTGCGACAGAATTTTGAACCAAAACGTGATTTACATTAGTTAATTGAATCAATGATACGATGCGTGTCAAAACTTAATCAGAGTTTATACGAGTATGCATTTGAAAAATTAACACTAGTTAACAAATTGAAAATACCTTTGATTGGCTCTGACAAGGTGAATCTTATAATGGGGGTATTAAAAATCAGCAAATTCGGTTTTCGATCGAAACTTCAGAAATTAATGTCAGGATCAAAGTGAAGTTGGGAAGTCTGGGGCCGTCGTGTATTGGCAATAATCATAAATAATATAGTATGTAAACTATTGAATCATTTTGCGTTAGAGGATGACTAGCGAGATGTGTGTAGGATTGAAAATAAGTTAGTTAGAGTTGTGAAGCGATAGAAAATAAATGGGTCTGAAAATGAAATGTGTGTTTCCTGTTTTAATTCTGTAATTTACCTCTTGTGACCTTAACCAATGATCATAAGTCCCACAATTGGTGTCAGAAGTGAGAAAATTGAGTGTGTGCTACAGTGTCAATACCATGATGGATCATCGAGGTACCAACTGGTTATCGTCTCGACGAGTACACAACCGTCGGAAACTGTGTCCACTCACACCGAACGTTCTCTACTCCTCTGTTGACTTTTGCTCAACAACTGGCAGGTATGCGACAGGAGTTAGATGAACTGAAACAAGAACAGGTATGTGACGCGTCACAAATGAATTTTACTTGGGAAAATATTCCCGACTATAAGCCCGAGGAACAACTTATGTCATTAAATCGCTGGTTACGTTTGGTGGATGAAAAGTCGTATTTTTCACGTTGGGATGAAGTAACCACCTTTCGGTTCATGACAGAAAAATTAGGTGGCTGCGCTTGCGACTGATACTTAAATAGAGATAGGATTTTTAACGTACAAGGGTTGAAAATTGCGTTACGTAATGCGTTCGACGTAGACAGTCAATCCACGGGAAAATTGTTTCGATATGCTGCTCTTTGCACGTCCAGTAAGTATCAAACTTTTGTTGACTATTATACGGGAAAGCTTGAAAAGTTACACAAGTTAAATTGGCATATTCCTGTGAACGATAAAATAAACATAATTGTTAACGGTTTGGACTCTGTAGAGGTAAATCGATTGGCAACAGCTAATAATATAGAAACTTAGAAGATAGAAGATCTGTTAAAGTATTTAAGAAGTTGTGACCGTAACTACGAGGGAAAAATACGGGTTGAGGGAAAAATTGAAAATTTTAAAATTCGCTGTTTTACATGTCACTATGAAGGACACAAAAGTGCACAATGTCCAAAATGGCGTCATATTTCCCAAAATTTGTCATATACTTCGCCGATTCGCCGTCGAAGGCAATAAATTGTTCTTTTTGTCCTAAACTCGGTCATTATATAAAAGATTGCAGAAAAAAGTATTAAAAGTAAGTAGATATACTAGGTGCGTTCAACGCCACTTTCAAGGCCACGCATTCTCGATGGACATGGGCCATCAGGAGAGCCCTTGGTTCTTGTAGCTACACTCTGGGGGTCGTGCAGAGGTCATCCTTCGTCTTCAGATGACGTCTGCTGCTGCTGCTTTAGCGGGGGTGCTAGGGGGGTGGTGGTGGAGTTAACGCTTAAGAGCTCTTCGGAATGCAGCACCCCAGGTCTGATGCATTAGCTGGAGGATGGCGTTTCTTCAGACCTAACGCAAGAGGTGCAATGCACTAACGCATCCTGCATCCTGCACCCTGGTCTCTGGCCCTGGAACCTCTTGCGTTAGGTCTGAAGAACGCCGTCTCCAGAAGCTTTTTTTAGTTTCTAAGTTGGTACTCCTGAGCAAAGAGTATTGTATACGAAGAGAGCATAGGCGTACCAGCTTGAAAAGGGGGTATAATTATATTAATTTTGCTAGAGTACGCCTATGGTAGAAAAATTTATATATACCTACGTGCCTATAAGGTAAACAAACCCGACTTCTGGGAATTTTATTTATAAACATTTGCACGTGTTCACATGTAGGCTTCACAGCTTGTAAGGCAAATTGAACAGTTATTTAATTATTTTTTATTCAATCTCAATGAGTAAGACAGAGATGGATAGATATGTTTCAAGGTTAAGTATTTTAGATGCTTGGTTATAAAACAAAGTTCTTTATGACATTTTTTAAATAAAAAACAGATATTGTTACAAGATATTTATTCACATATAAAATACATTTTTATTAAATATATTAAATTGCTCCTTCGTAATCGGGAAGTAGATTGAGAAGTTCATCACTTACAAGTCCAGACAGGTGTTCTTTTAATAAATCATGCAGCTCCAATTGGTTCATTGTAGCACAAAATTTATCCAATGTAATATAGCCCCAGATATAAAAATCACAATATTTTATACCCATTTTATTGCGCCAGGTAGTGCGATCTTCTTTTTCAAGGTGGTGGTTAGAATATAGTTTCAGATTACACATCAAAATAAAACGGAGTGAACCAATTGCTTCTGCAATAGGATCTGGAGAGCTTTCTTTTTCTATTAAGTCAACCTCATCGTCACCAATATATTTATTATAGAGCACCTCATCAGTTATAAACTTGGAAACAGATTGTTTTAATTGTTCATGAAGACCGCATTTTACCATCGATTCACAAAAGTTATTCAGCGTAATATTATCACCGATATAAAGTTCACAATAATATATGCCCAGGCTATATTTTTCTTTATGACATCCTTCACTTAGACTACATCTTAATGAAGTAAGCAGCAAATCGACAGCTTCTTTTAGCGATGCAGGTGCTGATGAGTCACACATGATGTTTTTTACGTATTTCTTAATTTAGCATAAATAGACACTTTCTGCGCTGAACAATTCTAATTATGCACTTGAGCAGTAAAATTGACGAGCAAACTGCTAGGTAGTAAAGCAAGACTTCAACTGAGACGTCTGAAGGCGACGGTGGAGGGCTTGAATATACCGAAGGTTCAGGTGGGGGTGAAGGGGGGAAAAGTGAGATCCAGTTAAATTCTTCTTCTTCGATGATGTCATCTTTAAATTTTATTTTTATCTTAAAACCAGCCGTATTATTAGATATAAACGAGGAATAAGTAGCCAATTTATTACCGTTAATACGACTAGGAGTCATTTTTATCCACTGTGAAGGACATGAATCATTTTGTGGATTATCGAAGCACACAAAGGCGTCCGTAGAATTATATGGTCTATGTACGTAGAGTATATTTTGGAATATCGCATGTAGCAGAATAAATTGCGAACTATACATCATGACGTTCACATAAACACTAATGATTTAACCTCAAATAATGTTTATTTATAATGGTAATAGTTAATGAAATTTAAGGATTATTTTATACGAACTGTAGCATGCAAATGTATTCCACAGGTTACACATGTTTTCTGAGAAAAACTACAGTCTGCACATATTGCAATATGTCCACACGGTATGAATATCATATCGCGATCATTTTTATAGCAAACTTTACACTTTTTACGAATCTCACAAACTTTACAAAGACTGTTTATAGAATTGGCGATATGGCCGCAAGATAAAAATACTGGAGACTGCATTTTTTTAGAGAGCAATTCTTCGTGCTGCAGTAGCATGTAATTGTTTACCACATCGTCTTCTATCGCAGAATACACCACTGTTAGTGATAACACCTAATTTTTGAAACTGCGAAAACATACGCTGTTTCTCCTGATAAAACTCAATCATTTCTTTTAACTTTTGTAATTTATGTAAATGATTTTCTAACAAGCAGTTAAAGGATGACATCTTGCTCATATTACGTTCAACTAGATACTAAAAGTACATAATGCTTGCATATAGGATAATATCAAAGAGGTGATGGTGGAGAGGGAGTGGGGAGGGTAAAGAAATTAAAAATCATTAATAAAATACACATTTATTTAGGTAAACTAGAATATAACCAATAATAAAGAGTGAAGATATTTCTTAAGCTACATACAATTTTTTTATTATTAATAGTAAAATGATTTAAACAATACGGTAAATCTTTATCGAACTTTGGAACCTCGACATCAACACTAAGCTGTTCGACATTAATGATAGATGGCACCGCTGACGAAGTTTGCGTCAAAGCATGTAATCTTTTTTCCAGAAATTCCTTTTTCTGATGACCTTTTACGTACACAAGGTTAGTAGCGCCATTAAGTAGATGATTACGTAATATTTCATTTAGGTCATTATCGTCGACGTAACCACTGCTGTACCTCAACCCATGATGATGTAATTCCAAGTAATTTATTTGTTTCTTCAAATCATAACTTAACGAATCGTACGGTAAGAGAGGTTTAAGTAAATAATGGGCATGCTGATCTCCACTAATAAACGAGATTTCCTTAGGATAGAAATCAGGCAGGTTAAAACCTTGAATATCTACGACCATCAATTTCATGTTTACTCTTCGACAGTTCTTCACATACTAAGTTATCCCTTCTATCTCTCTCTCTTTTACATAATGGTTCTTATGACTCCACTGAGAGGCAAATACTCCAAAACGCGGTCGTGTACGAGAATGCAGTAGGCCTTGGTATTTGGGGGGAAGGGGGTCAAACTTTCAATTTCAATTTTTATGTCTACAATCGATGGTTTAATAGGAGCTCTTCTCTTCGAGCAGTCTATAACGAATAGCGTGTGATTCTTAAAAGCATCAAAATCTAGCATAGGTTTATTATTTAAAGCAAACGACTTGCTAAAGTCGGTATACATATGATAGGCCTCAGAGTATTTTTTAGCCTTAAAGTTTAACCTCATATCTTCATAAGGATAACGATCATTGTTTAACAATAATTTTACATTAAATATATCAATATTATCGAATTGCGTGCAGTCTTTCGTCTTGGAATCTTTCTTATTGCTTTGAAGAGCAAGGATGGCAGCTTGAGGACTTTGAGTGCCATTTTTAAGAACTGAAATTTCTTTTGTAGCACCTGCCACCAGGGTGGGTATCTCATGAATTTCAAACTGTCTAAATGCTAGTAGGATTGGCGTATCAGCATTAACTTGAGCTAGAAAATTCATTTTTGGGATATCATTCAAATGGACATGTTTCACTTTTAATTCAATATTAGTGATGGTTAGCGCCATCTGTATCCTCTTTTGACGCTTTAAAACAATTATTATCGCTACGAGCTCGTATCAAACGTAGAACCTGTTTACCGAAAACGTATTTCTTATAATCGTAAAAGAATCCCAGTAAATGTTTCAAGGGTATTCTTAAGAAAAAGGTGGAATTTGTAGCGTCATATGTAATTAGGCTGCCAGCAGGATAATTCCAACCTGCGATGCTATGAGAAATATCATCTTTTTCATAACATATATAACTTTTTATTGTGCTTACAATTCCAGGGTCGCGTACTTTATCTATTTCCGAGCCATTTAATTCATAACTTACGGAATCAAATAAAAAGGCGCCAGCGTTATTGGTGAATTCAATGGTGCCCGTACCAGCGGCATTTTTCTTTAAAGTTCCCTCGATTGATAGCGCCCCCTCACTTATATCAATCAAAGCATCATGCTGATAAATAGCAATTTCGATTTCATCATTATTCTCATAGGCTTTAACGAATGGATGGTACGTTCGAACTTCAACTCGTTCAATTGAATCATCGAAGTGAGGGTCTTGAAATAGCTGTAGCTCTTCTAACATGATAGCCCAAAGACGATAAATATAAATAATTTGAATACGTTAACTTGGCAGGTCCTGATGATGATCGTGGTGGTGGTGGTGGTGGTGATGACCTTGCACTTGTACGATTAGATGCAGAATGAGGATGATGTAAGCTTCCTCCGTATATATTAGGTTTACTATGGTTAAATATTAATCGCATGTTTTTTAAGTTCTAACCTCACACTCAGCTCCTCACCTCGAAGATTAACAAGCTCAGAATCTTGATCTAGCAGTCTCAAAGTGATATTCCGTATCTCTCGAATGCTAGGGTTTACAGGTAGATAAGTTAAATTTCCAGGTACAATGTTTATAGCGTATCCAGGATCAACATTCAAACCGCATTCAAAAATCGTATGCGTAGGAGTATTATTGGAATATGCTCCTACAGTAATGTTACAATCCACTTGAATCGTTATAACTCTGACTATTTTAACAGGTAAATCAGACTCATATAATATATCCGGCTTTAATGTTCTGCTAGCACTGTAACCCAATAGGGTGGCCAAGCTATCCTTGTGATTAAAGTTAATTTCGTGTTTACTTTTAATTTCACACTTGAGCGTATTATTGTTAGGTTTCAGAGAGAAGTATTCGTCAGCCTGCTGCTGTAATGTTACGCCGCTACCAGCTAGTAACCTCTTTTGCAGATAGGATTCAATGTCAGTTATTTCATAAGATCCTGTAGGTATAGTTATGACGTTTTCTTTGAAGCTTCTATCACCCAGCTCCCAATAATAAAACTTGTTATTCACGCCGTCCTCGATGTTAGGTATGGTATTATAGGTGTCCAGACCAATTAACGCTATTGAATAATTGTATCGAGGATCTAGTTCTATAGGATTAGTAAAAGTCACGGAGAGAACAGATTCGCAATCACTTAACTTGAAGGTGTTCGATGACATACTGATTACATATCACGTGTGTTTATTATTTTTATAGAGAAATTGTAAACATAAATGACCACAATTTACAGAGTTATATGTTTGATATGCGGTAGGATTATATTTAATTTTAAATTTCGCGCCAAAGTATCGAACTAATTCTATTGGTGGTTTCAGAGATCCAAAGCTGTCAAAATATACTACGGAATTGCCTGTTTTCTTATATGCTACCCAATGAGTTCCAGGCCCCTTTATGCTGTCCAAGTTAATGATGGCGCTCTCGTTTCCCTTAGGTGATGGCGGACGTGAAGGTAAAGAGTCTCGCATATAGACACCTCTGAAATGGGGGATTTTTAACTTTTTAGCATACTTTAAGATGTCTAGGTCAGAGAGTGCTCTATTGGGTAGCTTCAATGGTAGTTTTTTTTCAAATATAATCCGTATCCTTTCTTATATGGTTTCATGTATAGCCCGGAACCTTTTTTACCCAAAGCCACATCCTCCACGGCTCTATTGTGGCGGTGAGCTTCTTCCAAAGTTTTCCTAGCGTTCTTGGCGTCTATAACAGTTTTAGCTATGGCCGCAGCGCCACCCGACAGAGCTCCAAGAGCTGAGAGACCTGCAAAGATCGGTATCAGAGGTAAAAAGCCTCCGGTCTTTGGCAGCGGTAGAATCCGGGGGACATTGATTTTCTTCCTTCCACCTGCTTTCTTGATGGCAATTCGCGCCGTTTTAACACTCATAGCCATATCCTTTTTCACATCATGACTTGCATGCTTTTTCAGCGCTTTAGCAATGTTCGATATGATGGCCTTGCGGAAGGGAATTTTCTTTTTTCTCTTATTATTGCAGCCTCCTGCAGCACCCATACCTAATTTACGTTTAACCTTCATAGCGTTAGTGACAGCCCAAGCTGCTGCTTTTTCGCCTAATTTGGCGTCTTTAGATTTAACGCGTTCCCAAGCCCTCTGTTCTAGTAAGTAATCAGCTTTATGTCTGTCTTCCAAGTTTGCGTTTTCACTATAAGCAATATCGTGTTCGCGGCACGCTTGATCTAAAATGTTAACACCTGGATCCCCTCGAGCTAAACGTTTACGTAACTTTGTACCTGGGCCGCAGTACTGATAACCAGGTAAATGCAGTTCGAAAGGTAGCTTATTGATAAGAGTGTTAACTACACCTCTGCCTGTTACACGACGATGTTTCCTCGACGTCATCTAAACTAGAACTGATGATGTACGAGATCGAAACTTCTATATATAGGAATGTACAGAGTGAAAAGTATAGAGTTCATGATGCGCATTCAAAGACAAAAGACGTCTCTCCCTGTAGAGAATTTAGATTTATTAACTTCTGATGGTTCTGTAGAAGAATGTGATAAACATGGAGAGTTATTTCCTAACGCTTTAAGAACGATTGTATGCGGACCTAGCGGAGCGGGGAAGACAAATATTCTACTAAGTCTATTATTCGACTCTAACGGTCTGTGGTTCGAGAATGTATACGTGTACTCCAAGTCTCTGTATCAACCTAAATATAAATTATTGGAAGATGTGCTGAAGAAGGTAAAAGGCGTAGGCTACTTTCCATACACCTCTAACGAAAATATCATCGATCCATCCGAAGCTAAAACGAATTCCATATTTATATTTGATGACGTAGCATGCGACAAGCAGGATAAGATACGTGCTTTTTTCTCAATGGGGAGACATAAGCTTGTAGATTGTTTCTATCTCTGTCAGACATATACCCATATACCGAAACATCTCATTCGAGATAACTGTAACTGTCTAATATTATTTAAACAGGATAAAATGAATTTACGTCACGCGTTTGATGATCACGTAACACCTGATATGAGCTTTGAACAATTTGAACATTTATGCAGAGAATGTTGGAACGATAAATTCGGAGTGCTGGTTATCGTAAAAGATTTCGAATTACATAAAGGACGTTATAGAAAAGGCTTTGATTAGTATATAAGTATATGAGATTTCAATAACATCAAGTATTATAAGATAGACGCTCAGACTGTACAGACCTGTTTTGAAAAACAGGTTATCTGTTGTGAAAAACCCTGTATCTGTTTATTACCTGTTTTAAAATACCTGTTACCTGTTTAACATACCAGTTTACCTGTTTAACAATAAAGGGTAATAAAAAATTTACTCTCGCGGAATATAAACCACCTAGGGAGAAGGTGTATAGCTTTGACCGAGATTTCGCACTTAAAAGGAGGATAAAAAAAGCTTCAGATTCCATTCGAAGAAAGTACTTGGCTTTAAAATTAGGTCGAGCTGAACAAGACGAAACAATTAGACGTTTATTGAAACCGGTCATTGATCCAATACGAGAACTCGGTGCGGTTAAGAATTTCCCCTGGCAGCAGCAGCAGCAGCATACTCTAAAAGTAGAGAATGTCATTAAATCTGATATAAAGAAAAAAATAAAAGTGAAAGAAGAAGTGGAAGAAGAAGAAGAAGAAGATGATGATGATGAAATGTTTGAAGATTCAAGTAGTACGATTGACCCTGATGCTGCCGCCACCGTCACCGCTGAACAGTATCCTACGTTAGCTAAGCAATATTTAACAGGTCTCTATGATAAAAGTAGTAAGGATTACGATGAAACCTATGGCGTGAGATTTAATACCGAAATGAATAAATTATACATCGGATCTATGGAACTAAATATCGGTTCTAATGCCGGCTTGAGTATTGGCAATAAAATGTTTACCGGAAGACAAGGCTTATATGAACTGCTATTTATGAAGAAGCCTCAAGGTTACAGCGAACAGGACTTGGCTGATTACAAGGAAATTCTAGAAACCTCTAACGCACATAAACGAAATTATGATCCTGCAAGTCAATTAAATGGCACTCGATCTCATAAATATACTAAAGTGATAAAACCATTATTTAAAAACAATAGTGGTGCTGGTGATGGCACTCCTAAAATAAAACATACTCAACCTCATAGCAGCGGACAGGGTATGAATATGGTTTACAATGAAAAACCGATAGAATACATCTTCTGGGACGATATCAATGAATTAGTGGACAGGTTAAGACTTTTAAATGCCTCCAAAGCTGCAGGAAATACGGATTCACATGATAACGAAATCTTAGCCATTTTAAATGAACTGAAAGAAGCGGGAATAATATATTAGTGTGTTACAGCTCCCTACACCCATCATATTCGCAATGAGTCTCGATAAGTTCGGTCGTTCAGCCCGAGGTGGCAGCGTTAGCAAGAACATCAGTCTATTACCGCAAGGTCGAGGTTTTAATTTCACCAAAGATGGAAACATTGATGTGGAAAAATTGAAATTGTGTAATGTTCAACCGCCCACTGAAGATGGCGATGCTGTCAATAAAAAGTACGTGGACGATAATATGACCGCTATTGCTACGACTCTAGCGACAAACTTTAACAATTACCAAAAGGACGCGTCTACTCGTTTAGATAAACAGAGAGGTTCCATACAAGACCTCCGAAAATCTATAAAAAAATTAAATGACGAAGTAATTGTTCTAATGCAAGCAAATCTCACCTCTCTGTCTAACACAGTGAAAAATATCGAGATGGAAGTTAATAAACTTAAAGCAGGCAAAAGAGTATAAATTATAAAATTTCGACATATACGTTCATTTAATTTGATACCGTGCTATTTCCATCATCATCATCTTAGCTGTACGATGTCGCATTCTAAAGAAAAAATTCAATTGGTTAATGAGCTGCATAAACCTGCTCGTAGAAATATTAAGCGGCGCAGGCGCATAGTAATAAAAGGAATAGATGACTTATGGCAGGCAGATTTAGCTGAGATGGGAAACTACTCCAAGGATAACAATAATTTTAGATACATTCTAGTGGTGATAGATTGTTTTTCTAAATTCGTATGGGCTAAAGCGATAAAAAATAAGAGCGGACCTGAAGTCACCCAGGCTATGGAGAACGTCTTCAAGGGGAGCAAGAGATCTTGTAATAATTTAAATACAGATCAGGGTACGGAATTTTATAATGTTCACTTTCAACGCTTGATGAAGCAATTTAAGGTTAACCACTACAGTACATTTACTGTTAAGAAAGCCGCCATAGTTGAACGTGTTATTAGAACGTTAAAGGAGCGTTTATACAAGTATTTCAGTTTAAACGGCTCATACCGATGGCTGGAGGTGCTTCCGGACATTGTTAAAGAGTATAATAACCGAAAACATAGGACCACCCAGGTAAAACCGGTAGATGTTAACGCTAAGAATGAAAAACAAATTTTACTCTCGGCTTACAATCACATAAAGATAGCAGCATCACGACGCTACAAGGCGGGCGATATAGTGCGAGTTAGTAAGAGTAAGCATGTGTTTAGCAAAGGATACACGCCAAACTGGAGTACAGAGTTATTTAAAATATCCGAGGTTCGAATCACCAATCCTACCACCTATTTACTTGAAGATATGCAGGGTAGACCAATTAGAGGAGGATTCTACGAAGAGGAGCTACAAAAAACGAAAATACCCGATGTGTACCTCGTAGAAAAGGTGTTACGTAAGCGCGGTAATAAGTCTTACGTGAAATGGCTAGGCTTTGATTCTGCGCACAACAGTTGGATTGATTCAGATAACATTCTTTAACCTGCACGTGTGTTCATCGATTTGCATGCGCTCTTATGAGAAAATGTGTTATACCCGGCATGAAATACATAAAATTACATTATATCTTATGAGAGAATAGCACACATTTATGAAACTTGGAGGCCTTTTTAAAAATAAAATTAGTACCCTCCCTCCCTCCCTCTATCTAATTACATAAACAAGATAGATTATACCTTATACAGCTTAGTTGTCTGTTAGTCTTTGAGTGTGATAGAATCAATAATAATAATGAAATCACCTGGTGCTAGTGCAACATTTTCCTCTGATGAAGATTCCGGTTATTGGAGTGAAATTGATCGCGTTAATGACATTTATCATGAGGCTATACTCGCTGAAGAACGATATATTTGTGAAAATGTATTTTACATTAAAGATTCTAATTATAAAATAATTACTGGACTTTCTCCTGCAAGAGGTTATGTTCCTGCTGTAAGAATATTGCTGAACGTGTCACATCCTGTATTCACGAAACCAGATAATATTTCATTCATAAGGGAAGATTGGGATGATTTTATTACTTACCTTCAGCAATTTACCTCAGATTATTTTAATAGTGAGATTAAAGAAGCGGAAGAAGAAGAAGAAGAAGAAGAACTGGAGGAAGAAATTCATTTCTCTGAATATGCACTAATAAAGGCTCCTTTTATCGGAAACAAGATGCTAAAATTGTCTGCCGCTGGAGTTTCAAGTTTATTTTATTTTTCAAGAAACACTGTATACGAGATTATAAATATTAGCAAACTTGTATCATCACACATGGATTTACTGCATAGTTTAAGTTTTACTGAATTCTATGATAACTTTTTAAATGTCACAAATAACATATTAAGCGAATCGCAATACGAGTTATCTCCTAATAATGTACTATTTAAATTAAGTGAAATATATCCTTGTAACATTCACACATACTGTATACGTGAATGCTTAACTTATAATTTAGATAAAATACTGAATGATTTAGATAGAAAAATGTTTTTATTAAAAGCTTGAATAAAGAAAATATTAATTAAACCTTTGTGTGTGTGTGTGTGTTTTTTATTTCTAGGTTAGGTATATGGAATAAAAATATGATGTTTTAAATAATATATATTGAACTTAAAACAGAGTATATATGATAAATACAATATAAAATAATAATATATGGGTAAATACAATATACAATAATAATAATATGCGATTAAATATAATAATAATAAAATTAATTCAATTTTTACAATAAAATATAATAGACAGAGAGATTTTTTTTTAGTGGGCATCATCATCATCCATGATTGAATAGTGACCCCAAGGCAAAGTGTCATATGAGTTAGGTAGAGTGTAACGTTTATCATCGAATGGATTAAGAGCTATTTTAGTCTGCTCAACGCTGTACACATTATGTAATTTTGATTGTATACAGCGTTGTGTTTTGTGGAGTAAACACTCTCCTTGTGACTGTTTATTTGAAGCTTTCTCAAGGCAATTAAAATAATCCTCGTAAGTGATTTTGTTTCTCACCACATTAGTTTTTACGCCTTTAGCCTTCTTCACAACTTTACCTTGCGCAAGCTTATACGTGTACTGCTTCGATCGCAAACCAACAAAGTGAGTCATCAGTACTCCGTTATTTTCATCTTTCATTAGGCCGGGAATTTTTTTATTCATTTGAGGTATATTCCAGCGATTATCTGAAGGATAGTCACTGGTGTCAAATCTATGAATGTCTTTCTTGATGACCTCTTCATACGCGTCATTACACTGTACTTCATATGTTAGACTGTCAGTATCGGTATATAAAAGTTTACAATTGTCTACGGGAAATTTTTCCAGCATGTAATCATAATGAAATTCGTAAACACATGTTTTAGAAATATCTAATATAGCCATTCCTATATACAAGGGTTTATCGAATATAATGCGAGATTTTTTCATTTCTATAGCCATAAGTGTTTCGCTGAAAATGGATCTATTTTGAAAATTTGGACTTGCTATTAAATTTTTAGCCCCGTAACGCCCCTCCCATTTTTTTTATTAATTTAACGATTCTATGCTTACGAACATTCTGCATCGTCTTGCCGAATGTACTGTTATTCATTAATTTATAATTATTTTTTTCAAAATTAGACTCTGCTAGAGTCCTCAATCTAGTGTTTAATTCTATGTAAGGTTTAAGCCAGGCAGACTGTTTAAATTTCAGCACTTTATGGATACGAACTAAGCGTAATCCGTGCTGCAAGACCTGTTTTAAACTTCTATAATGTAAAACATAATTTTGCTTAGGGTACAGAGTGGTCATTAATTTTTCAAATTTAGAATTTGGAGGAGCTCGATGCTCGGCGCAAAAAGGTAAATCTTTATGAAGATCGTGAAGATTTTCGGGGTACTCAAGATCAACGTCAAGAATGTACCCAATTTCGGCATCATCAGGTACTGAGGTGACGTCAATATTGGTATCATCTACCCATTGAAACCCTTCATATGGAAGAGGTTGTTTCATGGCCCATCCGTAAAGGTTATTTACATCAAAATAAAGCAAGTATGTCGAGGGTTTGGTGCTATCATAGCTGTCTAAATGTTTATTATTAGCCTCGGCATGTCTATTGCTACATTGACTGATGCCCCCTCGGATGCCGCGTTCAATGAACATTAACATATCCACGTCTTGGATGGTTTCTAGTTTACACCCTGTATATTTAAGCATACAATCCCAAGTGTAACCTGGAATGGTGTAATAGTGAGCGGGGTCTAGGCCGTACGTCTTGTGACAAGTACAGCGAAAAGTCTCAAACACACAAGTTAATAGCATGATGTCTGTTTTCATGTACAGATCGCTGTAATCACCTAAATTTTGACAGTTAAATTTATCCCAAACTGTTTGCGCGTGTTGATAATCATTTTCGTTAATGTCTGAGTCATTTAATTTATTGTAAAAATTTGTCTTGTCTGGTAATTGTGGTTCGTGAAGTCGTTCTAAACTGTTTATGTAATCGTAGGGAAATATTCCCTTCTTTTTTAATAATTTTAATTTTTCGTCATTTAAATTCGGAAATTCTCGTTTTAAATTACTGAAATTAGCTTCCTTTAACGTGGAAGCAAGCTCCTCTAATGAACAGCCCATGAATCTGAATGAGTCTATAAATCGAAATTTTAAATTAGTTTCTTCATCGTAAACGGTGAAACTAATGTATTTTTCCTTATTTTCAGGTAATAATGTAATTTGATATCTCTCGGCAAGCTCTCTAATTGCAAAATGAGCGTCATACCCTCCCAAATTATGGAATACCACAGGAATTACGAAGGCATTTTTATAATTTAAATTACATCTATTGTGCGCAAACCCCCTGAAATTTCCAGTAAGATGACAATGATCGCGAACAATTTTATCTTTTTCGTTGAAGTCATCCTCACATATATGACACGTTTTACTGGCATCCCGTAAACTAACTATAGTATTCAGGGGTTCCACATGTTTCAATTTTGAAAAGACAAATTTTGCAATATTACTTAATTGATCCGCGAACCAAGACATGCAGTCCAAACTCCGTTCACTTTTATAATATGACCACTCATCATTACAATTACATTTAAAATAATATCCTGCACTGTATGCAGTATGCTTCTGATATCGGTTTGTTTTACAATGACTACTATCTTCATTGAGGGGCTCTAGCAGAGATTCAAAGTCCGCGTACATTATAAAAGGTACATCTTCCTTGTAAACGAAATTTTTAAACTTAACAAAAGGCTCTCGCGAAAACTCTACTTTACAATCGTTAAATTTTTCGCACATGATGGAATGTTCTTTTAATTTATCATCCGAACTAAAATAATTCAAGCATCTATCGCAGAAAAATTTTTTTTGATGTTTTGTAGACAGTTGACCACTTAACAGTCTAGATAAATCTTTAATTAAAACATAATGATATTTGATTTCCTCTGGTTCATCATCTTCTGGAATAGTCTCGAATTCTTTTAGTTTAGG
Organism: Rhagium mordax; assembly: GCA_963680705.1. Classification (NCBI taxonomy): domain Eukaryota; kingdom Metazoa; phylum Arthropoda; class Insecta; order Coleoptera; family Cerambycidae; genus Rhagium; species Rhagium mordax. Next base: position 27,790,138 of record OY796664.1, read on the forward strand.
ATGATATTTATCTTGCACAATTAATAAATTTGCATGTAGAACTTGTTTATTTTTCGTTAAACGTATGGGAACTACTGAAAAATTCGCCCTATAATCCATTTCCAGCGCAAACACATTAACCGAAATGTTATTTTGTTTTTCAAATTTAGCTATTTGAGGTATAGTCATGGGGAACTGAATGTCTTTTAAATTTAGCACATCTGCGTAAAACGGATACGAAGAGATTCTTTCAGGATGGTTTTTCATATCTACAGGATATAAAGCGCTGACGATGCTCCAGGCGAAGCACGCTTCTTCGTACATATTTTTTACGTTAACACATGCATGCTTTTTTACAATTTGTCCCGGTAATCTAATGTAAGATGAAACACCATTTCCCACCTCATATTTATTTAAATTTATTTCTAAACATAATATACGTGAAAGAGCCCAGCCCGAACCTGATTCGGAAAATTCTGAAATAGCGTGAAAAATATCGGCTTTTATGTTACTGTCAAACCATTCAGATAAATTTGTAGAAATGTCCACCTGTTTGTTTTTCGTACTGAAATATTTCCGCTCTGTTATTTCGATTTCTCCTGATTTCCTGATAAATTCAGCACAAAAGCAAGCGTTAATTTTCAGCATTGGTAATTTCTTTAAGGCATTTTTAACTCTAGCACTAAACAGATGTGAAGCATCATTAAAAAAATCCTCGATATGTTTATGAGTTAAATTAATTATCACCCCGGTACGAACGCGACTTTTAAAAGCAGTGGTTAAATCCTCCCACTTTACGCGATTCCCTCATATATGAGTTTTCACGACATTTCCAGCACCCACACTATAATTTCGAATGATATGTTTAAATCTTTTTAAATGACCTAAATTGGTTTGCAATTTTCGCAGTACACCTACAGGTAAAGCTGCTGCATGAATAGCTTTATTGAACAGTCTAATGTGACAATTTATCTGTCTTACCCAAATGAGACGTTGCGTTGGAGTGCATCCTTCTTCTAAGAGAGCCTCCACTTCTTGAAATTTAGACGTAATTTGGGTGCTAAGGACTGCTATTTCACTTGAGTTGATCGCCATGCTGGTGTACGTTTTGTCTGCACGAAAGACGTCTGTTAAATGAAATAGGATTTGCTGCTCCGTCTATTATATTTTATAAAAAAATTTTCACCACTAAAAAGATAAAAAACTTATTAATTTTAAAATATTAAATTAAAAAATAATTTTTACTTACATTTTATACAGATTCTAAGAATCTAAATCTGGATCCTAATGCGGGGTTTCCTTCCTCAATTAGGCCTTCGAATATTAGACTATATTTCCCGTCAATAAATTCTTCCAGATTGTCTTTCATTACGGCTACCATACGTTTGGGTAAAAATAAATTTTTATCATGTAATTCCAATAATACACTATCACCGTATTTGGTTTTGATAATTTGTGCTCGATATATCGGGTGAGCCACATTAATTGGTAATTCGTAAATTTTAACGAATTCTTTGGTCTCTAAAAGGGATACTTGATTCAATTGAGTTAAGTCCATTTTTCTAAAAAATATCACACATTACTAAGTCATACTTTAAAGAAATAATAAAAAAATAACTTACATTTTTTATCTGCTGGAGCACAGCACGTTTGAATATTATTTAAAATTGGCAAAGCACACCAATGTAGATTTATAAAAACGTATTTTTTTAAATGTCTGTAAAATTAACTTCAGTCAGTTAATATTAATAAACACACAAAAGCACGCGATGAGATAACTGGTACGTAGTTATGATGAGAATCACGCCTGCGGTGACGTGTACGGCTTATTTATATTATCTGTGACGTCATCTTTATTACGTATACCGTATACCCATCATACGAGGGGCTTTGTTCTACAATTGCAGCTGCGGGGCTTACGTCACGCTTTTTTATAAGAAAAATACGTGCTAATTACTTATTTCCCATGGGTCGGCATTTAAAGCATAAAGGCGCTGATTTGTTTAATATTGACATGCATTAAGATTAATGACTTAAATTGTTTATATTAACCTAAATTTGAATTACACTCGGACTAAAATTCCCGGAATATCGCCTACTGCTGTTTTGGCTAAATGCGCATTTAACATTTTTTCTCATGGTTCGGTTGGCCCTGAATTAAATCATTTATTTGTCACGTGTTTCGTATTTTGTTTTGAGTCTCTGAGATATTGCGATTTCGTTCTAGAAACTTTTTATTTAGCTTATTCGGCATAATTGTCCCTCCTCACACACCGTTTCTTTACCGGTTTTCTAATCGTAGTTCATTCAGTTTTGTTTCATCATTGTTACTGTATGTGCGCACGTACCTAAGTTTAAAATGTGTAGCGAAGAGTTTTATCGTCTAAGTTCTCTTATTAATAGATATACTCCACCTAGGAACCTGGAGGAATATCTATTTGAAAAGTAAGTTGATATTTGTTCTTTTTTACATTTCTGTACTTACAATATATTTTTTTTATCGTGTTTAGCGAATTGAGCTTAAATGATGTTGTCGATTTACCACCAAGTCCATCGACTTCGTCTACGTCCGATTTCTTCAGCATGTCACCATCAAAAGTTGAGCTTGATTGGTCTAGCTTGCCAGATTTAAGAATGCCGTAAGTAAAAATAATAACGTTAATTTTTCCCGCTGCTTTTTTTCTCTAAGTAATAATATATACTTATATTTTTTCTTATTGTTACAGTGATACAAATGTCTACCCCCATCGATTTCCGTCGCCAAATTTATTTCGTACATCAGAAGACGCTCATTTCTCGTCTACCAGTATACCAGATTTAAGAATGACGTAAGTTTAAAATAATAGCGTTAATTTTTTATGCTTCTTTTTTCTCTCTCTCTAAGTAATACTATATACTTATATTTATTTCATATTGTTACAGCGATACAAATATCTACTCCCCCAGCCAGTCACCAGATTTATTCTGCATGTCTGAAGATACTGCTTTAAGAATAACGTAAGTTTTTTTTTTAGCGTTCATTTTTCCTGCTTTTTTTTTCTCCGCTAAGTAATAATATATACTTATATGTATTTCTTATTGTTGCAGAGATTTCGAACCACGACCTCCGAAGCTGATTCCGCTAAGTTCGTTCATGGAGCCTCCACCTCAGGTTCCCTCCCTCGAAAAAGAAGAAGAAGCCTCCACAGTTATAATTATTCACAGTGACGCTTGCGATGAGGATGTCGCTAACCTGGGTGACTTCATAGAAGAAGAACCCCGGCAGACAGTGATTTGTTGGGCACATAAAAAATAGAATTTTTTAAAAACTCTGTTTTTTAAAATTAATATATCCGCTTATTGTTATATCAATTGTTTTATTTCCACAGTCAAAATTAGCTAAAGAGTGTAACTTAAATTATTAATTAATAAGAAAATAAAATTTTTATTTGGTACACAGTGTAAAGTGGATTCTATAACGTAATTTGGTATAAAAGCACGTATCGTTTTAGTCAGCGATACAAATTCAATGTCATGTAGCTTCAATTGAGTTAAAAATAACCTAACCTAATTATACGTGTAATAAATACGTCTTGATTTCATCTGGTTTTTAAAACGTTAATTTCGAACTTCATTAAATAATAACTTAATAATGTATTATACTAGACCGCATTATTTTATCACTCTAAAATGTAATTGCAAGTTCAAATTTTTAATTCTAACTAAAGAGCATTTATTTTTTTAATTTAATTAACCTAAATATATTAGTCGATAATAAGTGATGCATTCAAACTGAGTGAAGGTGATGTTTATATTAGCATTCTCGGAAGTCGGGTTTGTTTACTTAAAAGACACGTATCTCAGAATACCTAAATAGCGGCATTGATTATTTTCTCTACCATAGGCGTACTCTAGCAAAATTAATATAATTATACCCCCTTTTCAAGCTGGTACGCCTATGCTCTCTTCGTATACAATACTCTTTGCTCAGGAGTACCAACTTAGAAACTAAAAAAAGCTTCTGGAGACGGCGTTCTTCAGACCTAACGCAAGAGGTTCCAGGGACAGGGACCAGGGTGCAGGATGCGTTAGTGCATTGCACCTCTTGCGTTAGGTCTGAAGAAACGCCATCCTCCAGCTAATGCATCAGACCTGGGGTGCTGCATTCCGAAGAGCTCTTAAGCGTTAACCCCACCACCACCCCCCTAGCACCCCCGCTAAAGCAGCAGCAGCAGACGTCATCTGAAGACGAAGGATGACCTCTGCACGACCCCCAGAGTGTAGCTACAAGAACCAAGGGCTCTCCTGATGGCCCATGTCCATCGAGAATGCGTGGCCTTGAAAGTGGCGTTGAACGCACCTAGTATATCTACTAAAGTAAAAGCAGTTTACATTATTTCCAACCGGTGGGCGAAATTATATTTAAAAAAAGTAGTTATAAACTGTGTCACCCTAGAATGCCTAGTTGACACTAGAAGCGAATTCTTTAATAAGATAGTCGGCATTACATGTTTGAGGTTATGTTATATAAATTTACAGAAAAATGATGCTAGAAACTGAAAGAGAAAGAAGTGACTTGAGTAATGATACTAGTGAGGAGGAAAATAGTGTAGACGATAGCATTGCAGATCCAGATTTTACATATGAGTCGGAATCTGATCTAGAAGCAACAGTTAATCATGTTACGCGCGATTTAGATGAAAATATCGATGATCTGAATATGGATGAAAATTTACCTCCCGATCAAAATAATGTGAATGAAAGTAATGGGATATTAGATGAGAATCAAGAACAAAATGAGAATCTTGCACAAAATACTCTGGGAAATAGTCGGTAAGTTAAAAAAATCCGTTGTTTATTAAATTTGTTGCATGTTTCGTGGCGAAAATAGTTTTATACTTTGTTTTTTTTTTCGATCAAATAGTTATCAGATGGAAGAGGGGCAAAACGTACAAAAGAAAAAACGTAAAAGATTAACCCATGAAGCCAAAATAAGTAGAGATAAAGACAAGCATCCCATAAGAAACCCAGGGTGCTCGATGAAATGCAAACGAAATTGCAAATTATTTACAAATAAAGAACGCCATGTACTATGGGATCACTATTGGAGCCTGGAATATGGAGTTCGTAGAAAATGGATGGCAAAAATGTCCAAATAATAGATGTAAATAGACAGGTAGCACCAAAAAAAGCCAAACCTCTTAGAAATGAAAGTAGGAAATATTTTCTCCCCAAAGATCATAAAAGCGTTCAGGTGTGTCGTTCATTTTTTTTGGGCAGTCTTTGATATACAAATGATTCTGTAATTACAGAACTAATTACAGCTATAAAAAAGCAACCAATCTGTAAATTGGTTAAAGAAAATAGGGGATGCCACGCGAAAACAAAAAGAGATAGAGATACCATTAAAGAACATATACATTCATACAAACCTTTTGTGAGCCATTATAGGAGATATAATGCTCCTAATATTAGGTATTTATCTCTCAGCTCTCTGTTAAAACAATGGTAGATGATTTTAATTCAAAGTATCCTACGCAAAGGTGTGGTAGAGAAACATATCGAAAAACTTTAAAGGAGATGAATATTTCTCTGCATATGCCCAAAAGCGATGCTTGCATGGATTGCATGGCATATGAACAACAAAAAAAGGAGGCCGAGGAAAATGGTCGTGAGATTCCAGAATCTTTAATAGAAAATTGGAATTCTCACAAACAAAAGGCTAAAAAGGCCACAGAAAAATACAGCCTTCAAAAAGCGCTTCCGGAAAATGAGTCGGTGAGGAGTTATTCCATGGACCTGCAAAAAGTTCTGTTGTTGCCCATCATGCCAGGCATTAAAGATTGCTTCTTACGAGCCGCTTGGTGGCTTTCAACGAGTCGTTTGCGACGTTGACAAAGAATTCAAATTTTAAAAGCTACTGTGATGTTTGGCAAGAAGCTTTAAGCATTACAGATTCTATACTTACGGTGATCCGTTGTGAACGAGATGTTCCTAATTTCATATTTTGGGCGGACAATTGTACCGCTCAAAATAAAAATTGGTTTCTATACACGGCTTTAGTAGTTTCTGTTAACCAACCAGATGGACCTGAATCTATAACTATAAATTATTTGACTAAAGGTCACACTCATATGTCAGCTGATTCAATTCATGGCAATATTAAATACACCACACACCACATGTAATTACGACCCCCTTTATCCCAGAAGGCTGAGCCTTGTGCGGGAGGGGGCTACACATTTAAAGACAAGGGACACACATCCAATATCCGTATATAATGAAAAAATCCCTCTCACAGTATTTTCCATTGCCACGACCGGGATTCGAACCCGGGACTTTTGGGTGAGAAGCAGGTACTCTACCATCTCGACCATCAGTCATATATTGAACGCCGCCTGTTAAAAATTCTTGAAGTTTATGATTATGAAGACCTAAAAAATGCTATGAAGTCCTCAAGGAAAAACTTAGAAGTCGTTTATGTAAAAGAATTTCGAAATTGGGTTAACAAGAAAAGGCAGCCTCGAAAAGAAAATAACAATCTAAAAACATTTTTGTTGTCAGACGTTATAGAAGTCGTGTGTACTAAAACTTCACGAAACATTAAGTACAAGACAAGATTTTGATCAAAACGAATATAAAGAATTAGATTTTTTTACAGAAAAAGTTTGACGTAAGCAAAAAGCCCGAAATCATTGAAAATCCACGAGGCATTCAAAAAGAAAAGAAAGAAATTATCCTATCAAAACTTGTGAAGTTGATGCCTGAAAATAGACAGGGTTCTTGGATAAGTCTCCCAGAAACTGATGGTTCTGCTGATTTAGCGTTGGAGCACGAAAACGAGGATGTCTAATGAAACATTTTTATTCCACTCTTAACAAAAATACTGTTCAAAAATACAAACAATATTACTTTTATTTTAAAATTACTATTTTGTTTTGTTTATGTCTAATAATAAAAGTTTGAAAACCAAAAATTCTTAGCAATTATTTTCTGACTTGATTTTTTATTGAGAGTGAGTAAGGTGTAAAAAAATCCTTCAGCGGTGACTCTTGAGGCAAATTTGTAAAAAAAATATATTTACTGTCTTTTAGTACACATTGATAAAAAAGAGATGATTTTAAAAGACCAATGTAAAACCAAGTAACTGATTTTAATCTAAAATATGTAGCCTATTTTTGAAAATTTCATTCAAAACCCCATTCGGCATGAAAATATAGGCTCTTACCCTATAGCCTCAGGATATTTTAAATATTAATACTAATATCAAGTCCAAAGGCAAGTTCAAACGCGTTTGACTCGTTTGCTCAAAACAATGACAGATGCATATACTGGGTTTTTTTCTTGGGACAGCCGCCTGGATAATGAAATTACTCGAGAGTCGGAAAGCCCATACGCAAGTCCAGTTATCCTAGTTCCAAAACCTAATGGTGACTATCGCTTATGCGTAGATTACCGAAAATTAAATAACATAACAATTAAGAAAAGCTATCCGTTGCCTCTAATTGACGACCAAATAGACAAATTGGTAAGTTAAAATACTATCAAGTAAAAATGGTCAACTCGGCAATAGAAAAAACCGTTTTTATAACCCCAGACGGGAAATATGAGTTTTTACGAATGAGTTTTTGTCTGTCAAATGCGCCGTACGTGTTCCAACGCCTAATGAATAAAATTATTCAGGAACTACCTGATAAAACCGCCATCGTGTATCTAGATGACGTGTCAATTCCTTCCGAAACCACAGATTGAAGGTTTGGAAAAATTAAAACAAGTATTGTTAGTGTTACAAAAATATAATCTCACGTTGAACCTCGCAAAATGTCAATTTTTTCCTAACGGAAATCAAATATTTGGACAGGTTAATTTCTGAAGGTTGTGTCTGTTAACGAACGCAGCAGGAGGCGTATAAGTAGATTTAAGTAATAAGATCCATTTTTAACTTTAAGTAACAAGCATAAGGTATGGTGTGTATGGAACATCCGTTCCATATGCACCATTTTTTATCAAAAATTATCACAATTTTCACTTTAGTTCCTAATCACCAAAATTCCATTTTTGCCTGATATGCATGATTTCGTGCATATCAGAATAAAACAGTTTTGGAAAAAATCAGTAAGAGATTGGCACATTGAAAACCATGGAAAGAAGTTGCGAAAGGAGAATTTTCGCGGCGTATTTAAGAAAGTTTTATCTAATATTACAAAAGAAACACCCCAAAACGGTTTTAGAGCCTGTGGTATTTCACCATTTAATGTAGAAAGTATGAAATTTTCAAAAATTTCAAATCATTTAACAGATACGACTCAAGTTTTCCAATTAAAAGAAGGATTGACAGTTTTAGAAAAATTTATTCGCACAGAAAATCTTTCGTGCGAATCTTGATATTGAATGGAGTGGAAATGTGGAAGACATTTCTCTATTTAGTGTTTGGAAAGCAATCAAAAAGAAAACGAGGGCCACGGTAGAAACTGAAGTGGGTGTTGGAAGAGCGGGAACAGTAAACGAAACACATAATGACATTGAAGATGAGGACACCAACGCAAATGGAGAAAATGCTACACAAATTAACATTAATTCCGAACCGGGACCTTCTGGAAATTTGACAAGGGTGAATCCTAATAATCACATGACACCAAAAAAATGTATAATCCACTCTGTCCATACTGTCTTACCTGCCACAATTTCTTCACCAATGGAGTTAAATAAATCCCATTTCAATTCATTAAAAAACATTACATCATTAAATCTACCATCACTGAGAGAACAAGTCCCAACCCCATTTAAAAAAGCGTTGTTTTGGCCGGAAGAAACAAAATCCGATAAAAAGCAAAGGAAAGAGAAAATTCCTTCTGCCATTACGTCACAATGTTGGCAAGAATATCATATTAAAAAGGAAGCAGAAAAGAAGAGAAAACAGGAAGAGAAGCAAGCGAGGGCAGAAGAAAGAAAACGAAAAAAGGAAGAAAAAGCTACGGAAATCCAAAAAAGATCAAAAAGATAAAGAAAAGTGTCAGTCTCTGAAAGTTCATCTGAACATGAAGAATGGATGGAACGTGGCGATAGTCTCGAAGATGTAAGTTTTAATTTAGAAGAGGAAGACATATGGGGACGTGTTACTAAATTCCACAAGCTCACCTTTAAAATACGATGACATTCAAGTTGGAGATTTTATTCTGGCCAAATTTTTGGGAGGAAAAAGAAAAGCGTTTTTTATAGATATATCTGTGTCGTACAAAAAAATACTCATGTGATGATACAGAAATTGTATCTGTCAAATCAACAAACGAAAGGATCACTTTTAAGCTTTTAAGTTTGAAGACATCATTGAGAAATTACCTCAACCAGAACTACATAATGTCGGCGACAGAATAAAATACGTTTTCCCCAAAGACATTGATATATTCGAGGCATAATATTTTATGATAATAAATAAGTTACTCATAACTACAATATAATGTTTTTTTTACGAAAATAAACGTTTCCTTTCTTGCGTCAATTATTGGTGTATCAATCACTAGTACGTACAAAAAATCAAATGTCAATAACTGGTGCCTCTGACGAAATTTTTTTATAATTTTTTTTCTTGTTCAAAAGATTTTTTTTTTAAATAAAATCACCCTGTAATTTAGGTTGTCAAACCATAAACTACAATAAAAAAAATACATAGAAAGTTTAAGTAAATGACTGAAAGACTGAATCATTTTTTAATGCAATTCATTACCTAGAAGTGTCAGTTACTGGTGCCGTTACCTTATACAGGGTGATTCAAATTCGAGGGCAACCATGGGTATCTCGCTTATTATAAGTGATAGAAGGTAGGTTTAAATTTGGCAAAGTTGTGCATGTTTAAGCCCAACAATTTGCCGTTGAGAAATCAAAAGAATCTTTTTTCGTTTTTGAGACTTTTGAAAAAAACTTAAATTTGACGTTTTTGTTTTTATTTCTTATTAGACTTATTTGAAAAGTAATAAAAAAACTAAAAGCACTTTCTTACAGCAACTTTATTTGTTCTACATGATGATGGTTACAGATTTTTAATACGATGTTTCGTCTTCTCTAAATCATCATCAATTTTTTTATTTCTTATGGACGCCATACTGGATTTCTGCATCATTAAATAGAGCATGTTTTTGTGATTTCAAAAATGTATAATATGACTACATTACGGTTATAAGTAAAGTTGAAATTTTAAATAAAAGGATTTTCTTACAGTAATAATAAGAAATAAAAAAGTTGATGATGATTTAAAAAAGACGAAACGCCGTATTAAAAATCTGTAACAATCATCATGTAGAGCTGAAAAAGTTGCTCTAAGAGAGCGCGTTTAGTTTTTTATTACTTTTCAAATAAAAAATAAAAACAAAAACGGATTTTTTTTTTTTTTTAAATCTCAAAAACGAAAAAAGATTCTTTTGATTTCTCAACGGCATATTGTTGGGCTTAAACATTCACAACTTTGCCAAATTTAAACCTACCTTCTATCACTTATAATAAGGGAGATACCCATGGTTGAATCGCCCTGTATACACTGCTGGACAATAGGTTGGAATAATTCAAATTTCCAAGGTTATTTTGAAAGCATGTATCTCCTAAACGATTTGGAATATCAAAATTCGGTTTTCAGGACTTTTTTGGAAATTTCGTTGTTAATAACTGGCTTGAATATCAATTTTCCATTGTGCTCAAAATGTCATGTATAAGGTGTATACTAAATCCTTAACAAAAATTCAAAATTTCATTCTTACCGAAAATTTAGGAAAACCAAAATCGAATTAAATTTCTTATACCAGGGTAATCTATGGACCAGTTAGAAAAAACAAATTTGGCCGATTTTTTATATCTCGCTTATTTTTGAATATACGGGGTTTTTATTGAACTTAGGACAATTTTTTGAAAATATACCTCTTTTTAAAATCCATCATAAATCGTTTTCGCGTATAAAAAACAGTTAAAATTTCAATTTGACCTTAGATGTGTCGAAAACGGTTTGAGATAGAGGAAAACGGTTATTTAAATTTGCAGATTTTTCGTCACACACGCTTATTAAATGTTTTCACAAGCACCCTGTATAAGCAATTGCAATTCTTGGTACTAAGGCAGCTACAGGTACGCAAGGTAACTTGATAATAAGAAGAAAATCCATTACTTACTTTGTTCATAAAAAGTAAGAGACACATTTTCAAAAAATTGTCATAAGTTCAATAGAAACCCCGTATATTAAAAAATAAGCGAGATATTAAATATCGACAGAATTTGTTTTTTCTAACTGGTCCATAGATTACCCTGATATAAAAAATTTAATTCTATTTTGGTTTTCCTAAATTTTCGGTAAGAATAAAATTTTGAATTTTTGTTAAGGACTTAGTATACACCCTATACATGCCATTTTGAGCACAATGGAAAATTGATATTCAAACTAGTTATTGTCAACGAAATTTCCAAAAAAGTCCTGAAAACCGTATTTCGATATTCCAAATCGTTTAGAAGATACATGCTTTCAAAATAACCTTGCAAATTTGAATTATTCCAACCTATTGTCCAGCAGTGTAGTTTCTTTTTTTAATTTGTTTGCTGGTTTTGTAAATTTTGTTAGGCGTTTTATATATTTGAAATCTCATGTTATTTTAGTATATTTCAGTTTACTCTTAAGAACCATATTGTACATTTATTTGGTTGTCAACCTGGTTGACAACCAGTGGTTGACAACCAGGCAGAATGTGTCGTTTTTTACATCTAATTGTTTAATGTTAATGTTATAACAGTAATGACATATTATGACCTCGACTATGACAATCGTTTAACATTTTTCTGTTAAAAATATTCGTACTATTAATATTCTCCTGATGATGGCTTGTAGCCGAAACTAGTTGGGATAAAACAAATAAAAAGGATTATAATTGGAAAGCTTTGTTTGCTTTTTTTCTTCTCTCTTCAATTAATCGCTAGAGTTAACTGGACAGATTACACTTAAACCTCCATTGTCATTTTCCCAGTGTGCCTCAGGTAATTTATCACATAAAATAATGTCATGATTCGGAAAATTCTGACTCTCGTTAGCTACTATGTAACAGTGAAAATCGTAAATCTCTGGCGTTGAACTAGGAGATATATACGTGCAGCCTATGTATCTTATCTATAACTTTTTTACCTTGCGAGTGTGGTTTGGTAGAATAACATGCTTACATAATTCTATTTCTACATGTTGAAAAAGATACCTAAAACCAAACCAAATAAACCACAATCTGAAATAAGGCTTTAAACCCCCTTCTGTAAATGAAGTAAACAGTTTTTGCATACGAGAAGTGCGAGAAATTCATAAATTAAAGTAAACTTGCACCTTAGTGTAATGATTTTAAATGGGGTATCAGAATAGTTACATTTTTGTTGCAGAATTATGATGAGATTGACATACGACAAGGGTCAAGAAGAGCAAAATTGGAATCGCATGGTTTGAGTTTACAGCCATATGTAGCTATAGTTGGACCCTTATCAGCACCTGAATTCTACCTCATCTTTGACGAACATGTCAGATACCATGTAAAAGGGTCTGGCCATGTACTTGAGGTAAGTTTCAAGTTGTATCATGCACTAGATGTTGATTATCCTCCGGAATTTGAACACATATGGTTATTATTTGAAGAGCAGTTGTTCAAGATGAAACCTAAAAAGAAAAACCCATGTACTGCCTCTGTACTGTCAGATTTAAAATTTTATTTAAATAGTTGCGATGTTAAAGATTAAATCACTTTTTGCTTTTTATATCCGCTGATACATATCACTTTTATGTTCCTTGTTAATAGATAGGTTTTATAGTAATATAAGCAATAGTAAGTGTTTAGACTCATATTTTGCATTCGTTATTTTCACCCAAAAAGATGATATAGTTAAAAGAAAGATAAATTGCAATTTGTGTGAAAGTAATTTTTTTAAGATTAATGCATTAGTAACGCACATGAAAATTGTTCACCAATGTAAGAGCTGTTTTACTTCATTACTCATTTCGGAAACATTTAAAAGCACATGAATCTAAAATTGAAAATGTACATCATATTCAGAATAATAGGGTAAGTACGATCAATCCCGGCCAGTTGGCAATCACGGCCACTGACGTATTTCTAAAACGAAAAGCATTGATGACGTGTAAGGTGGTGGTGGGTGCCTTTAGACTCCCTCCATTCATGTACATCAGCCCAGTTAGTTTGAGTCGCATATTAGCATGTGAATGTTGGTTGTATTTATTACCGGACGCTGATATAATATTACGCAATCGGAGATAAAGAGGTGAGTGTTGTTTTTTGTGTTTATCTAGTGTGTGTGTATGATTTGGCAGGTCTGTAATATAGTTAGTTACATTGTGCTAATGTGATTTAGTCGTTTTTACATGTCATTATAATTTTTTTTTAAGGTTAATCATCACTAGACGTGTGCGGGCAATTCCGGCCGGGTGGCCGGGATTGCCCATATATGTTTTTAGCATGGAGATATTTAAATTATTACGACTGTAACCCAAATATTATTATTTACTTACATTATAAATTATTGCAGATGCCGAGGATTAGACCCAGGAAGACGACGAGAGCTAGGTGGACGGAGGATACATTAGACAGAGCCAAAAAACTGGTTGAAGAAGGCTCCACCATTCATTCAGCCGCTATGAAGATGGGTCTTGCTTACTCCACGTTGCAAGAGAGGCTTAAAAAACAAAAATATACCACTCCTATGCTTGGGAGAAATCCCGTGTTTTCCTTGGAGCAAGAAACTGAATTTGCTATACAAATAAAATACCTAACATCCATTTTCTACGGATGCACTGCACTTCAAGTAAGGAAGGTGGCATATCAGTATGCCGTACTTAATGGGATAAAACACAATTTTAATAATGAAACGAAACTGGCAGGGCGAGATTGGCTACATAGGTTTCTAATAAGAAATAAGATTTCTGTCCGCAAAGCAGAAGCCACAAGTTTAAACCGAATCACGGCTTTCAATAAGGAAGAAGTGGGCATTTTTTACAACCTTCTGGAGCAAGTCATGACAAAATATAATTTCGCACCAAAGAATATAATTTCAATTGTGATGAAACCGGCATCTCTACTGTACAAGATCCCGGAAAAATATTGGCAGTGAAAGGTCAGAAGAGGGTTGGATCAATTACGAGCTGGGAGAGAGGCCGCAACATTTCAGTTATGTGTGCAATGAGTGCAGCGGGTGGTTTCATCCCCTCAATGTTTATTTTCCCTCGAAAAAGACTCACACCTCTACTAGAGAAGGACGGCCCGCCAGGTGCACTTTATAAGTGTTCCAAAAATGGATGGATCACAGAGGAACATGAACTGGCTTGAGCATTTTACGAATCATGCTAAACCTACTGCGGACGAACCGATTTTATTAATCTTGGACAACCACTGCAGTCATATATCGTTGACAACATATGAACATTGCAAGAAGAATAATATTGTGATGCTATCCATACTCCCTCATAGTTCTCACAGAATGCAGCCCTTAGATGTCTCTTTCTATGGATCTCTTAAAGCAGCATACAAATATGAATGCAATTTGTTTATGAAATCGCACCTTGCTGAAAAAATAACGCCCTACGAAGTTGCGTCTATTTTCCATAAAGCATTTTCCAAAGTAAAGGCCAATCTGGATTCAAGGCAACTGGCATATTCCCTTTAAATCCTGGAATCTTCGCCGAAGAAGATTTCCTGGCTTCTAAACTTCTACAAACCAATACGAACGTCATTATCCCTGACAATGAATCTGAGTCGCCTGCTTCTCAAGGAGAGCCTGGTCCGTCCACCTCTTATGAGAAGCCTGTTACATCAACAGGGCCGTGATTTGATCAAAATAAAAGCATCTTAGATCTATTACCAGTACCAACTAAACCAGCATCTCAGAAATCTACTAGAACGGGAAGAGAAAAACAACATGCCACTCTCCTAACTTCTACGCCGATCAAAGACAATCTGATAGAAAAAGAGAATAAAAAACTGGCGAAAATACAGAAGGAAATGGACAGAGGCAAGGATAAGGGAAAGGTTAAGAAAACGACCATCAAGGCACCAAAAAAGAACATCAAAGGGTTAAAAAGTTGTAAACGAAAAGTTTTACAGGAAAAAAATGAGTCATCGTCGGAGTCTGATGCTGAAGTGATCAAGTCCATGAAGAGGAAGAAAAGTTGTAAACGAAAAGTTTTACAAGACAATGAATCAACTTCAGAGTCTGATGTGGAACTCGCCAATTTGTGCGATGACGATGAAGATGATGACATGGACGATGCTGGCAACCGTTGCATAATATGCGATGAATTTGGCAGAGATAACGAGTTATGGTATAGGTGTACCTTATGTGGATTGTGGGCCCATCAAGAGTGTACAGGATGAGACACCCCAGACGGTTATCTGTGTGAGAACTGTATGGAGCATCGTTGACCGGGATTGTCAACACCCTGGCCGGAATTGTCACCACATGTAGGCAATGCCGGTCAAATCACTTTTTTTTTAATCGATAATAAAAAAATATATATCAGCCAAATAGGATATTTTATTTTACGTTTGATATTTTATTATTGTTAAGTTTCAGATTATGTAATATAATAAAGCTGTGACTTCCATATTTTATTTTATTTATTTTAAGGCTTAAGTGGCCGGCATTACCACCTTTTACCCCCTCATTCCAGATAAAACTTTTCATTCACAATCATTTCAGCAGTCTTTAGTTTCAAAAAATCCTGTAGATTGTTTAGAGGACCCTCAAATTTTAAGTAGTGCAACAGATGATAAATCATATCAAAATTTTAAAAGCCACCAGCTATCTGATAATAGTATATTATTTTTAAGTAAATTATATTCACAGTCGAACATTAGACGCAATGATGTTCAGTTTGTAGTTGATAGTATGCAAGATTTACTCAACGTGCCTTTAAATATCTTCAGAGAATATATACTTTCTCTTTCATCATTAACAAACTCCGATAAATTTCAAATTAGAAGATATTTAGATGATTTTCAAACTATCAAATATGAATATCGAAGATTTAAATTGCTTGAAATAATAGTATTGTATATTCCTCCAGTAGAATTAGTGGTTGGACAGCATCTGAAAAAAAAAGCACAAATGGCACCTTTCCTTAAAAACTACACCTGCCAATATAATTCCTTTGAGATATCAATCTTCTTATCTAATTTTAAAACAGCTTTTTATTCACAAAGATTTAATGAGTAGTAACTTAAAGCTTCATTTATGTAACAGCTTAATTATATCTAAACTTTCGTACTGCGATAGCATTTACGGACCGGCACTTTTAAAAGCTGATGTAATGAGGCTACAGAGAATTCAAAATTGTTGTTACAGGTTTTCATTTGGAATAAGAAAATTTGAGTCTGGTATCAGCAATTTAATACAACAGACTGGTCAACTAAAATTAGATAAACTTCGCAAGCTACATTTACTATCGATTACACATAAAATTTTAAAAACTGAATTACCACAATATTTACTTGTCAAGTTGCAAAAATTGCACAATTTTGGTTATTCACGTGATTCAAGAGATAAATATATTCTTAAAATTCCTCGCCACGCAACTGCTTTGTTTACCCGCAGCTTTTCATACAATGCTTGTCATGAATACAATAAATTACCGTTTGAGTTTAACCAGTTTACGCTAGTTAATTTCAAAAAGAGACTAAAATCATTTCTTTTTTAAATGTTTGATTTTGTATATCGACTTCGCTTTGGTATTATTATGTACTTTCTACATCTCAAGACATCCGTATATTTGTATAGGTATATTAGCACTTTTTATGTCAGTAGTTTATTATTTGCTATATTTTTCTCTTTTTTTAAATAATTTATTAATTGCTGTTATGGCATTTTTGGATATCTAACTCATGCCTTGGCGCTTATAAATTTATTTAATTAGGTCTAGTATTTATTTAATATGTGTATTTAGAATGTTTAGTTCTTAAGATGATTAACCGAGGGTTAAGTCGAAAAGCAGTTTTTACTGACACTTCGCCCATTTCCCGTTTGTATTGTAAACTTTTGTAAATTTATTTTTCCTTTATTGTTGTGGGAAATAAAGACGTTTATTATTATTATTATTATATAATTTTCCCTTTGTATATGTATTATAATTACGAAAGCGGAAACCCTCTGGGTTCTCATGCTGGTATACACAAAATAGGTGCAGTTTACTATACAGTTCCATGTTTGAACCCACTCTTTCAATCAAAAGAAAATATATTTATAGCCATGCTTTTCCACTCAAGCGACTTAAAGGAATTTGGAGAGAAAATTATGTTTTCCAAATTAGTTGAAGAGCTAAACGTTTTAAGAAATTATCTGATAATACTGAAGTTCAAATTTATTTTTGTTTGGCATTAATTTTGGATGACAATCTTGGGCTAAATACATTATTAGGCTTCCAAGAATCTTTTAGCGCCAATTTTTTTTGTAGATTTTGCAAATGTTTAAAATCTGAAACACAAAAGCTTTGTTATCATTTATCTTCAACTCTTAGAAATGAAACAAATTATAAGGACGATTTGATCACCAACAATTGTTCATTGGCAGGTATTAAATTTAGTCGTTTTCTAAATAATATCGAACAATTTCACGTTACAAAAAATGACAGTGTTGATATTGCTCATGATATTTTTGAGGAGGTTGCGGTTTTAGTTATGGTTCACTTACTACATCAGTTTGTGTTAGTGGATAAGTTTTTTAACATTGAAACACTGAACAACAAAATAAGGTTTTTTGAATTTACTTCGGATTTCAATCGGCCACCTGTTATTTCACTTGAAAATTTAAAAATGAAAAACATTAAAATGTCTACTTCTGAGATGAAATCATTTGTTATTAATGCTGGATTGTTATTTGGAAATTTAGTTCCAGCAAATAATAAATATTGGCAACTGTATATTCTTTTAAGACGTATGTTAAAAATAATCTTGAACGAATTTGTTACACCAAGTATATGTAGTCAATTGGGCAATCTAATTTATCAACATCATTCTCTGTTCATTGAGTTATTTAGATCACTGACACCGAATTACTAAAGTCAGTGTGATCAATCCAACCAAAATAATTAGAAGCATGTGGTACTTACAGTTATACCGGAAATTGGTGAACTTGCTTATTTTAAATGGAACACCCTATATATCGGGTGGCCACGAGTCAATGTACGCACCCAATTTTTTGGTTGTTTTTGAATTTAAAAATTTCGTTTTCGGTATACGTGAATAAGACAAAAGTGGGCTATTTTTAGACTAACAGGAACAAAAATATCACTTCCGGTTGAATAGGAAGTGACATCAACTTTTTTTTCTTAAATCGAATGACCGTGTTTTTTTTGTGGTGTTTTATAAAACATGAAATTCTAACTGCAGCAGTTTTTCCCAATTTCAAAAATTCCAAAAAATAAGTGAGATACGAACGATTTTTTATTTTGTACAAAATGGTCGCGTCAGATGAATGCGATGTAAGAAAATTACTAAGTAGGCTATGGATACTATTAGTAAGGTAAAGAATAAAATAGTTATTTACATAACGTACGTAATTACATGTGGTGTATTTATAATTACTGATAGATACGACTATTTTTAGGTTTTTCTCATAATCATTTCTTAACAAGATCCTCTGTAATAATAAAAGTGTTTTTAAAAGGTTCATTAAAATTATTTCTTGTTTAATTTGTGCTTACCTTTTAAATACACTTTTATTATTACAAAGGATCTCGTTAAGAAATGATTATTTGCGAAAAAATTAAAGCTTATGAATCATTATGTCCGAATAATAATAAAAAAAAAATAGTACGGTCCCATTTAAAAATTTTCCATAGGACCCCTACGGAAACGAAAATGAAAATTTAATTCCGTTTTTTGAGAAAAACCTAAAAATAGTCGTATCTATCAGTAATGTAAATAACTATTTGATTCTTTACAGACAAGCTTACTACCTTGCTAATAATTACCATAGCCTACTTAATAATTTTCTTACATTGCATTCACCTGACGCGGCCATTTTGTAAAAAATAAAAAATCGTTCGTATCTCACTTATTATTTGGAATTTTTGAAACTGGAAAAAATTGTTGCAGTTACAATTTCATGTTTTATAAAACACCACAAAAAAAAACATTGTCATTTCATTTAAGAAAAAAAAGTTGATGTCACTTCCAGTTGAACCGGAACCCTGTTAGTCTAAAAATAGCCCACTTTTGTCTTATTCACGAATACCAAAAACGAAATTTTTAAATTAAAAAAACAACCAAAAAATTGGGGGCGTACATTGACTCGTGGACATCCGGTATATATTTCCGACTTTTCGAAATGAGCATAAAATTCTGAGTTGAGAACATGTAGCATACTCTACCTAAACCCAGCAGTTTCGGAGATATTTGACGTTTTATAAAAAATTTGACAGGTTGAACGGTTTACAAGAACCGTTTTAACTTTCTTTGTGTAGGAGATCTTCGTTTGTTCTTTGGCACTTAGAAAGAACACAAAGTGAGCTACGTCAATATAATAAAAATAAGTTCCATAATAGTAACCAAGTGATCCATTTTTCACGTTACATTTTGTCAAATTTAAACCTTAAACACTTTTTTAGTTCAAATAGAACACCCTGTATTTTTTTACATCAAGTAATGTAAAATTAAATTCTCTTTTTTCTTGGATATAGGCATTGTTGGGATTAAAGTTACAACTTTTTAAAATATTCGCGATTTTCTTAAATGTTCAAGAATTCTTAGTAAAAATTGCTATTAACTTAACCATGATTGGCATGATTAGAAACAATCATCAATGTCAGTCATTCTCTTATGTCAAAAAATGTCAGCACGTTAAATTACACCTATGAAGACTTTTTAAATTTGTTTATTATTTATGGAGAATGTAATAAAGTAATATCACGAACATGTAACACATTTGCTACTCGACATCCACAAAAGTCTTGGACGTGGGCCTAATTTAAACGTGCTGGCATTTTTTGACATAAGAAAATGACTGACATTGACAATTGATTCATGGCTGAGGTGTGCAGCCAAAATGGTGGATAATGAGTGTGCAAGTTTAAATGCAGAGAGCTGTGGTTTTTGCAAGAAAACTGCAGTAAATAAAAAAGTAAATTGTGTGAATTGTCTAACAGTATTCCACACAAGTTGTTATAAAAAACCCAAAAACAAAAAGTGTTGTGATAAACCCAATTACTTGATAGGAAATCAAACTGAAATAATTATGGACGAGGAAATAGAGGACACATCAAATGATTCTTCTATAATAGAACAATCTATCAACTGGGAAAATAAAGTTTTAAAAGAAATAAATAAGGAAATGAGAAAATAATAATTTACTTAAAGAGAAGGTTGAAAGACTAGAGGTAGAAAATGCAGAATTGAAGAACTTACGTAATAAAGAACAAGAATATCTCAGCACAGTACAGGAAAAACAAGACATGATGAACACTATTATTGAAAAACTAACATCAATTTTTGAAAATAAATTCGCAGATTTAACAGAAGAAATAAATAAATTAAGTCAACAAATGAGTAAGCAAAATCACAACAATTTGGAAGGAAAAAATGATAAACATACAAAAACTATTACACAAAAAGAAAAAACAACTGATAAGCATTTACATACAAATAATAATCCAGTGACACCAAAACAGTATTCAGAAGCATCAAAAATGGCACCAAAACAAAATACCCTACATGTTTTAGAACAACAACAGAGAAATATGATGTATAAAATAATAAATTTAAATTCTGTAGAAGAAATTAAAACACAAGACTCACAAGAGGAATATACACATAAACAAGGAAATAATGACAATTGGCGAATAGTTCAAAGGAGCAGGAAACCCAATAAGAAGTATGTGGGACAGTCAGAAGATACAAATGGAAAGTTTAAAGGAGAAAGCCCTAAAGTATGGATGTATGTCTATGGAGTGACACAGGATGTAACAGAAGAAGACATTAAGAAATAACTAAATACAAAAACAGGGAATAAAGATGAAGAGTTTATCGTCAAAGAATTAAAAACAAGAGAAGGAAACAGATTCAGAAATTATATGGTCGCAGCCGATTTTAAATATAAAGAAGATTTTTATAAACCTTCATTCTGGCCAAGAGGGGTGCGCTATAGAAGGTTTGACTTTATGCTCTATTATGAAAAATTTCAAGTAAAAGATGTTGTCAATGATATAATTGAAACGCAGCCAAATTCTTTTTTAGAAATAAAAAACTAGTATTAGAACTAAAGAATGATGTGTGTGATAAGTTATCACAAGGGGAAAAGCCAATTCAGTTAAAGTGCTCTGGAAAAATTAAGAGTACCATAAACTTAATGCATTTTAATATACAAGGAATTTTAGGAAAAGAGTTAGATTTAGAATTGTTGCTTAATATATACTGTGCAGATGTAATATGTATAACAGAACATTGGTTAAAATCATATGAAATAACATCATTAAAATTAAGAGATTATAAATAAATAAATAAATACACCACATGTAATTACGACCCCCTTTATCCCAGAAGGCTGAGCCTTGTGCGGGAGGGGGCTACACATTTAAAGACAAGGGACACACATCCAATATCCGTGTATAATGGAAAAATCCCTCTCACAGTATTCTCCATTGCCACGACCGGGATTCGAACCCGGGACTTTTGGGTGAGAGGCAGATACTCTACCATCTCGACCATCAGTCATACATTATGTACCTACTATTAATAATTTTTGTCGCAAAGATTTTCAACATGGAGGTGTCTTTTATGTATAACAACCCGATTTAATACCCAAAAAAGAAAAAAAAAAACAAATAAATTAATAAATAAACAGACATACTTTGTGTATATTCATAACTACATATAAAGTACCCTAACTATGAATATAGGTACTGTTACCCTTGTAAATAAACAAATTCAGAAATGATAATAATAATAAACGCTTTTTATAGATTGTCAAAAAGACCTCTTCCTTGTTTTATTAGCCAGTCTCTTATTGTTTTTTTATATTTTGTAAAATATCTAATTTCTCTGTATTCAAGAGGTAGCAAATTGAATAATTTAGGGCCTAGATATTCAAAAAATTTTTGACCAATACGTTTTTGCATTTTCTGGGTTCGTACATTTTTTTGTGATCTAGTTCGTGTATTGTAAATGTGATCAATAACCTGAAATGTGTTTTTATTCTGATATTGGTGTATTAACATGTTATAGCAGTAAATCTGTCTTATGTCTAACAACTTTGCTTCTGTAAACAATTTATCTGTTGGATATCTAATATTTCTTTCAAAAATAATTTTGATGATCCTTTTCTGTATGTTTTCTAATGATTTCATGTAGGTTTTCCCAGCTCCCCCCCAACTTATTATTCCATAATTTATTATAGATTCGACAAGTGCTTTGTACACAATAACTAGATGTTCAGTTTTTAAAATAGACCTCAGTTTTTTAAATTTGAAAATCAATCCTCTTAATTTTTGCACAGTGTGATTAATGTGATATTGCCATTTCAAATTTGTGTCAATAACGATCCCAAGATATTTAATTTTATCTGCTGATGCTATTTCAAAAGTATTGTTATTTTCTGTTATAGTTAATTTATTAAATTTTGGCCGATTTGTGTTGTAGGATGTAAACGGTAAGTAAAATGTCTTTGAATAGTTTATAGTTAATAATTTATTATCAAATTGTCTTTTAATATGTTTCAGGTCCTCCTCAACAGTGTTTTTAAGATCATTGATGAAGTATATGGTAGTGCTTTACAGGTAATTAGCGACTTAGTAAGTTCACCGTTATCTTATCTGATTAATGAGTCATTTTGTGAAGGAAAATATCCAGATGCACTAAAAGTATCTAAATCAATACCAGTTTTTAAGAATAAAGGATCTAGAGACGAAATAAATAATTATAGGAACGTTTGCTTGCAAAGTCAGTTAGCAAAATTGTTTGATATCTGTTATAATACAAGGTTAAATGAATTTCTAGAATTACAAAAATTATTAAACGATGGTCAACATGGTTTTAGAATTAAGAAATCTACATCAACAGCAATTGCGGAACTCTGTAGTAGTATATATGAATGTCTCAACAATAAGCAATATCCGATCGCTCTTTATTTTGATTTATCACGGGCTTTTGATACAATTAACCATGATTTGCTGTTAGAAAAGTTATATCGTATTGGTGTACGAGGTGTTGCCTATGACTGGGCAGCATCATACTTAAGAGGAAGAACTCAGATTGTGGTCATCGACAAATATAAATCAGAACCAAAAACAGTTTCTATGGGGGTTCCTCAGGGTTCAACTTTAGGTCCTTTATTCTTTATTATTTTTATTAATGATATAACATATTCGTGCAACTCTTCACAGAAAACAATAATTTATGCAGATGATACAAACAAATTAGTAGCAGGAGATAATTTAATACAGTCAGTCGCAAGGGCAAACATATCAGCAGAGGAATTTTATCAATGGTGCCAATATAATGGGCTAATTGTTAATAGAAATAAAACATTCTTTATGTTATTTCAACCTAAAAACAGTAACTACGATAGCAGTCAACTTATAAGAATGAATCACAATAGCATAGAGCAAGTAAACTGTATAAAATTCTTAGGTATTCAAATAGACCAGAAAATGACTTGGGAACAACATATAGAGAAAGTCTGTTCAAAATTAAGTAGTGTATGTTTTATAATTAGACAACTGAGAGAAACTGTCTCCATGTTTGTTCTTAAACTTGTCTATTATAGACGCTGTAACTCGAAAACAAATAAAAAACGGATTACAACTTTTTGGTTTTTTAGTCATATATTTATTTGTACTATACACTCCTGGAGTTTGGCACTTTCCTCCCGACTCACCCTGTATATCTACTTATATTGAATATAAAAAAGGATGAAAATTCTCTTATAAAAGTAAATAATATTCATAAATATGAGACACGTAACAACTGTAACTTATACCTGCCATATTCAAGGTTAGGAATTTCTCAAAATTCACAAATTTATCAGGGCATTATATGTTTCAACAAGTTTATAAATATGTTTGGTGACATAAAAAATTTTAATTGCTTTAAACAAAAATTGTATGAGTATTTAGTAAGTATTCCATTTTATTCTGTAGACGAGTATTTAAGTCAATGACTATTTTATTGTGCGTGTTAGTATATTTAGAGATGTTCAATGTGTGAGTAAATGTGTCTGTGTGTGAGTGTATTGCTTTTGACTAGTTTGATAAGTTTATATCTTTGTAGGTATGTAACTTGAATAATGAATAAAGTTTTATCAGTTTTTAGTGTAATCGGTGATGACAATTTTTACTAAAAATTCATGAACATTTAAAAAAATGCCGAGTATTTAAATTTCTTTTTTATTGTTATTATTTAACGTCGGCCTATTTCCGCTACCAGGGCCTACCACCGACGCCAGGAGACGAGCAATCCCCAACCTGGAAATTTTGCCGAACCTCTTATCTTACTAAGAGTAGGGATTTTTTACTTGTCTAACATTTAATAGACAAGAGACCGACTGCTTTACATCCTCTCCGGAGGATGGTATATCCTCAATACATCTCTCACCTACAGTTGTATTGCTTCTGCGATACAAGCCGCTAGAAGTGGGGAAACGAGACCACGTCCTTCCCCAGATAGTCACCCATCCAGGTACTAAACGCGGTAATGTTGCTTTACTTTTCATGTCGCTATGAAGTGAGTGAAGTCAGTCCTATATATATATATATATATATATATATATATATATATATATATATATATATATATATATATATATATATATATATATATATATATATTCTATTTAAAATTTTGGCAATTTTCTTATTTCTATTTATTTTTTAGAATTTAGCGTGATTCCCAGAATTAAGTTCAATGATATTTGTTGATAGTAGTTGATGTGTGTAGTTGATGTTTTCCTCCGCTCTCACTATTAGTGTTTAAAAGTAAGTGAACTTTAACTTTAATTATCGGACTTTTTCCGAATATAATTCTGACACTATTAACTGTCCATTAGTGAAAACAAATGAGTGTGATAATGATAGCTAAATGTGGAAATTAGATAATTGAAACATTTGCCGAATAGTCCCATACATATACCTAAAAAAATGTAAGTCTTAAAAACAAGTGAACAGTTTTTTCTAGTGATAACAATTTAACTATTCACAAAAAATCTTATTGCTCTTTGCCAGTATGCCTATATGTGTTTTTTGCACCACTACAATTACTAATAAAACACCAGGCTTGAAATGCAATGGTCCCTGTGGCAAGTTCTACCATGGCATGTGCGTACATCTAAGCAAGTTGGACGTCTCTCGGTTTCTATTGCCTGGGGCGTATTGGTACTGTGCTGACTGTCGGATAGAAGAAGGTTCTAAACGGAAGTCAATCATCGCTGACGATGACAATGTGGATAGCCAAAATTCGTTATCCACTTTCGCTGTTTTAAAAGATATTCAAGCTAATATGAAATCACTTAATGAAAAGTACGAAACTGTAATGGATTCAGTCAACTTTTGCAGTAATCAAATCACAACATTTGAGTTAATAGTTAATAAACTAAATGATAAAATAGCTCTCATAGAAAAACTTACGAAAGAAAATATAGAATTAAAATCTGAGATAAAAAATTTTAATTCACGAGTAGAGATTGTCGAACAACAAGCTCGTTTAAATAATTTAGAAATACAAGGTGCGCCTGAAAAGTCCAATGAAAACATTTTTCACATACTTGAAAAAATAGGTGAACACATTCAATGTCCTATATCAGCTTCTACCATTGATACTGTCCACCGTATAGCCCACCAGTCTTCTGACAGGCCTAAACCAATTATAGTTAAGTTTATGTCCAAACACTAGCAGCTGCTAAGGTTAAACGCTTAGCAACCGCTGATAGATCTCCTGGATTAAAAATTGATAACATATCTAACGGATTATTTATAAACGAGCATTTAACCAGTTTAACTAAATTAATTTTGAAAAAATCCAAGGAAATGGCTAGATCTAAAAATTATAAATACATATGGGTACGGAACGGCAGTGTTTTTGCAAGAAAAGACGACAGATCCGCTGTTCTTAAAATCACATCTGAAAACGATATCTGTAAGATTAAATAAAATATTTGTTTAGTGAATATAATATTAGCAAATTCCTTTACAAACTTTGATGGTTATTTCAGTGTTTTATTAAAATGTTCGTGGACTTAAAACTAAAACTACTACTATTCTGAAGAATTCTTTGAACTGCGATCACAAAATAATTTGCCTGACAGAAACATGGCTAAACCAATCAGCTTTTAGTTCCAAAATAATTTGTGATGCATATAACGTTTATCGCCGAGATCGGGGAAACCTCGTCGTGTATCAAATCTGAAGGAGGTGGAGTACTCATCGCTGTCGACAAAGAACTAAAAAGTTTCATTCAAAATTCATGGATATCCAAAGCTGAAGACCTATGGGTAACAGTCATCCCTGAAGAAAATCACGGACAGAAGTTCCACATCGGTTGTGTATACAGGGTGATTCTAAAATGAATGGCCAAATTGCTACAGCGTCATCAGGAGACCAAAATAGGTTGATTGAACCCAATTTACCTATATACAAAAATGCACCCCTAAGAAGTTACAGCCCTTTAAATTTCAAATAAAAAAAACTTTAATTATTAAATTATTATTATTTAATTATTATTATTTAATTATTATTATTTAATTATTAATTAATTATTAATTTAATTAATTGTTAACCAGCCTACTTGTACATTAAATAATAATATTACATATTTGCTACTGAGGGTAAAAATTCGATGCATCTTCTTCATTTTTCTTGTTTAATTTGCAAACTATTGATATTATCAAAAAAATAAAAGATAGAAAAAAGTTTCCAAATTAAATTATCTATCGAATGATACTGGAAAATCGACTATACGTTAACGCACAGAAAAATAAGGGTGTGAAATAAAGGGTGACTGCCCCTAAATTACCCCATCCCTTTAATGTATTTTATTGCTGTTAATCTCAAAACATTGGCGTTTATTGGTAATGAATGTACACTGAATTAGAAAAAGATATCTACAGCCATTTGGGAATAATCAATAATTAAAGTTTTTTTTATTTGAAATTTAAAGGGCTGTAACTTCTTAGGGGTGCATTTTTGTATATAGGTAAATTGGGTTGAATCAACCTATTTTGGTCTCCTGATGACGCTGTATCAATTTGGCCATACATTTTAGAATCACCCTGTATATTCCCCCAAGTGATAATCTTGCTTTAAGGTTGGGATTTAATAGAGGGAGAGAGAAATATACGTATTTATTTTGGTTTATTATGATTAATGAAACAGACAAATATGGTGTGATATTTATAATAGTTTTAGGTTTTTAGTATTGTCCTAAAGATTTTAATAATACCAATTTCCAAATATAAATTTTTATTATAATGAAGTGGTGTGCTCTCAAAGCGAAGACTTGATCTAAAAATGTGAAAATTCTCCTTTGAGGGTCAATTTCACGAAAGATACGTTAATTTGAGCGACAATATTTGGTGAGCTTTTAAGTAACACTTTGTACTCGGCCGTAAGCTAATTTCTTTTTACAAAAAAAATACAAAATTGTAAATACAAGCGATTGAATGAGTATACCAATTTCCAAATATAAATTTTTATTATAATGAAGTGGTGTGCTCTCAAAGCGAAGACTTGACCTAAAAATGTGAAAATTCTCCTTTGAGGGTCAATTTCACGAAAGATACGTTAATTTGAGCGACAATATTTGGTGAGCTTTTAAGTAACACTTTGTACTCGGCCGTAAGCTAATTTCTTTTTACAAAAAAAATACAAAATTGTAAATACAAGCGATTGAATGAGTGCCTACGTATTGCCAATATGTACAGTCTTATTTTTTCCTTCCCAATTATAGATAAGATTGGTAATTTCAATACCTCACGGCCATTTACACTTTTTTCTGCAAAATTAGATACATTAATTTTCAAAATCCGTGTATTAGTTTCTGCAAAATTTACTCCTAAAGAAATCGCGGTTAATATCATAGGAGTAAATCGCAACCTTAAATTTATTTTGTTCTAAGCTTAGTGATATTACAACAAATAATCCTAATGATGTGTTTGTATAGTTGATTGAGTCGATCTTTACTTGATGGAAATCCATGTTAACATTGAATGAAATAAAACTTAACTGTTTAGTCTAGTACTCACATCTGACGAAGCCACTGTGTGGCGAAACAATTGTTATGTAGTTTGTATATTTTGTGAAATATATAAATATAAAAGATTTGTGGAAATCATAAAACAGTTAAGTTTTATTTCATTCAATGTGTTTGTATTATGTGGAGACTTCAATTTGCCTCAAATTAAATGGATTTTACATCCTGTTAATAATTTTTGTAAACCACATAACTATACAGATTATAGATCTGGTTTATTGATAGACACTCTCTCATTTGCTGGTTTATGTCAATACAATAATAATGTTAATGAGTCACTAGATCTAATACTTAATAATAATTGTAATGTAAATAACATAAGCATTTGCACTTCCCCGTTAGTCCCTGAGGACAGGTACCACAATACTTTACAGTTCGATTTAAATATCAAACACAGTAAAACAAAAAATATAAATAATAAGTTTACATTTAACTTTAGTCGTGCTGACTATCATGCTATTAATTATGAATTACAATGTTGAAGATGTTGTTTATGTTGAATGTTGAAGAAAATACTACTATTTTTTATTCAATCATCAATCACTTAATTGACTTACATGTTCCAAAATATAATAAGCGATATAAACTTTTTCCTACATGGTATAGTTTAGGTACTATTAAGTTAATTAAAGAAAAGAAAAAATATCACAATAGGTGGAAAAAATTTGGTAATGAAATCGACAAACTTACATTTAAATTATTAAGAGGAAGGTCAAAGTACTTGTTATCTGAAGATTATAAAAAATTTGTTGAAAAATCTGAAACAAACATATCTTCAAATCCAAAATATTTTTGGCAGTTTGTAAAATCTAAAAAAAATTCTACAGGTTCACCCAACACTCTCAATAAAAATAATATTTTAATTACAGATGGCCAAAGTATTTGTGACACATTTTCTGAATACTTTATGTCAGTATTTAGTCAACCTACCATTACTACTCCGCCTATTAATTGTCAGAACTTAGATCCCAATAGTATAAATATTGGTAGATATTTTATAGATAGACAAACAATAGCGGACAAAATACGTGCCCTTCCTAATAAGGCAGCAGGACCTGATAATATACCTACTTCATTTATAAAACAGTGTGTTCAGGGTCTTATTGAACCTCTCTATTTAATATTCAACAAATCTCTTAACGAGGGTTATTTTCCAAAAACATGGAAAATGGCTCACGTCGTACCTATCTTTAAATCCGATAACAAAAATATCGTCGAAAATTACAGGCCAATCTCTAGATTCTGCATTATCGCGAAACTTTTTGAATCAATTATATTTGATTTTTTATATAGCGATGTAAAAAATATTCTAAATGTCGAACAACATGGGTTCATGAAGAAAAGATCCGTAGATTCTAATTTATTTATTTACACAGAATATGTTTTAAAAAACATGAACAGCAGAATACAAGTGGACGCCATCTACACCGACTTCAGCAAGGCCTTTGATAAGATCGATCACACGATTCTGTTGGAGAAACTTGCTGGGGTTGGTGTATATGGAAGTCTGCTTAAATGGTTCGACTCATATGTCACTGATCGTTTACAAGCTGTGACTATTGGTGATTTTACATCTTCATATACTTGTGCCACTTCAGGTGTCCCACAAGGCTCGCATTTAGGCCCGCTATTGTTCAATATATACCGGGTGGCCACGAGTCAATGTACGCCCCCAATTTTTTGGTTGTTTTTTAATTTAAAAATTTCGTTTTTGGTATACGTGAATAAGACAAAAGTGGTCTATTTTTAGACTAACAGGAACGAAAATATAACTTCCGGTTGAACCGGAAGTGACATCAACTTTTTTTTCTTAAATGGATTGACCATGTTTTTTTTGTGGTGTTTTATAAAACATGAAATTCTAATTGCAGCAGTTTTTTCGAATTTCAAAAATTCCAAAAAATAAGTGAGATACGAACGATTTTTTATTTTGTACAAAATGGCCGCTTCAGATGAATGCGATGTAAGAAAATCACTAAGCAGGCTATGGAAATTATTGGCAAGGTAGTAAGCTTGTCTGTAAACAATAAAATAGTTATTTAAATTACTGATAGATACGATTATTTTTAGGTTTTTCTCAAAAAACGGAATTTAATTTTCACTTTCATTTCCGTAGGGGTCCTATGATGGAAAATTTTTAAATGGGACCGTACTATTTTTTGTTATTATTCAGACATAATGATTCATAAGCTTTAAATTTTTCACCAATAATCATTTCTTAACGAGATCCTTTGTAATAATAAAAGTGTTTTTAAAAAGTTCATTAAAATTATTTCTTGTTTAATTTGTGCTTACCTTTTAAATACACTTTTATTATTACAAAGGATCTCCTGAAGAGGGGTTGGAACCTTTGGTGTAGAACTTACACTTGGAGTAGTTTTCCACAAACACCAAAACACTTTTTCACACACTCGACGCGCGTTTCGCCAACCAAGTTGGCATCATCGGGAGATGATTAAAACTAAACTTAACCTAACAATGGGACCTATTTATACCTAAAATGCGTTACGCTTCGACGAACAATTACCGCGATAGTAACAAAAAAGGCGGGTAAAATATTTAGCTTCGTTGAAGCGTTAACGCTTGACTTACATAAATAGCGGGCTATTTGGAATGGGCCCTTTGTCACTATTATACTATGTTTACATTTGTTAATTTCCAAGCTTTCGAATGCATCTAGTTGTCTAGAAATGTAACAAACTCTAGACAACTAGATGCATTCGAAAGCTTGGAAATTAACAAATGTAAACATAGTATGAATAGTGACAAAGGGCCCATTCCAAATAGCCCGCTATTTATGTTAGTCAAGCGTTAACGCTTCAACGAAGCTAAATATTTTACCCGCCTTTTTTGTTACTATCGCGGTAATTGTTCGTCGAAGCGTAACGCATTTTAGGTATAAATAGGTCCCATTGTTAGGTTAAGCTTAGTTTTAATCATCTCCCGATGATGCCAACTTGGTTGGCGAAACGCG
This sequence comes from Rhagium mordax, assembly GCA_963680705.1. Taxonomy (NCBI): domain Eukaryota; kingdom Metazoa; phylum Arthropoda; class Insecta; order Coleoptera; family Cerambycidae; genus Rhagium; species Rhagium mordax. Next base: position 27,821,314 of record OY796664.1, read on the forward strand.
CGTCGAGTGTGTGAAAAAGTGTTTTGGTGTGTGTGGAAAACTACTCCAAGTGTAAACAAAGGATCTCGTTAAGAAATGATTATTGGCGAAAAAATTAAAGCTTATGAATCATTATGTCCGAATAATAACAAAAAATAGTACGGTCCCATTTAAAAATTTTCCATAGGACCCCTACGGAAATGAAAGTGAAAATTAAATTCCGTTTTTTGAGAAAAACCTAATAATAATCGTATCTATCAGTAATTTAAATAACTATTTTATTGTTTACAGACAAGCTTACTACCTTGCTAATAATTTCCATAGCCTACTTAGGAATTTTCTTACATCGCATTCATCTGACGCGGCCATTTTGTACAAAATAAAAAATTGTTCGTATCTCACTTATTTTTTGGAATTTTTGAAGTTCGAAAAAACTGCTGCAATTAGAATTTTATGTTTTATAAAACACCACAAGAAAAACATGGTTATTCCATTTAAGAAAAAAAAGTTGATGTTCATATACTTGTGCCACTTCAGGTGTCCCACAAGGCTCGCATTTAGGCCCGCTATTGTTCAATATATACCGGGTGGCCACGAGTCAATGTACGCCCCCAATTTTTTGGTTGTTTTTTAATTTAAAAATTTCGTTTTTGGTATACGTGAATAAGACAAAAGTGGTCTATTTTTAGACTAACAGGAACGAAAATATAACTTCCGGTTGAACCGGAAGTGATATCAACTTTTTTTTCTTAAATGGATTGACCATGTTTTTTTTGTGGTGTTTTATAAAACATGAAATTCTAATTGCAGCAGTTTTTTCGAATTTCAAAAATTCCAAAAAATAAGTGAGATACGAACGATTTTTTATTTTGTACAAAATGGCCGCTTCAGATGAATGCGATGTAAGAAAATCACTAAGTAGGCTATGGAAATTATTGGCAAGGTAGTAAGCTTGTCTGTAAACAATAAAATAGTTATTTAAATTACTGATAGATACGATTATTTTTAGGTTTTTCTCAAAAAACGGAATTTAATTTTCACTTTCATTTCCGTAGGGGTCCTATGATGGAAAATTTTTAAATGGGACCGTACTATTTTTTGTTATTATTCAGACATAATGATTCATAAGCTTTAAATTTTTCACCAATAATCATTTCTTAACGAGATCCTTTGTAATAATAAAAGTGTTTTTAAAAAGTTCATTAAAATTATTTCTTGTTTAATTTGTGCTTACCTTTTAAATACACTTTTATTATTACAAAGGATCTCCTGAAGAGGGGTTGGAACCTTTGGTGTAGAACTTACACTTGGAGTAGTTTTCCACAAACACCAACACACTTTTTCACACACTCGACGCGCGTTTCGCCAACCAAGTTGGCATCATCGGGAGATGATTAAAACTAAACTTAACCTAACAATGGGACCTATTTATACCTAAAATGCGTTACGCTTCGACGAACAATTACCGCGATAGTAACAAAAAAGGCGGGTAAAATATTTAGCTTCGTTGAAGCGTTAACGCTTGACTAACATAAATAGCGGGCTATTTGGAATGGGCCCTTTGTCACTATTATACTATGTTTACATTTGTTAATTTCCAAGCTTTCGAATGCATCTAGTTGTCTCGAAATGTAACAAACTCTAGACAACTAGATGCATTCGAAAGCTTGGAAATTAACAAATGTAAACATAGTATGAATAGTGACAAAGGGCCCATTCCAAATAGCCCGCTATTTATGTTAGTCAAGCGTTAACGCTTCAACGAAGCTAAATATTTTACCCGCCTTTTTTGTTACTATCGCGGTAATTGTTCGTCGAAGCGTAACGCATATTAGGTATAAATAGGTCCCATTGTTAGGTTAAGCTTAGTTTTAATCATCTCCCGATGATGCCAACTTGGTTGGCGAAACGCGCGTCGAGTGTGTGAAAAAGTGTTTTGGTGTGTGTGGAAAACTACTCCAAGTGTAAACAAAGGATCTCGTTAAGAAATGATTATTGGCGAAAAAATTAAAGCTTATGAATCATTATGTCCGAATAATAACAAAAAATAGTACGGTCCCATTTAAAAATTTTCCATAGGACCCCTACGGAAATGAAAGTGAAAATTAAATTCCGTTTTTTGAGAAAAACCTAATAATAATCGTATCTATCAGTAATTTAAATAACTATTTTATTGTTTACAGACAAGCTTACTACCTTGCTAATAATTTCCATAGCCTACTTAGGAATTTTCTTACATCGCATTCATCTGACGCGGTCATTTTGTACAAAATAAAAAATTGTTCGTATCTCACTTATTTTTTGGAATTTTTGAAGTTCGAAAAAACTGCTGCAATTAGAATTTTATGTTTTATAAAACACCACAAGAAAAACATGGTTATTCCATTTAAGAAAAAAAAGTTGATGTCACTTCCGGTTCAACCGGAAGTTATATTTTAATAATAATAATAATAATAATAAATGGTCTTTATTTCAGTTTGCACAATTACAATTACAAATAAAAATTTCAAAATTACAAAATTAATTAATTTATATACATATATGCAATACTGAAAGAGGCGAAGTTCAGTGTAAGTACACTGTTCTGCCACTTAACCTCCTATCTACCTACCTTACCCATTAACCAGTTCAAAAAGCAATACTTGCCCCAAGAATCCGCTCACCTTTATTCCAATCATAATTAATATACTATATTATTATACATTCTTTCTCCTTCTTAAACTACAATTTTTACATCACCCTTATATTTTGTTTTAATTTAAAATTCAAACAATACAAAACATACTGTTCATTGATTTTCTAACAAAATTTTCTTTAATTTCCTTTTATATTTATTAGCATCACAATTTTTTATATCTGCCGAAATATTATTATATATTTTGGAGATATTAAACCTGAAAGACCTTTCATACATCTTAGTTTTATGAACTGGAGGTGTAATCAATGATTTCCTTCTGATATTAACATTGTGAACATCCGTTCTGAACCTAATTTTGTTATATAAATAAGATGGGGTTTCCGTGGTAACAATCTTGTGATAAGAAATTGCAGAGTGAAGTAAGCGCCTGTTATTCATATTCAACCACCCTATTTCTTTGATTTTATGCGAAATATGCTCACTCCGTCTAACACCACAAATTATCCTAGTACATGAGTTTTGAATCCTTTGAACTCTTTTTGACGTCATTACATCCAGGCAGGGACCATAAATTACATCGCAATATGAAAAATTTGACAAAACAAGAGTATCACACAGTAATTTGATAGTGTTCTTACATAAGATATTTCTGCAAGCATATATATTTTTTAAATTACAAAAAGCCTTTTTTATACAAGTATTTATATGCGTTTTAAATCTTAGATCAGTGTCAATAATGAGCCCTAAGTTTTTTGTTTCATCAAGAAATTTCAATCACGTATCATCAATTTTTATATCTAGGACATTATCATATTTTTTGCGTAATGCTGCTTTGCCAAATAACATTGCTGCAGACTTAGTTGGGTTTATACATAATCCATGATCTTTTGATAAATTTATTAATATATTTAAATCAGAATTTATGGCATTACTGACCTCAACTATACTTCCTGGCATAAACGACTTATATAATTGAGTGTCATCTGCATAACAGTGCACTTTACATGTTTTTAATTTAGTGTGTAGTTGACTTGTGTAAATAGAAAACAGCAAGGGACCCAAAATCGACCCTTGTGGTACACCCCGATCTAGTAGCCCTTCTTGAGAAACATCATTATTAAACATTACTATTTGTTTTCCATTAACTAAGTAATTATTTAGAAAATGTAAGGCATTTTGGTCCAAACCTATGTAAGATAATATAGACAACAAAACTTCATGAATAATACAATCAAATGCTTTAGAATAATCTAATAGAATTAACACTGTTAATTCATTTTGATCAGATGCTGTTAATATATCATCAGTTATGTGTGATAATGCAGTACTACAACTATAATTTTTCCTAAAACCTGATTGAGTTGAGGGTAAAATGTCATATATGGCAAGATGATTTTTCAATTGATTTGACATTATTCTCTCTAGAACTTTAGAGAGAGGAGGCAAAATCGATATTGGTCTCAAATGTTTGAGTTCATTAGGCTGACTGACTTTCGGTAAAGGAATAACTACAGAAGTTTTCCAAAGATTCGGGAAGTAATTTTCCAAAATGCAAGAGTTAATTATATGAGTAATAAAGGGTATAATATAAGGGCAACAATATGTAATCATACTTAAGTTAATTTTATCAAAGCCTACAGCTTTACTACTTAATGATTTAATTATTTCAAAAACCTCATCATTGCTAACTAGAGAAAAAGAAAATTTTTGTTCAAAATTAATAAATGAATGATCAGTATAAAATGATTTGGTCTCATTTAAATTACCACAAGGTATATTTTTAGCAGAATCAATAAAAAAACTGTTTATTTCATTAACATTGGATAGATAGGCAGGTATGTTATTATTTTTCTTTTTACTGGAGTGAACATTTAAATTATCTAAATCTTTCCATAATGTTTTAGATTTACCAGTTCTAATTCTGTAATTTAAATATGCTTTTTTTCGTTTTCTATTGCCTTTGTTGTATTATTTCTTAGTATTTTGTAGTAGCCTTAGGTTTCGTGCATCTTACAGTTCTTAAGGGTGCATGGTTATCAAATAAGGAAATAATTAACTCATTAAAATAAAGAAGTTTGTCCTCAATGTCATTAATGAAAAAAATGTTATAAAATGTTAGAGACTGAAGGTCATTGATAAAGTTTTCATAATTGAAATTTTTTAAATCCCTAAAAGTTTTTGTAATATGAGGTAATTTTTCTGTGGCCCTTTTAATAGTACAATAAGTCAGTTCATGGTCCGTTTGCAAATTATTACATGAACTTACACCGCTACAACAAATATCCATTCCTCCTGAGCATATAATGACGTCAATAAGAGACAATTTATTTACTGATATTCTTGAAGGATCATTAATTAACTGAGAAAGTTCAAGGTCGTTCAATAAATTGATAAATTTTATTGTGTCATGATTTTCTAAATTGAGGAGATCAATATTAATATCACCTAAGCATAATATATCATCACAATTTGGTAATATGTCAGATATAGTATCCTCGAAAGAGTCCAGGAAATCATTTACATTTGTGTTCGGAGGACGGTACATAACTCCAATGTAAAATACTTTTTTTGATACTTTAATTTTGATCCATAAATGCTCCAAATAATCATAATGACCTACCTCAATAATTTCGAATTTTAGCGAATTGTGTATGTACATACAAACACCTCCTCCCCATGCACCCCCTAATCTATCCTGTCTCACAAGATTATAGCCACGAATCTGTATAGCAATTATCATCCACGTGATATCCCAGCCAGCTCTCACTAATTAAATATAGGTCATAATAAAATTGTTCACTAATAAATTTTCTTTAAAACCTGCAAAACCAGCTATCAATGAGCGTGCATTAATATGTGCTATTTTAAGTTCATACATTTTAAATAATCATCTTAATATGCAGTACGCTTTTTTATTTATATGTATACTTATAAGTAGTGATGTAATTAAATGAAATATTGGGAAAGATATCAATATATATATATACTATATATAAGTATAATACTAAATGTGAGTGATGATATGTAACCAACAGCAAAAAATCTCTTAATAAAAGTGAACAGGGAAGTAAGCGAATTCTTAAGTCAAGCACTAAATCAGAACTAGCAATGGGCAAGAAAATTACAATAAAAGTAGTCAGGATGTACGATTGTACGAGTAAATATAAACAAATATTGTTACACACATGACCGGATATGTCTTCCTTACTGAAGCGCTTAATACAAGAAACAAAACATACCAATAACATTTATATTGGATAATATCATAATATACCTACACATACACATACAAGTATATATTTGCAGCTTAAGGAAAAGACAAAATAATGCTATTATTTTCGTTCCTGTTAGTCTAAAAATAGCCCACTTTTGTCTTATTCACGTATACCAAAAACGAAATTTTTAAATTAAAAAACAACCAAAAAATTGGGGGCGTACATTGACTCGTGGCCACCCGGTATATCAACGATATATCCAAGTGTTTTAAATTTTCCAGGTTTTTAATGTACGCAGATGACTTAAAAATATGTCACTCCATAAGTAATAACAATGACAGTTTGCCCCTTCAAAACGACCTCCATTCTCTATTTGCCTATTGTGAAGAGAATAAATTATTCTTAAACTTCTCAAAATGTCACCATATAACATTTAGTAGAAATATAAATACATTCTATACTAGCTACAAACTTTTTAATCATGAACTTATCTCCGTATCTGAGGTGAAAGATCTAGGAATAACATACGATTCTAAGCTATTATTTAACCAACATATTTCCAATATTTCTAAAAAGGCAAATCAGATACTGGATTTTCTTCTCCGGACTTGTCATGAATTTAAAAACTTGCAGGCTCATAGAACACTGTTTATGTCTTACATTAACAGTCTCTTAAATTTCGGGTCACTTATTTGGAACCCTCAGTACGACGTGTACATAAACAAACTGGAGGGAGTACAGAATAAATTTATTTCATACATTAATAAGAAATATTTCCCACATATAAATAACGACCATCAGTTTATCCGTATGAATATTAATATAATTTCCTTGGAAAATAGGAGACAAATTACTGACATGAAGTTTATTTTTAAAGCAGCCAATAATTTAATTGATTCGGTTGATGTAGTTGTAACGTCTTTTCTAACGCCAAACTATGTGACTCTGTTTGGGCGTTAAAACAGGTAACGTCTTTTGCTTACGGGTAGCTGGTTTGGAGAAGTTATCCAGGTTTCATGTATTAGTAATAAATAGAAAGTCCACAGTATAAATAAAACAGTTTATTTCTTCACACAAATAGTCAAGTATCGGAATATATCAGGTACAGGTAATCTCTTTACATCATACATAAAATAATTTATGTCTTCAACAAACAGTGAAGTATCGGAAAGTATCAGGTATATGTAATCTTTTTACAGGCTAGATATGTTATACATATAACACAGTAATATAATAGGCGGAGTGTAATGTCAGGACGGTAAGCTATGCAATATTATTATATAACATGCGGAGTGTAGTGACGGAACGATAAACGGTTGCTTCAGCTTCACGTGCTGCGGTGTAGTACGGTACCTATTTACTAACGGCAGGACCAGCTCAACACGCTGAAGGCCTACAGTCAACAAATAGACCGACGGAGAGACGACGGCGGTTCGGTACCTATTTACCGACGGCAGGACCAGCTCAAGACGCTGAAGGCCTACAGTCAACAAATAGACCGACTTCATTACTAAAAACAATGCAAAATAGAGCAGCCTCAGAAATTAAAATACAAAATAAATACAAAAGCCTAGAAAAACTAGACAAAGATGAAGAAGAGGAAGACAACGTCCAAAAACAAATAACTAAAACTGCAAATGCATCAGTTAAAAAGAAACCAAATACAAACAAGCAAATAAATCAAAGAAACCCACCCATAGTGATTAATGGTAAATCAGAAGATCACCATGCATTAATAAACAATATAAAAAAAAAATATTAAACTTGGCTTTCATGTAAAATACGCACCCAAAAGCACATTACTCTATATTAAAGATAGAAATGAATATTACAAATATCTTGATATAATAAGTGAAGATACAAAGTTAGAATACCATACTTATACAACACAAGAAAATAAAACACATGCCTTCGTATTGAGAGGACTTCAAGGAAACGTAACACAAACTCAAATTGCAGAAGATTTGACCGATAGCTATAATCTGGACATAGAAAAAGTCTATAAGATGACTACTAAATATAATCCCCTTTTCTTAATTATAACCAGCACGAATATAACACTCAAAAGAATACAAAACGAAATAAGATACGTTTTGCATACAAGAGTACACTGGGAGCGCAGACAAAACGAGAGACCAGTCACACAATGTAGACGCTGCCAAATGTGGGGACATGCGACCAGTAACTGTCATCGCAAACCATACTGTGTAAAATGTGCTAAACAGCACTGGACCCAAGATTGTAAACTACCCCCAGGATCAGATGCAATTAAATGCATAAACTGCAAAGGATCACATACAGCTAGTAATGTTAACTGCCCTACATACCTAAAAAGACTAGAATTAATAAACAGAAACCAGCCAGAAGAACAACAAAGTAATACATCTCAAAATTACGTAGACGCGCCAGCACCAGCTGAAAACGCGTGGACTAGGCGAGGTCAATCAACCCGCATTCCAAAGTCGCAGCAAGCGCCAGGCGAGGCGCCAGCCAGCGCGCGCTCCATCCAGGCCCAAGACGAAAATGAAAATGAACCTCCATTTAACTTTCAAATATTTAATAATATAAAAGACGAAATAGACAAAATTGACAACAAAATTAACTTAAAACAAACATATTTAGCCTTAAAAGAGTATAATAAATTATTAGAAAATGTAAAAGACGATTTTCAAGCCATCATGGCAACCCAAGAATTCATAAAAAATATCTTGCCAAAATATAATATCTTAAACAAATAAATTCAAAGTCCTAATATGGAATACTAATAGCATTTTAAACAAACTTGCAGAATTTAAACTATACCTAAATAAAAATAAAATCGACATAGCCCTACTAACCGAAACAAAACTAATAAATAATAATAAATTCAATATTAAAAATTATTCTACTTACAGGCACGACCGCAACAACAGAGGAGGAGGGGTAGCCATATTAATTAAGAAACACATCCCGCACAGACAGCTACAGCAGAGAAACACATCAATTGAACATATAGCAATCAAACTGGCAGACAACACCACTATTATAGCAGCATACAACTCACCCAGGAACCAGATTACTGTACCAGATCTAGAGGAGCTATTCACGGATAACATCACCTTGGTGGGAGGAGACCTGAATGCCAAACACAGAAGCTGGAAAAATATTAGAAGCAATCGTAACGGTAATACTGTCAATGATTTTACTATTAACAATAATATAGCTGTCCATTGCACTGAAAATCCAACTCACTATCCTTCAAATAATATGACTCCATCATACATAGATTTATTATTAAGCAAAAACTACACTAATTTAATTGATTTAGAGAGCACAACAGAACTAACATCAGATCATAACCCTATAACATTTATAATTGACAAAACAAATATTAACAAACGAAAAACACAAACATTCGACTATAAAAACGCTAACTGGCCTAAATACAAACAATTAATAGTAGAAGAGTATAGGCGGATCCGAGACACCCCCCACCACTTTTGCACCCACCACCACTTTTTTTCTGGGATGGGGGGCAATTAGGATAATTAGAGTGGGGTGGGGGGCAATTAGGATAATTAGAGTGGGGGGAGGTAATTTGTAATTGCAATAAATGTAATTATGATAATTAGAGTGGAGGGAGGTAATTTGTAATTGCGTAATTAGTAATTTGTAATTGTGTAATTAGACTATTTGCGCATTAATTACACTGGTGTAATTAGTCTGGAGGGGTGTAATTAAAACCCAATTGTCGCGAGAAATGAAAGTAATTAGACTATTTGCGCATTAATTACACTGGTGTAATTGCAATACATCGAATTGAATTGGAACAACTGTTGTATAGTAATTAGTGTATGTATAGTGTAATTGTATATTAATTAGTGTACTCTTAGTCTGGAGGGGGGTAATTAAAACCCAATTGTCACGAGAAATGAAAGTAATTAGACTATTTGCGCATTAATTACACTGGTGTAATTGCAATACTTCTAATTGAATTGGAACAATTGTTGTATAGTAATTAGTGTAGGTATAGTGTAATTGTATATTAATTAGTGTATGCATCAATTGCTAAATTATGCGTTCTTAATTGTCAAAAATATATGTCATTCAGTATCGCTAACAAGGGGTCTGGTATATTAGCATATCAAAAATTATTTACTGTTGCATTTGTGTACAAAGACACAATTTCTCGAAATTCTATGGTTTATTACCCATATAGAAAAGCAATATCAAGTAACTATCTATAAGAAGACAAAAGAAACCCATAAATCACGGTTAATAGTTAGTTAGATTTAATCTAGGGTAGTGCATTGTTCAACTTGATGGCACCTGTGACCATCGGTCGGTCGACCTTCCCGCTAAGCATAGGCGGCTAGTACAGTACAGTAGATATTTCACATTTTAAACACATCAAACCTGTAAAAAGACAAAAAAAATTGGACAAAAGAAATCGATGTATTAAAAAGCACACGGAATAAATTAAAACAAATACCCTACTGTCACTGAGGCTTTGGCTTTCCAACAAAAGATTATGAACCCGCCCTCCTCATTGTCAGGGTGACAATATATTCAAAGGAATATGTATTTGCATGCATGCAAAAGACTCCACTTCTAAGACATTATTTACTGTTGCTTTTGTATACATTTAATGACCACCTACATATGGGGTCCTTCCTTAAAATTTTAAGTTAGCACGGTTATAGACAAAAGAAATCGATGTATTGTCAATAGTACCACATTATGGGTTAACAAACAAGCGATATCGAATTATTTTAAATATATTACACAATAGCCATTCTAAATAGTTATACAATAGAATAATATAATGGGGGATATTTGAATATTGAAATGTGGTGGGGGTCATATTCTGTAGATATATAGAGAGTGAGAGGAGTTGTCACAACCATTATTAGTAGCAACAGACTCCTAGTGAACACGCAAAATGTATAAGTGTACGTCTTGCAGTAAAAGTTTTACGCGAAGCTACAGTATGCGTCGTCATCAGAAAGAGTCGTGTGTGAGTTTACGTGATAATGGACCTCCAGCAAAACAATTTAAATTTGATTCAACCCCTTCAACATCCGCAAGTATGCAAACATGTGATTGTTGTAATGTGACGCTGACGACAGCTCAGATGCATTCCCATAAGAGGTCGTTGCAACATAAGGTAAATGCATGTGTTCCTTCAATGGATGGTGTAAGCATTATCCAAAGCGCTTTCAAATACAGAATTATTTCATATCGAGTGCATAGTGAACATAATCATCTGGACTACGTAATGTTCTTTAATGAAATCAAACATAAAATTTTAAATCTGCTAGAAGAAGCGCTACAAATACATACGGCAATAATAGTAAATAATAATAATAATAATAATAATAATAAACGACTTTATTATAAAAGTATACAGAATACTAATACAATGGGCGAAGTTTAGCCAGTTTTACCCGGCTACTCTTACACTTAACCCGGAAATCTGGAAGTGTTCGCCAAATACTTGATACAAAGTAAAGAGTTAACGAATATGAAATCATTTAATACAACCAACAAAATTTTGGATCAAGCTATGAATTTAAGTGATGTTTTGGATAGTTTTGTAGAAGAGATGATTACCCAAACTACAGAGTTTCAAGAGCGAGATTCAGGTGTGTAATTATTTTTATTAAAGTATTAGAATTGCATTTAACATTTGCATATTTTTAGGATGGGCCCTGGAACGAATCGAATTTGTTGAAATTAATGTGAACAAGTATAGTCCACTTCGTGGTTCATCATATATAAAATTACCAAAATTCATTGAAAATAAGAATGCAGTGGTAAACGTGCACAATCAAGATCAATGTTGTTTTGCCTGGGCGGTGACTTCAGCGCTATATCCTGCAAATGGTCATACATCGGACTTATCATCATATCCACATTATTCACAAGTGTTAAATGTAACAGGTATGGATTTTCCAGTAAAATTGCGGGATATATCAAAATTTGAGGAAATGAATAATATATCGATAAATGTATACGGGTTAGAGGAGAAATTTAAAAATAATAGAATGGAATATGAAGTTGTAGGTCCTTTACGTTACTCGGGGAAAAAACTGCGTATCCATTTAAATTTATTGTTAATTTCTGAGGTGTGTAATATTAATCACCATTGTAAGAACGATTGCGCTAAAACTCACTATTGCTGGATAAAAAATTTGTCTAGATTACATTCGCGTCAAATTTCTGCTCACAATCATAAAAAACATTTTTGCGACGGTTGTTTGTTATATTTTAATACCGAACGTCAGTTATTGCAACACCAGACACACGATTGTAATCACATTTATACAACAATACCTACTAAACCAATTTCGAATCGATAAATATGGTAAACAAGTACCCGAGAATATGTTAAAATTTGAACATTTTGAAAGGCAAATGCAAGCTCCATTTGTGGTGTACGCCGATTTCGAATCCATTTTAAGTCCTATCGATACCTGCCAACCCAATCCAGAACGGTCTTTCGGGAATAAAACTTTTAGACATCAACCACATTCTTTCGCGTATTTAATAAAATGTTCGTTTGACAATTCCCTAAACAAGTTTGAGTTATACCGAGGGTCTGACGCTGCCAAAGTCTTCGTATCACGTATCGAAGCGGACTCGAGAGATATCTATAATAGATATATGAAAGATATAGTCCCAATGGCTAAGCTCACAGCGCAACAAAGACGAGACTTTGAAAACGCAACCGTATGCGGTATATGCGAGAAGGCATTCGAAGAGGGTGACGTGAAAGTTAAGGATCACTGCCATTTAACCGGAAAAATAAGATTTATCGCTGCACATTCTGTTTGCAATTTAAATTATAAATTACCATGTTTCATACCGATTATATTCCATAATATGAGCTCATACGACGGACATTTATTCATTAAAGAGTTATGTGCACATAAAGATAGAGTGGGGGTACTAGCGCAAAATAAAGAGAAATACATATCTTTTTCAAAACACCTTTATATGCATGACTACATTAATAGGAAGGGGGAGAAGACGCAAAAATGTTTACAACTGCGATTTATTGATAGTTTTAAGTTCTTGTCAACATCGCTAAAAAATTTGGGTGACAGTTTAAATGATGATCAGTTAACTATAACCAGAAGTTTTTATACGGATAACAAAGAATTCCGTTTAATGAGACAAAAGGGTGTATTTCCATATAGCTTTGTGGATAGTTTAAATAAATTGAATAAACCAGATCTACCATCCAAAGCCGAATTTTATGACAACCTAAACGATCAGCATATATCCGAAAATGATTATCAACGGGCTAAAGATGTGTGGAAGTTGTTCGCATGTCAGAATTTAGGTGATTATTCAGATCTGTATTTGAAAACAGACGTATTGCTTTTATGTGATGTATTCGAAAATTTTCGGAAATTCAGTTTAGAGAAATACAAGTTGGATCCTGCTCAATATTTTACAGCTCCCGGATTGTCGTGGGACGCTATGTTAAAACTGACAGGAGTAGAGTTAGAATTATTAATTGATATAGATATGATTAACTTTTTTAAGAAAGGAATTCGTGGTGGAATAAGTCAGTGCTCTGAAAGAAAACATATCGCAAATAACAAATTTCTTACCGATTATGATTCCAACGAACCCTCGTCGTTTATAACTTATTTGGACGCCACAAACCTATACGGTCACAGTATGTCCCAATCGTTGCCGACAGGTGGATTCACTTGGTTGTCCCAACAAGAAATTATAAACTTAGACATTACGAATATTCCAGATGAAAATCCGCGCGGGTACGTTTTCGAAGTAGACATTCATTACCCCCATAAATTACATGATCTACATTCGGACCTCCCTTTCCTAGTAGAAAACATGATTCCTCCTAATGCAAAATTGGCAAAGTTGATTCCAAATTTGTTTGACAAGAAAAGGTACATTGTACACTATAAAAACTTGAGGCAGGCCATGGATCACGGTTTGATGGTTTTAAAGACTCATAGAGTGCTCGCATTTAATCAATCTCCATGGTTAAGAAAATACATCGATTTAAATACGGAGATGAGAAACACGGCAACAAGTAAATTCGAAAAAGATCAATTTAAATTAATGAATAATGCAGTTTTCGGTAAAACTATGGAAAATGTGGATAATAGAAAGGATATAAAGTTGGTAACGCATTGGGAAAGTATTAGAAGGTCCTTTGGTGCAAATGCTCTTATAGCCCGACCGAATTTTAAAACTTGTTCGATCTTTACAGAAGATTTCGTCGCGATTCATATGAACAAACTGAAAGTAGTATACAACAAGCCAATTTATGTAGGGTTTTGTGTTTTGGAATTATCCAAGACGGTGTTATACAATTTCTTCAATGATGTGATAAAAAGAAAATTTGGCGAAAATGCTTCCCTGTTATACACCGATACGGATTCTCTGATTATTAAAGTTTTTACTGATAACATTTACGATTTTATAAAAGAGAACCCCGATAAATTCGATACATCCAACTATAAAGAAGGAAATAAATTTGATGTTCCTAAAGGTCTGTCGGTTTTAGGGAATTTTAAAGATGAGTTCCCCGCCGACCCGATTATTAGTTTTTATGGAACGGGGGCTAAAGCTTACTGCATAAAATCTATGAATAGTGAACTAAAAAAAGCTAAGGGGGTAAAGAAATCAGTTATTAATAAAAATTTGTCAATAGATGATTATAAAAAAATAGTGGTGCGGGGTGGGTTAATATTAAGAGAAATGAATACATTTAGAAGTTATTCACATGACATTTACACAGAAATGAAAAATAAGGTGGCACTATCTCATTATGATGATAAAAGATTCGTCATTCCTAATACCATTAAAACTTTACCATGGGGGCATTGTGACATACCGATATTTCAAAATGAGTTGGCAGTAATAACTGATAAAAATAATGTTGTTGAAAAGGAAAAATATGATCCTTTAGATGCTTTACTTGCAGCAATAGATGAGTTAAGCCAGTCACAATAACATTGGCATATCAAATAAAATTTGTATTATTTATCGGGTTAAAGTTATAAAACTGGAAAATTCATACTAAATGTGAGATATTGTATTATATTTAAGTAGATTTATTGTGTAATAAAATATATATTTATGAAAAAATAATGTTTTTTAAGTTAAGTATTTGTAGTATATGTAATAAACTTAAAAATATTTTTATTTTGTTTACAATTTAACATTAAGGAAATAAATTAAACAAATATTAATTGAGTACATTCGTTTTATTATTTATTTATTATACATAAAAAATATTTCATTTGACATAACCATATAATGATACAATAATATATTTTCTAGACAGTGACAATTTTAAACAAGAGAAGCTCTATCAACCCACGAGTTGTGTTCTTTAGAGAGTCCACAAAGAATTATTTGAATCTTTACCAAATTTAAATTATTTATCCTTAATTATCCTTAATTACTTCATGATAATAGAATAACACACAGTACAGTAAACAGTACGGTGCGTGTACAATACAGTTCTCTAGTGGTAATGTGCTATGTAAAATTTTGATTTTTGTGATTTTTAGAAGATACAATAAGTGACTCTGATACAAGGTACTGTTTTACGTGTTTCCTGCATTAGATTGTCTTGTAGTTCCTTTTTTATCATAAACTCATTCAATTCAATTAACCTATACACACTATCAGCTAGTTGTCTAGTTCATTTACCAGCGGCGCAGTAAGAGGATTTCTTATCTCTCAAGATGCCCGCAAAAACCTGTAATTGTTGCGATAAAAACTTTGATCAACACTTGCTTGTATCTTGCTGCGTGTGCAAGAAACTATTTTATCATGGATGCGTACAACTAACGTCAACCGAAGCTAGGACATTAAACTCCAAGAAAACTCTTTCGTGGACTTGCTCTACATGTGTTGACGTAGGCAGCGACATAAATTCACTAAAAGCTGCAGTTATAGCTCTTCAATGTGAAATTAAGGAACTTAAGTCATTAAATAACAGAGATGCTTTTGCTCTAAGTCCAGTAAAGTTTGAAGAAATCGTCCAAGAATTTTCTGAACGACAAAACAGAAAAAATAATTTAATAATCTATGGAGTTGAGGAGCAGTCGTCCTCGTTAAACGCCTCAGATCGCTCACGTGCTGAAAAGGATTCGGTAACAAATGTACTTAAAACTTTATCACCGAACAACGACGATGTCCCAACTTTTTTAGGTCTAGACCTCGTCCTATTAAGATCACATTGGATAACGACAAACTGGTACTGCACTACATTAAGAGTTTAAAATCGGCAAAAAATGTACAGAATATCAATTTCTCATTGTCTTCTGATAGAACGCCTAAACAAATTCAATTTTACAATGATCTCAAAGCTGAACTTAACCAACGTAAATCCAATGGAGAAACAAATATTGGCATTAAATACTCTCATGGTGTACCTCAGATCGTTAATTTAAACTAAATAGATCACCCAGTTCTCAAAATACAAATATAGTGTGCTATTACCAGAACGTCCACGGACTCAATTCTAAAACTGAAACTTTCTTTAACTCCTTGTGCTCAAACGATGTTGATGTCATTTGTCTAAGTGAAACCTGGCTCTCTACTAACGTTCATAATGCAGAACTTTTTACGAATGACTACAACGTGTACCGCTGTGACAGGAATTTTGCCGCAACAAATCTTTCCAAAGGCGGGGGTGTTCTATTAGCTGCCAAGAACAAGTTTAAAACTGAACACCTAGATCTCAATTGTATTACCACTATATTTAGCCATGTAGATATTGTCGGATGTAAGATACTATTTGGATACTTATGTGTTTATCTTATAGTCATTTATATACCCCCTCAAACTTCTGTTGAAGAGTTTGAGGCACTTTTGGATTCTCTAAGCAACTTAAGTTTTATGCTTGATAGCAATGTTATTATGATAGGTGACTTTAACGTTCCTGCATATGGCATAAATGCAAATGATAGGAAACATGCTCTTATCAATAATTTCACTGAATTTTTAAACATAAGGCAATGTAATGTAATTAAAAACTCAAACGGTCGAACTCTTGATCTAATTATGTCTAATGTTAACTGTAATGTTATGAAAGATGAGTTGCCATTTGTCGCAGAGGATATACATCATCCAGCACTCATATGTGAATTCCAGGCATCAATTAAACATTTTAGTAATTTTTACCCTAACAGAGATTCTAAGTCATACAATTTTAGAAAAGCTAACTTCCCTTTAATGTACACTTTGCTAAATGATGTTAACTGGTCCAGTATTTATCAGAGTGTTGATGTCAATGAAGTCTGCGACAAGCTTTACGTTATAGTCAATAATATATTCGACGCCACTGCTCCTGTAAAAACAAATTGTCAGCGTAGCTATCCACCGTGGTACACAGTCGAATTAATAAAACATATTAGAGATAAAAATAATGCGTACAAAAACTACAAAAAATATAAGACTGCTTATTATCAAAATAAATTCAATTTGTTGAGGAGATTGGTTAAAACTGAAATAAACGCCGCATACCACACTTTTATTACCAACGCCGAAAATAATATACAGAGTGATCCTAAAATGTTGTGGTCCTTTATAAATAGTAAAAAGGGACACTCGCGAATTCCTGGTATTATGAAAGATGGGGATTTATCTTACGATTCTCCCCAGCTTATTGTCAATGCTTTTGGTGAATACTTTAATAGTGTATACAACCCTTCATTTCCTGTTCCAGATAACCACTATAATACATTCATCAATTATTCAAACATACATCTGGCCGGAATCACAGAAAAAGATATTATCCTCGCCTCAAAAAAACTAAAGAATAAAGTAACATCTGGTGTCGATGGAATTCCGTGCTTCATTGTTAAGGACTGCATTAACGCATTTTTAGAACCATTAACTTATTTGTTTAATTTAATTTTATCCACTTCAACATTTCCAGAAATCTGGAAAGAAGCGCGTTTATGTCCAATATTTAAAAAGGGAAATCCAGATATATTACAAAACTACAGACCCATTTCCATTTTGTGTAACTTTTCTAAGTTGTTTGAGATAATATTATACTGTTTCATTTATAATTCTACTAAATTTATCATATCTCAAGACCAACACGGTTTTATGGAGAATAGGTCATGTATTTCAAACTTAACTTGCATATCTCAATTTATCTCCGAAGCAATCGATGATCAGAAACAAGTAGACGTTATATATCTGGATTTTCAGAAAGCCTTTGATCAACTTAACCATAATCTTCTCTTGCACAAACTGTCTCACTATGGATTTTCACCTCGACTCTGTGATTTATTTTCTTCTTATTTATTAAACAGAAAACAGTTTGTTGAATATGAAGGCTTTAAATCTTCAAAGTTCATCCCTACGTCTGGTGTGCCTCAAGGCTCGAACTTGGGTCCATTGCTGTTTCTTTTATTTATTAACGACTTACTCGAGTCCATATCGTGCCAAAAACTGATTTACGCAGATGACTTAAAACTCTATACAGTAATAACCTCCGAAGATGACTGCCTACTATTACAAAACGATTTAGAGTCAATACATGAGTGGTGCCTACGCAACAGTTTGAATCTAAATGTAGCGAAATGTGCTATCCTGTCTTTTTCTAAAAAGAAAGATGTCTTTCATTTTAATTACTTAGTTAATTCTGTTAGTATAAGCAGATGTACCGAATACAAGGACCTAGGTATCCTTTACGATAATAAGCACTCTTTTATTCCTCATATAAATGCAACTATCTCTGCTGCCAATAAAGTGTGGGGATTTATATTACGCAACTGTAGACATTTTCGTGATATCACCACTCTGAAGATACTGTACTTCGCGTTCGTTAGGTCAAAGTTTGATTATGGAGCAGTTATCTGGAATCCCTTACCCCAGTGCCACATAAATAATATGGAGGCAGTCCAAAGACGATTCCTAAAGTTTTTAGCTTTCAAAGCAGATGGAAGATATCCCATAAGGGGTATAGACAATAATTTATTATTAAATCGCTTTAATTGTATCTCTTTAAGTGATAGGCGAAAAATCATTTCCATCACTTTCCTTTATAAATTATTACATAACGATATTGATTGCCTTACACTTCTAAGTAAAATAAATTTTTTGGTATCTAGACTTAACTCGAGGAATTCGCCTGCTTTTTATAACTATACTGCTCGTACCAATGCTTTGTGTAGTTCTCCTATTTCTTTCATGCATTTAACTCTATTGCTCAATACTGTGATATTAACTTCAGCTCATTAAGTGATATTATTGGTTGTCTATCTAATTACCATGGAATAATTGAATAATTGTATATCATTTTAATTTATATACCTACTACTACTTACATTGTACTTTATATATATTATAGTTATTTCTTTGTATGTCCATTGTATATTACTGCTATTACTGATGTATTGATTACTGATTCTGATGTATGTACATGTACACTTTTTCTTTTTTTCTCATGTATAATTTTTATTTATGCTGCTATTATGTATCATGTAAACATTTCTTGTAATTGGGTGTATAACCTGTTAGAAATAAATTATATATCTATCTATATCTATATCTATCAATTACCCTTAATTATCCTTAATTACCCTAAATTATCCTTAATTACCCTAAATTATCCTTAATTATCCTTAATTATTCTTAATGATACAATAATATATTTTCTAGACAGTGACAATTTTAAACAAGAGAAGCTCTATCAATCCACGAGTTGTGTTCTTTAGGGAGTCCAAGCCATTTTACAAACACTTTATTCCCTTGCTTTTTTAAAACATTCTCTACTATAGATACACATCGGGGTATTTTGCCTTTAGCAGCTCCATCTCATAAAAACACCCCTTGATTGGATGTCCAAACATGTCTGCAAGCAGGTAAGTTGTGGGATTTGTTATGTTTATCTTGACAATTTTAAAAAGTTCTGTTGAGAAATTCGGTGTAAACCCTTTATCAAATACACCTTTATACTTGCTAATACGAACTACGTCACCGAGGTGGAATTTCGGTTTGAGAGCAATTTTAATGTTATTATATACATTTAAATGCGTAGTTGGTGTGACATCAACAGGTTTCATACCAATTGTACGATGGACTTTGTTATTATAACTTTTTGTAACATTGGGCAGGATGTCGAGCTATTTATATTTACCCATAGCTGAGAATTCTTTATACAACCAACTCTTTAATGTGCGGATTACTCGTTCAACAATTGCTGCTTTTTTTGTGCTATATGTAGAATAATGATTAATTTCATGCTGCTTCATTAGTGCGGAAAACTTTCTGTTGTAGAATTCTGTACCATGATCAGTCTGTAAATTTCTCGGTGAATAATTTGCTTCTTGAATAATAGTCTGCATAGCCTTGGTAACTTCTACAGCTGCTTTATTTTTAACAGATCTGGTCCATACGCACTTGGAATAGCAGTCAATCACTACAAGAATATAACGATACCCTCTATTTTTATCAGCGTATGGTTGCATTTCGGCTAGGTCTGCTTGCCAAAAATCACCAAACCCCTTAATTATGGTTCGCCTTCTACGAAAATTTCGACGAGCATTTCTATGTAACTCGTTAACAACTTGTAATTTTTCGCTGCTAACCTCCATTATAAAATTGTCTTCAGCAATATATCAACTTCAGGCATTAGTTCTGGCAGAAATGCTAGCCCCTGCTTGGGTTGCACCTGCCTTGTTTGGAGTTCGGCTACAATATGCTCTAATTTAGCGATTCTTTCTTCTCCACTTTTTATAAGTCTCACATCAACATATTTTTTCATTTCCCCAATAATTACATCGGTTGTATCAAAAATAGCTTTGGCAGCATTTTCATCATTTGTTTGTAGACGCTTGTTAACGTAATTACATGTTGCACCATCTTGATCATCGACAGGTTCCCCTAGATTTTTTAAACGCTTATTTTCAATATCATAGTGATTATCTCTGGTAAGTTTAAAACCCACGCCAGGTAATCCACGTAGTACTATTAACTTATTCGCACTAATTCTTTTGCTGCGTCCAAATTTGTCAATTGTGTTGTTTACAGTAGACATTTCTGATTGCGTCTGATCCATTTTATATATTTCAGGCCATATAATACTTATTGAGTATGATGATACTAGGTATTATATCTTTAATACACTATTTTTTCCTCCCTAAGTTCTGATATTATTTCTATTATTTCATTGTCGTGGTTGTTATTTCCAGCCATTTTCGAACCCCATAGGAGGCGTAAACGAGCCACAAGTTCATTACGTTTATTCCAGTAGATATACTCTTTATCTTTATTACTGTACAATTTGTGGGTAGGTACACGTTTTAATCCATAACCACTTGTTGACGATCGTGTTGCAATTGTAGAAGATGTTAATGGTTTGATAATTTTGTGAAATTTTTCACGTTTAGTGGTGTTATAGCCAATCGCTACATTGAATTTTTTGTAAGGCGCTTTTGTTTTTCTTAGTATTTCTCCATATATCTTGCTCCATTCATCATCGATAACACTCTCTCTATTATCATCTAGAATTGGCGGACGTTTTAGAAATATTAGATCGTACAATTTCGGACTACCTAGATACACGCCAAGTTTCTTATTGCCATACCACAGTGTAATATTTCCATGGGAAAAACGTATTTCAGCATTGCCCATCAGCAGTTTGCCTGTCTTGGGATCTACACGCACTCCATATAAACTATCATACTTGGAATCACCCGATTTTACATTCTGTATATGTCTTTTTACAACCTCACGTCCTTTTTCTAGTTTACTAGCTAGAGAAGTTTCAGATACAGGGGTTGTTCTTATAGACGATGGTGGTGTTTCCATAATGGGGATATAAGGTGGAACATCATCACCACCTACATACTTATCAGATCCTTCTTCAGAAGCACACTCCCATGGCACTGCCCTCTGAGTAGACACCCTTGATGATGATGATGGTTGTTGGGCATGTGGTTTGTTCTCCGCTGCTGAAGATATAGCATTTAAAGGTTCAGTTATTGGTTGATAGATCTTTTCAAGTGTTACATGCATCTCAATATCTTTGTTCTTAATAGAGTTAAACTTCTTACGTACCGCATCTGTCGCCTCAATCAACTGTCGCTTGAGGGCTATTTCACTATTGGGATGCGCAAGATTGTTATATTTTTTACTATCTTTGGTAACCTTCATCTTAACGCATACGTAAACGAAGTAACCATACGAAGTATGTGGCTCAAGTGAAGTTTTTATTAAAGTGCATTATGAATATATGAAGCTATCAAACCCTTTTCTATATCGCCCACCTTGTACTTCTCTATCCTTATCAATCACTAGAAATCCATATTTGTCATTCCAGTACTCTGCACACTTATTTTGAAATACTGTAAACGTTACATCAGGTGACACATGATCGGAAAAGATGTGATGCAGGTTCATGTCGTCCTGTTTAAAGACAATAATTAAATTACTATTGTCTCTTATTAGCTGCTTCGGTATTCGAGAATATGTTTGACCAAGATAAAAACAATCCACATTTCTATGGCGGCCCATACTAAAATATGCTCTTATAACATCTTGCTTCTCACATATCACATCGTCAAATATAAACACAGACTCTGGCTTTGCCTCGGATGGTTCCACTATTTGCGCTCCATTACTAAATGTATAAAATCCTAACCCCTCAATCGGCGCTAGCACCTTACGTAGATACTCATACTTGGGTTGATTTATAGACTTTGAGTATAGGTAAATGTTTAAAAAGCGTAAACCTAAGCGATGGGTGATCAAAGATATTAAGACATTTGTTTTCCCACAATTCGAGGGTCCTATTATGAGGGCACGTACAAGTTGAAGGTAGTGGTGGTCCATGACGATTATGAGCACTTAACCCACGCCCAACTTTTTCATCCAAATTATCTATGGAAAGCGTTTGTTTCTGTTTCACAATGTGCATTGTATCGCAGCTAATTGGTATATAAATAGACATGTGACTTGCAACTCTTATTTAAATGGTTTCCACCATACGATACACACGTGAAAAACGTATGAAGCGCGGTAGAGGATTAATTAATTCC
The DNA here is from genome assembly GCA_963680705.1 of Rhagium mordax. Lineage (NCBI taxonomy): Eukaryota > Metazoa > Arthropoda > Insecta > Coleoptera > Cerambycidae > Rhagium > Rhagium mordax. The sequence continues at coordinate 27,844,182 of OY796664.1, forward strand.
CTGATTAATAAGCTTCCCATCGAGTTGCATTTGCCAGGTTATCAATTTTGTGGTCCAGGCACAGATTTAAATAAACGGCTGACACGGGGTGATCCTGGCATAAATCAGCTCGATAAAGCGTGCAAGGAACACGATATTGCATACGACAAAAATAGCAGTAATCTAGCAGCCCGCCATAAAGCAGACTATCAGCTTGAACAGGCTGCGTGGAAACGAGTGAAATCCAAAGACGCAGGACGTGGAGAAAAGGCCGCTGCTTGGTTAGTTACAACTATTATGAAAGGAAAACAACGTCTTGGTATGGGATGTAATTCAGCAATATCTCGTAATCCAATAAGGAAACGAATCATCAAGAAAACAAAGGGGATAGTACGAAAAGTGCGTGACACACTGCGAAGTGCTGGAGGCAAAAGAGTAAAAGACCAAACGAAGGCGACTGAAATTGCTCTAAAAGCTGCACGTCGATATATAAAACAGGCCGGTGGGAAACGCAATATTCGAACACCTCGGGTATTTTACCTCTAATACCCATTTTTGCTGGATTATCTGCATTGGGTAGTTTGGCGGGTACGGCCGCTGGTATTGCTAAAGCTGTAAATAACGTAAAAAAGGGTAGAGAAGAATTAGCTGAAGCAAATCGACACAACAGAAGTATGGAAGCAATAGCTATGAAAAGTGGTAAGGGGATGTATATGAAGCCATATCGAAAGGGAATGGGCCTTTATCTAAAACAGAATTCAAAAAACTAATAGACTCCCTACCTCGGAGACCTCTTACCGACATTGATCTTAAATATTATGCTAAGAAAATGAAGGTAGCATACTTTCGGGGTGTATTTATGCGCGACTCACTACCAAGACGTGGCCCACATTACAATGAATCTGCAATAATCAATTTGGATAGTATATATGGTCCTGGGACACATTAGGTGGCATATAAAAAACGAGGTAGTTAGTAAATTACTTTGATAATTTTGGTGATTTACCCCCACCTATAGAATTAGTTACATATTTCAATAACGATTAAAGGAGGGCCAACCAAATATTCTATAACTACAAACGTGTACAGAATTTTAACACAGTGTGGTGTGGACATTTGTGTTTAAAGTTTCTCTCTACGAAAGAAATATAAAACGCCATGGAGCTGAAAACTATAACCCCAGCAATGGATCGAGAAGGTATCAAGAGAATGGGCCACTCACTAATTGCATTCTCCCGTTTGCGTAGTCTATTGAAGATGAGCAAACAACAACTTGCAGATATGCCCAAAGAAGTGATGATTGGGTTGACTTCACATGAAATTGCATTAGTATGGGATAAGCTACCTACACATCTTCAGAACGATGTCGATATAATAAAATATCAATACTGCACAGAACATTACCTTAACGATCATGAAGGCAGTTTTGATGCTAATGACGGTCCAATACCTCGAAAAATGTTTTGCTGCTATTGTAAGGTAAACGATGTAAATGTGGCATCCAATAACAATGTAAATATATTACCATCAACTTCAAAGAAGAGGAAATTATACCATTATTGCTGTAATCCACAATAAATTGGGTAACGCAATTTAATTACATCAGTCATGTCGTACACGTTCACACTAACGAGCCGCTTAAGTGTGCTAAGTGTCAACTTTAATCCACCCATTGAACTGGATAGGAACAGTCGTCATGGGTTAGGCTTAATTGGATTCTACTCTTACAACTCCATATTCAATGTGGATGAAACAAATAACATCTTCCAATATAGGGTTAGTGCTAAAGATACATTCACTACTGTTCGCATACCTCTGGGGCTTATGAAATTGATGAAATCTATGCAGCAATGTTGAAAGCTATGAATATTGATGGAAAGGATTACACGCAAATATTTACTTTACGGGCAAACAACAACACCTTAAAGTGCGAGATTTTGTCAAAGTATGAAATAGATTTTAGACAACCAAATTCCATAGGAAGTCTGTTGGGATTTGGACCAATATATTTACAACCAAATAAAAACTATGAATCAACACAGCCTGTTGATATTATGAAAGTAAGGATGATACACGTAGATTGCAATATTATTTCTGGAGCTTATCTGAATGCGGAAGAGTCACACACTCTCTTTGAATTTGATATAGATGTTGAGCCTGGCTACAAACTTACTAGAGAACCTACAAATATCATATATTTACCTGTTAGACCTAAATGGTGTCAGTTAATAGATAACATCACGCTACGTGTACTGGACGACAACGGTGATTTGATCAATTTTCGAGGTGAGAAAATTATTGTAAGGCTAGAATTGAAGAAAGTTTGATATCACCAACCAAATGGGCTTTCGATATAAACAGCGACAGCAAGTACATCACCATCAATATGATACTGTAGCGAACAATAGTGTGGATAAAAAGAAAGGGAGATGTGGAAAGCAATTCATTCAAAGTCTATACCTTAAACAGTTAGGACATAGATTGTCAGCTGAGGATCAAAACATATTGGATTAAAACTGCGAAAATATTTGCCATAATAATGGTGGCGGCTGCAACTAGTGAAAAACTTGAGGTATTTGATGAACCTGTGTTGGATCATTCCCTAGTTAGCCTACATGAGCATACATATAAACCATATGGTTCCCCATATTACAGAAACTCTGATGAAATACGTATTCCCATCAATTTTCAAGATGTTATACTCGACATTTCAGAAAGTTATATATACATAGAAGGAATATTTACCCCTAGTGATGCCACAAAGCGTTGCTATTTATCCAATAATGCACTAGCATTTCTCTTTGAAGAGATACGTCTGGAAATGGGTGGTGAACAAGTAGCAGTAGTTAGAAGACCTGGTATTACTACAACAATGAAAACTATGGTGTCGTATGGGCAAACGCATGCACGCTCATTAATAACAACAGGTTGGGGTCTCAGTCAAAATAGACAAGATATTTTAGATACCACCAGTCACGTGTTCAGTGGCAAACTACCCCTTAAGTTCCTTATGGGTTTTGCAGAAGATTATACCAAAGGCATTCTGAATGTGAAGCAAGAATTAATTATGATAATTGCACGCTCATTTAAAGACTCCTATATCGGTGAAGTTGATGCGGAGCTGGAAATAAGCAAAGTTGAATGGAAAATAAGACATATTGTACCTGAAGATCGACAAAAGTTAAAATTATTGAATCGAATTAATAAAAGTGGTAATAATGCCAAGGTTTATATGGTCTACCGTGCATGGGATTTTTATGAGCTTCCCTGTCTACGAGATACTGCCTATGACATATGGGCTCTTAAACTCTCCACCCGTCTTGAAAGTCCACTTTTCATCCTTCTTGGTTTTCAAGACACTGATCAGGCCAATGATAGAACAAAGGATGTTATACAGTTCAAACACGCAGACATAAATAATATTCGACTATTTCTAAACTCTGAAGTATATCCATACGAACGTTGGAATTTAGATTTCGATAAGAAGCTCGATTCTGCAGCCTATTATGCTTATGAGAACTTCCAACGTAGTTACTATGATAAAGATATAAGCGAACCCATGATGGATCTTGGGGAATTCAGGAAGAATCCTTTGTTTGTCATTGATTGTTCACACCAACCTGTTGCAGTGAAATCATCTACAGTCGACATAAAAATAGAATTTGAAACACGAAAAACGAAATTTCCCGAACAAACTCGAGTGTATGCACTTATACTTCATGATACATATTTAAGTTATAATGCATTAGATGGCTCGGTTCAGAATGGCTTTCTTGATGTCTAGTAAAAATATTTTATCAACAATAATCACGATGTACTTGCAAATGTTTATTTTCCCAAAATGTAATTGTGTATTTAAAATAAAACTGTTTTAATTATACTATGGTGTTTTTAGTTGTGTAATAAAAATAGGGAATAAAATTAATGTAATCTTTTAATGTGTATTTCATTTATTTAACCTCATAATATAATATAAAATATACCATCATAACTACATATACATACAATATTTGATGTAATAAATATGGCAATAAAAATAAAAGAACATTATTTATGTATCTACATTAGCTTCTTTGTCAGATTGGTTGATATTTTTCAATAATATTCTTAGTTAGGTACTCCACTATCTCGTATAGAAAATGTTTTAAAACTATGACAATATCTATCTTTGATAAGCTAATATATTGCCACCCTTGTTAACGGCATTGAATGACTTCTTTATGGTAGGCAGTTCTAAACCTTCTGTCCTATTCGAATCACACTCTCACCTGTTATTTTTAAGTTTAAAATTTCAGGTAATTGTGTGGCTTTGTTTTGTAAAAATCGACGTATCTTTTGTTTAGATAAGAGATGGCTAATCTTTTGTGCAATATATTTGTCCTTAGAAAATGAATGCATTTCGACTAGAAATTAAATACCAAATTGTATTATTGCGTTGAATTTTGCGTCGATACCTACATTATATGTATACAGTAAATTCACTTTTCAACCAAAGCACTTTGTGAGTGAATAGGAGACAATAAAGCGAGAGCGCTAACATTCTGAGATCGACATGCAGTCACGCATGTGTAGTGCTCTCGCTTTACTACTATCTCCTATTCACTCACAAACTGCTTTGGTTTAAAAGTGAATATACTGTATTATAGATTGCTTGAGATCCATAAAAACTACAACTTTTTTGCCAGGAATTCGGATGTTCATAACTAACCACTAGACAAGCGGACTTTCTTAGACCCTATAGATTTAGACTAACAAAATCGACAAGGAACTCATTAAATCTTAATTTGTATAATGTACTTCCAAATTTATTGAAATCATTAAATTTTAATTGTTTTAAATTTAGATTAAAAAAATATTGTTACATTATTGCTTTTACACTACATGTGAATTCGTGGATATTTTAAATGACCCGGCAAATTTCGACAATATAGAGGCAATGTGTATAATATGAAACGCACTCACTGTTTTTCTCTCATATTTTAATAAGAATGTACCATTATTTATTTATCATTTACACGTAAGTATTGTACAATTTATACATTATATTTATTTTTATATTCAATGTAATATGCTTGTTATTTTAGTTATACATTATACATTTTTTTATATTGTTATGTAACTGTCTCAGCTAACACGCCAAATATGTATCTTATTGTATATACCTGGTTTAATGATTAATTGAGACTGACGAGTTTATATCGTTGCTTTTAGTTCCTAATTTTACGTTACTAATTAAGTATCATTTTTTTTTAACCAGAGTTTCAATTTTTTATCCTTAAATGCGGAATTCCCTCTAATCTTATTATCCCTCTATTTTTATCCTTATTTCATTCTTCATAGATAGGCCGCAATTATGGCAACACATACTGCAATAAATACGAAGACGATTGTTGGAATAATATTTGCATAAAATGTATGACAGGAGCAAATATACTTTGTGATCGAGTTGGTAATTTAAAAAAAAATATTGTTACATTATTGCTTTTACTCTACATGTGAATTCGTGGATATTTTAAATGACCCGGCAAATTTCGACAATATAGAGGCAATGTGTATAATATGAAACACGCTCACTGTTTTTCTCTCATATTTTAATAAGAATGTACCATTATTTATTTATCATTTACACGTAAGTATTGTACAATTTATACATTATATTTATTTTTATATTCAATGTAATATGCTTGCTATTTTAGTTATACATTATACATTTTTTTTATATTGTTATGTAACTGTCTCTGCTAACACGCCAAATATGTATCTTATTGTATATACCTGGTTTAATGATTAATATAACATACTAAATAAAATAAATAAATAAATAAATAAATAAATAATTGAGACTGACGAGTTTATATCGTTGCTTTTAGTTCCTAATTTTACGTTACTAATTAAGTATCATTTTTTTTCTAACCAGTGTTTCAATTTTTTTTATCCTTAAATACGGAATTCCTTCGAACCTTATTATCCCTCTATTTTTATCCTTATTTCATTCTTCATAGATAGGCCGCAATTATGGCAACACATACTGCAATAAATACGAAGACGATTGTTGGAATAATATTTGCATAAAATGTATGACAGGAGCAAATATACTTTGTGATCGAGTTGGTAATTTAAAAAAAAATATTGTTACATTATTGCTTTTACTCTACATGTGAATTCGTGGATATTTTAAATGACCCGGCAAATTTCGACAATATAGATTGTTATTTTAGTTATACATTATACATTTTTTTTTATATTGTTATGTAACTGTCTCAGCTAACACGCCAAATATGTATCTTATTGTATATACCTAGTTTAATGATTAATTGAGACTGACGAGTTTCTATCGTTGCTTTTAGTTCCTAATTTTACGTTGCTAATTAAGTATAATTTTTTTTTAACCAGTGTTTCAATTTTTTATCCTTAAATGCGGAATTCCTTCTAATCTTATTATCCCTCTATTTTTATCCTTATTTCATTCTTCATAGATAGGCCGCAATTATGGCAACACATACTGCAATAAATACGAAGACGATTGTTGGAATAATTATTTGCATAAAATGTATGATAGGAGCAAATATACTTTGTGATCGAGTTGGTAATTTATATTTAATAGTGAATTAGCTCCTTGCTCTAAAACCTCCATATTCTAATTTATAATCAAATTAAGCTCTAATAAATCGATCACTAAATCGCCATAATAAAAAAATAGATTCAACGTCGGAAAGTATAGAAAGTGTGCCTTTTTAATGGAATACTGGTCGAAGACTACCTACAATTTGGAATTTTAATAATTTGTAAAGGCACGGTGACAGTAGGGTATGTGAAATACGAATGATTTGATTTTCAGATAGGCACCTGTTTCGAGAAATTATGTGACAGTAAATAAGATGAGCCACCGTTGTTAGCGGCAATGAATGACTCCTAGTATGCGGTTCAAACCTTTTGCCCTATTCGAATCGCATAAAAGCTGACTGCCGTTTGTTATATATCGTGAAATACGAATGATTTGATATTTTTCGAGAAATTATACGACAGTAAATACGTTCCAGGTAGCTCGCCTTTTGGCCTTTGTTTCTTGGCGGCATACCTTTGGTTTAGCTACAGATTGATAATCTTTTACCCTTAGAAAATAAATGCATTTCGGTGTCACTTGTTATTCAATTATATGGCTAGCCTCTTTTGTTTGTATTCTATTGTATAACTATTAGCTGTGATTTGCGGTTTTCTTTTGTCTATTTTATAGATGGTTACTTGATATTGCTTTTCTATAGGGTAATAAACCATAGGATTCCGAGAAATTGTGTCTTTATACTACAAATGCAACAGTAAATAATTTTTGACATGGTAATATACCAGACCCCTTGTTAGCGATACTGAATGACATATATTTTTGACAATTGAGAGCGCATAATTTAGCAATTGATGCATACACTAAATTAATATACAATTACACTATACCTACACTAATTACTATACAACAATTGTGCCAATTCAATTAGAAGTATTGCAATTACACCAGTTTAATTATACAGCGCAATATAACGCGCAAATAGTCTAATTACTTTCATTTCTCGTGACAATTGGGTTTTAATTACCCCCCTCCAGACTAAGAGTACACTAATTAATATACAATTACACTATACATACACTAATTACTATACAGCAGTTGTTCCAATTCAATTAGATGTATTGCAATTACACCAGTGTAATTAATGCGCAAATAGTCTAATTACTTTCATTTCTCGCGACAATTGGGTTTTAATTACACCCCTCCAGACTAATTACACCAGTGTAATTAATGCGCAAATAGTCTAATTACACAATTACAAATTACTAATTACGCAATTACAAATTACCTCCCTCCACTCTAATTATCCTAATTACATTTATTGCAATTACAAATTACCTCCCCCCACTCTAATTATCCTAATTGCCCCCCACCCCACTCTAATTATCCTAATTGCCCCCCACCCCAGAAAAAAGTGGTGGGGGCGCAAAAGTGGTGGGGGGTGTCTCGGATCCGCCTATACTCTTCTACTATTAATAAACCAGTACATAACAATTAACAACAATATAAATACACCTAATGAAATAGACGAGCAAGTTGACCTATTTACTAAAAATATCCAAAAAGCGAGAGATAAATCAATCAAATTAATAACAATAAAAGATAAAGATAATGAAGTTCCAGACGATATTAAAAACCTAATAAATTTTAAAAATAAATTACGTAAAAAATGGCAAAGATACGGTAGACCTATAGACAAACACAGATACATTGACATGCAAAATAATATCAAAAATAAAATAAATGAACATTTTAATAATAATTGGAATAAAAAACTCACTGAATTAAACACACAAGATAATTCATTACGGAAATTAACCAAACTATTAAAAAGAGATAAAAACAACATAAATAGCCTTAATATCCCCGTTTGGGGTCCGGGACGTAGTATGTAGAATAGCCCCAAGGTGTCTCCTGCCTGTCGTAAAAGGCGACTAATTGGAGCAGCTCTCCGCTGTCCCACTCCCACTCCTCTACTCTCCCCAATCCAATTCATTCGGATTTACCCCTCCTACCTAGAACATCCCATAACATCCTTTACCTAAGGTCCAAATCCATATCCCCGTAATCTTAAGGTGTAAACCGTGCCGATGGGATGAATGGCCCTACGCCAGTGGGTCCCAAACGGTTCGCCTCCCCGGCGCAAATTGGACGTGTTCTCCCGGCGACAACGGGATATTATGGTGATTATGTCGACTCATGGCCAGGCCTCGGATGCATCGTGGAGTCGATGTGAAACAAACCAACCACCCTCGGACTGCAATGCTGGGTCCGTTGGTGGACAGTTACAGCAGTGGGATAGACCCAATATAAATATAAATGCCTCAAGGGCAAAATCTGGTTACGGTACATCTAAAACTGCCGTAATCCCTCTCAGCCAGGAAAAGACGGACATTGTTCCTCGGTTTCTGGTAATAAAGAGGATTGACGAGGGAAACTTTGACAGAGTGAGCCCATTCGTCATTTCTAAAAGTCTATTTGGTCTAGTCGGGAATCTGAAAAATATAAAAAAAGTTAGAGAAGGACTTTTAGCAGAAACAGTCTCAGAAGCACAAGCAAGGAGATTATTGCAAATTAAAAAATTAGATGTCCATAATGTTAACGTTGAACCTCATAAATCTCTTAATAATTCTAAAGGAGTCGTTACGTGCTCAGATCTATTAAATTGTTCTGAAGAGGAAATTTTAAATGAGATGAAATCTGAAGGTGTTATTAATGTCAAGAGAATTAAGAAGAGAATAAATGGAGAATATGTTGACAGCCCCAGTCACATAATAACATTCAATAGACCAAAGCTTCCAACCAAAGTCAAAGCAGCCTTCTATTACCTAGAAGTGCGTCCCTATATTCCAAACCCACTGAGATGCTACAATTGTCAAAAATTCGGTCATGTAACAGATTCATGTAAAGAAGAAAAAATATGTGCATGTGGAAGTCCTCCTCATACTGGACAAGTTTGTCGAGACCCTATTAAATGTGTAAATTGCGATGGACCTCATTCAGCAAAATCTAGAAAATGTCCAAAAATGATCGAAGAAATAAATATTCAAAGCGTAAAAGTACTAGAGAATTTGAGCTACGCTGAAGCTCGAAAAAAAGTATGTGGACCCAGAAAAACTAACATGACATATGCACAAGCGACTGATAAAGGGACGAATATACCACAAATTCTGCAAGAATTTATTCCAAGTATTAAAAAAATAATTGAAAATCAAATTCAGTCAGCACTCAATAAGCTAGTAAACACACAAAATACCTCTTCACAACAGACAACGTATACTATACAACCACAAACAATGATGAATCCGCCACCTACCACCCAAAGGAGCGGCGGATTACTTTCGAAGTCGGGTTCTTACTCCGACGCATCACAAAAAAGGAAAAGAAATGAAACTAATTATTCTATCGATGATTCATACGACTCTGACGAGAGTGTACTTTCATCACAAACTAGTAATAGTGGAAAAAAGGAAAAAAGAAAAAAGGATGGCCTAAAGGTAAACCTAGGAAAGCAACAGAGGACCAGTCTCAAACTATGGATGAAACACCACCCAAGCCGTCCAAACCTCCGGACTAAATTTCTCATCTAACTATTTATATTTTTATTTTAAACATACTTATAGTATATTTTATAAATGCTCGCAAATTCCATATGACCTGCTATTTCTTACTACTTATTTTTTAATTAACCTTCCTCCTTAAACAAACCTAATGAGTAATTCACAACAAAATATAATTCAATGGAACTGCAATGGATGTATAAATCACTATTGCGAACTTAAGACCATCATGCTAGAAAAATCTCCAATAATTATATGTCTACAGGAATCACATCTTAAACCTGGGGAAAAATTCTCCCTCAGGGGATACAACTCATTTAGACACGATGTTATACCCAACGTGCGATCTAGAGGGGGAGTCGCTACTTTTGTAAGAGACAATATACCAACCATTAATCTAAACCTACGTACTAATCTTCAAGCTGTTGCTGTTCAAATATCATACCCAACAAAAATGTGCATCTGCAATATCTACTTACCTGATAACACTTGGAATCTAAATGATTTACAGAATGTTGTAGCACAAATTCCATCTCCATATATGCTACTTGGAGACTTTAATGCTCATCATCCCCTTTGGGGATCAAATACAGCAGACACCCGAGGAAGAATCTTAGAAACATTTATAGACGAACAAGACTTAATTATTTTAAATACAGGTAGTGGTACTTACCTCAATAGCAGATCACAAACCTTTTCTGCTCTTGACCTCTCTCTCTGTACTCCAATACTAGCACCTACACTCCAATGGTCTGCCCTTGATCATCACCACGATACGGACCATTTACCAGTCATGATAAAATTTGCCAATTGTCCCAACAATCAAATCCAACAACAGAGATGGCAATTCCAACACGCTAACTGGAAATTATATAAAGAATCAATGGAAAATTTTGAGTTTTCCACAGAAAATACTGATTTGATGGTAAATTATCTGACTGAAGCGATAAGTACAGCAGCCGAGATTGCTATTCCCCAAACAAATAATATCCGCAGGCGAAAAAGAGTACCTTGGTGGAATAATCAAGTAGCTGAAACAATTAAAGAAAAGAAGCATGCTTACAACACATTTAAAAGGCACCCCTCGCAAGCAAACCTCCTTAATTTTAAAAGATTGAGAGCAAAAGCCAGACACACTATACTGAGAAGTAAACAATCATCATGGTCAGACTATGTTTCCTCCATCTCATCCAACACGTCAACACGTGAAGTATGGCAAAAAATGAGATGTATCATAGGACGCAAATTTACTAGCCCCTCCCCTGTCCTCTTGACGTCGAGACCACAGACCCTACAGAAGTTGCAAATGGATTTGCAAATCAATTTCAAATTGCCAGCTCTTCTGAAAATTATGGTAACAACTTCATAGAGATAAGAACACTATATGAAACCACTATGGACTTTAGAACTGAAACAAGTATATCATATAATACACCTCTCTCATTGAGAGAACTAGAGGAGGCCCTTTCTTCGTGTAGCAGTTCAAGTCCAGGACCAGATAGAATACCATACGAACTTATTAAAGAGTTGCCACCATCCCAGAAACAAAATCTTTTAAACCTATATAACCAAATATGGATCGAAGGTAAATACCCAGAACAATGGAAAGGTGCATATATTATTCCGGTTCTCAAACCAGGGAAGGACCCTCTCCTTCCCAGCAGCTATAGACCAATATCTCTAACGTGCTGCTTGGGGAAAATTTTAGAAAAAATGGTCAATACACGTCTTACATGGTTTTTGGAATCACACAATCTTATATGCCCATATCAAACAGGCTTCCGAAAAGCTAGGTCTACGCTGGATAATCTAGTTTTTATTGAAGACCATATTCAATATAGCTTCGCCAACAGAAAACATCTCGTGGCAATTTTTTTTGATCTAGAAAAAGCTTTTGACATGACGTGGAGACTTGGAATATTGAAACAGTTGCATGACTGGGGATTACGGGGAAACCTACCTAATTTTATAGAAAGCTTCTTAAATGATCGTAATTTCAGAGTTAAACTAGGAAACAATATATCCGAAAGCTGCGCTATTGAAAACGGGGTCCCTCAGGGGTCAACCCTTAGCGTAACTCTGTTTACCATTGCAGTAAACAGTATTATTGAAAACGTCGATCCTGTAGTGCAAAGATCCATGTACGTGGACGACCTAGTTATATTTTACTCTGCAGACTCAATGGAGGAGATACAAGAAACACTACAAAATTCTGTTAATAAAGTCGTAGAGGAAGCGGATAGAAAGGGTTTCAAATTTTCAGAAGCAAAAACAAAAGCAGTTCATTTTTGTCGATTACGAAGAGCACATACAGACCCAGAAATACAAATTCGAAACGTACCTATCGAATTCGTAGATTCACACAAATTCTTGGGCGTAATTTTGGATAAGAAGCTGTATTGGGGTCCTCAAGTTGAATACATAAAAGTAAAATGTAAGAAAGCACTGAATATCGTTAGAGCCCTATCAAATCTTAATTGGGGATGTACCAGGGATACTTTAATATATCTATACAAAGCGCTTATCTTATCAATAATTGATTACGGATGCATAATATATGGAGCAGCTCGAAAAACCAGACTTAAACAACTGGAATCTATCCAGGGCACAGCAGTAAGACTCGCACTGGGTGCTTTTCGCACAAGCCCTCTCCAATCTCTAAACTGTGAAGCTGGGGTACTACCCCTAAATCTTAGAAGAAACCAACTACTTCTAAACTATTCACTAAACATCGCGTCTCAGCCGCAACATCCAAATTACAACTTAATATTTAATGATGAAAGAAGAGAAATCTATGAGGCTCGTCCAACTATAACTAAACCGGTGAGCATGCGTCTCTCGGAAATATTAAATAACTATTCAATACACTTACCTGAAATACATACCCAGAGCCCAAACGAAGTTCCCCCATGGGCAATAGAGATACCTGAAATAAACCTGGAATGTACAAAATATAAAAAGTCTGAAACAAATAAAAACTTACTTCAGTCCACTTTCCAGTCAGTCTTGGAGAAATACACAGGTAGCCAAACGATTTTCACGGACGGATCTAAACTTGAAGGCGGTGTAGGAAGTGCTTTCTATACAACAGCTGCAACAAATTCGTGGACTCTTCCCCCATACACTTCCATCTTTACTGCTGAATTATATGCGATATGGCGAGCAGTACAATTCATAAACACCTCAGTCCAGCAAGATGCTATAGTTATATGCTCTGACTCTCTTAGTTCATTACAGGCCATCAGTAATCCTTATAGTTCGGATCCCTTGATCCAAAAAATCTTAACACTAATTAACAGATTAAAAAATAATAATAAGTCAATAAGTTTCATATTGTCAAGAGCTGGAAAAAACTCTTAAATTTAAAACACTCCGTATATCAAATTGTTCAATAACCTATCTCCAAATTGTTTAATTATTCTAAAAGTAAACATAATTTGTATACATTACTATGACGAATAATTAAACAATTGCAAAATTCTATATTAGTTGCTGTTACCTAAATTGGGGTCATTTTAAATTTAGCAAGATTGCAAACTTGGCAATATTTCGAAAAACCAAAAGGATAGGTTGTTGGACAGTTAGTCAACTTTTGGTCGTTAACGGGAAAGTGCGGTGCCAAGACATATCTTCCAAGCCATGGGGGCATTTGTAGAGTTTGTAATGTAAGTACCACTTCATATATCTAGTGTATAAGTTAGTTAGTAGGAAACCTTTTTTTTTATATTGTTTTACACCGTAATAAATGTTTTATTTCTGTTACTTCATCTTTTGAATACCTACCTCTTGCTACACCCCTAGCGTGCGTAGACGGCCGAGAAGAGGCCTAGACGTAACATATGGTGGAGGTGCCGAGTCTACAATCACGTTTACCGAGGGGTATCTTTTTTTTTCAAAATTTAGTAAAAACAGATGAAGTTTTGGGTATGAATCTTTCATTTACATTTAGTGTGTGCATGGGGTTACAGTAGTTTTTTTTTTATGCGAACGAGTAAAGGCTATTGTTTGTTTTTATATAATTAGAAACCGATAACAGCACAAGTAAGTTCTCAAAATATAGTCTGTGGAGAGTAATCCCCAGGGACTCTATAGAAAATTATACCGTAACCCAGGTGAATTGATGTGTGAAATCTCAAAATTTAGAAGCACGGAAAAAACAATATAAATTTTATGAAAGTAGGTACCAGTAATTGGGCATATAATTATTATTATTTTTTTTTTTGATTAAATATTTCATGGGAAATACTACATTATTTTTTTTTGGGGGGTACCTAACGCTTTCATAAAAGTTTTAAGAAAGGTAGCCTATACTTACATTTTATTTATTTAGAAACAGGATTTAGGACCGGAGCAAAGGGAAGGAGTGTCTAAATTGTTGAAATAATTTATTTTCTTTCAGAAAGCCACATATAACGATATTTTTTTTTCAGAAATTTATTTTACATTATTCTTATTTTTAACAATTAATTCTAATATATTATTAAAATTTTGGGGAAACATTTTATCGTTATCCAGGTAGTGTTGTCATATGGTGGAGGTGCCGAGTCTACAATCACGTTTACCGAGGGGTATCTTTTTTTTTCAAAATTTAGTAAAAAACAGATGAAGTTTTGGGTATGAATCTTTCATTTACATTTAGTGTGTGCATGGGGTTACAGTAGTTTTTTTTTTATGCGAACGAGTAAAGGCTATTGTTTGTTTTTATATAATTAGAAACAGATAACAGCACAAGTAAGTTCTCAAAATATAGTCTGTGGAGAGTAATCCCCAGGGACTCTATAGAAAATTATACCGTAACCCAGGTGAATTGATGTGTGAAATCTCAAAATTTAGAAGCACGGAAAAAACAATATAAATTTTATGAAAGTAGGTACCAGTAATTGGGCATATAATTATTATTATTTTTTTTTTTTGATTAAATATTTCATGGGAAATACTACATTATTTTTTTTTGGGGGGTACCTAACGCTTTCATAAAAGTTTTAAGAAAGGTAGCCTATACTTACATTTTATTTATTTAGAAACAGGATTTAGGACCGGAGCAAAGGGAAGGAGTGTCTAAATTGTTGAAATAATTTATTTTCTTTCAGAAAGCCACATATAACGATATTTTTTTTTCAGAAATTTATTTTACATTATTCTTATTTTTAACAATTAATTCTAATATATTATTAAAATTTTGGGGAAACATTTTATCGTTATCCAGGTAGTGTTGTTTTACCCAACGGTATTAGGGTTTTAAGCATATGAGTGGTTCGGAGAAGAAACCAGTTACTAGAGCTGCACTAAGGCTGTTAGTAAAAGAGGGCCCAACCCCTCCAAGATTTGAACCAAGACACAGAAGCACTGAGGTCATCGGCGGGTCAGCTGACAGTGATATCGAGGACGTTGACAATACTGCAGTGGAACAGGGTCTAGCAAAGTCCACAGAAGTTGGAGGTTCTGCAGTGCAGCAAGGAACAGCAAGCGGTAAGACAGGAAGTACCGAGCTGGTAAATAGCAAGAAGACTGATGCACCCGAAGGCCAGAAACGACAGGAGTTAGAAAAACCCCCGACTCCAACAGTCGCACCAGACCGTAACGACCCAATTCCAACAACTGCAATGGACGTCACAATTTCAGAGAGTCTAGCCAATCCTAAAACACCAGCGGTACCAAAGTTTTTGTGTCCGCCAACGTTCGATCCTTGCTCTGGAAATGCAGTATCGTTTATGAAAAATTATGAACGGACTGCGGCAGCCAACTCTTGGGATAATAACCTAAAGATCACATACCTTGGCACTTTTCTGGAGGGAGCAGCCGATTTATGGTTTAGCCGATATACGTCAAACCAGGAGAACCAAGAAAAGACTTGGGCGAACGTCAAGGACGACTATCTGAAAGAATTTGGTGGAACTGACGTAAAGAGGATGCTAGAAAAGAAGCTGTATGAAACAAAGCAGCGTCCAGGCCAGTCTATTAGGGCCTACTATTACGAGCTCCAGACGATTTTTGCAGACTACGACCCAACATTCGACATAGAAGAATTTAGAAAATTCTTCGAGAATGGTATAGACAAGGACCTATATAGAAGCTACCGCCTGGTCCTGGAAGAAGATCTCGATTGGGATAAGTTCAAGAAGATCGTTAGAAAACTGGAAGATATTTCTGCAAGCCCGGACATAAGTATCCCAATGCAGTCGCTTAAGATTAGTGATGACAGCAAATGCCACCATTGCCATCACAATTGCGGTCAAGGCAACCAGGACGTCCAAATGGAAAAAAGGGAACGAGAACGTGGCTACCAATACTCGCAGAATAGAAACGGCTACAAGGGACCCAGTACCAGTGGCACCTGGAGCAGACCAAACGCTCACCGAAGATTCGAACCAGGTCCGCGAAACAGGAGGTATCAGGAAGGCCAACAATTTCATGCGGGGCGGAACAGCTCACACCACCAAAGATACCCTCCAAACACACGTAGTAGCGATGGAAGACCAAGATGCTTCTTGTGTGGCAAAGTGGGTCACTTTGTTGTCTCATGCCCAGATAACAGGCGACAACACCCAAACACCGACGGACGGCGGAAGTAAGCCCCAACGTCGTCCTTGCCAACAGGGGCACATATCCTAGTACACGGAATTGCGACATAATAACAGTCCCGTGCTACATAAATGGGTATGAGGTAAGAGCCATCCTAGATACAGGGGCCGAAAAGAATGTAATAACGGCTGGTATTCTAAAATACTTCAATAGGACTCTGGGAAGAAATTTAATTGTCGCTGGAGGTGGAAGGATACCTATACTAGGAGACTCTAAATTTAATCTTGGCATCGGAGGCCGCACCATTACGTGTAGGGCCAAGGTCATAGAAAAATTACCATTTCCGCTATTGCTGGGAATGGAGTTCCTTAAAAGTTGTAAGGCGGTAATTAACCTCAGGGATGAAACTGTGTCATTGGCTATAGGTAGTAGGTACGTCAGTCTAAATTTAAACAGTTTTGGAAAAATGAAGGAAAAAGAATCACATCAAAACACCATAACAAGAGAAAATTATGCAAGTAGGAGGCCGATAACTAGGACGGAAAAATCAAAACCAAACCGAAAATCAACAAATATCAGACCGCACGACTCAGATGTACAGCTAAAGAAGGCAAGCACAAGAGGAGAAGTAGTAAAAAGCGTTAGTAAAAAGGACAAAAGAGTCAGTTGGAACATCAGTAAAGGACAAGAAATGGAGGAAAAACGATCACACCCAAATACCATAGTTAAAAAGAGAGGAGACAAGAAATACGTTAGCTAGAACAGAAATAGCAAAGCCGAGCCATAAAACAGGAACTAGAGAACAGCACAGTTTAGATTCTCAGCAAAAGAAGGGAGGAGCATCACAAGTTTACAGGTCCAAACCCTTAAAAAGATGTGAAAAAGAGAATGTCAAAGTTGTGAAAAATATTGAAAAAAAGAAAGGCAACAGAGCCAAAAGAGGGAACAGTGAGGAACAGAAGATGATCAGAGAATTTAATGGGTTTATGAAGTCCAGAAAAAACTACGAAAATGAAATCACTAAAGTAAAGATTGAAGAAAAGACGCAGGATTTATTTTTTAAGACCAGTAACTACTCCCTAGCACACTGTGTATCAGCTGACATGGCAATGAGCAGAGGAATTGCGAAAACTTTTAAGAGCAGATTCGGGGGCGTGACCGAACTGAGGGAACAGCAGCAAAAACCTGGAGGCCTTGCCGTACTCACACGAGGTAGTCAAAGTATATTTTATTTAGTAACCAAGCAAGCCTATTGGGACAAGCCACTGCCAAGCAAGTTATGGATGTCTCTATATAGGATGAAGAACTACATTGTTGCAAATGGGATACGGCAACTGGCTATTCCAAGGTTGGGCTGCGGATGTGACCGACTGGAATGGAAGACCGTAAAGAATATGATCTCTTACCTGTTCAATGACGTGGAAATGGACATTTTAGTATGTAACTGGACAGACTCAAAAGAGTCGAGGAAAGAGTCAGATAAGCCGATAGTGCATAGGAAAAGCGAGGACATTCTACAAGGGGAGGAATCTGAGCGAGAAGAGAAAATAGGCAGTTGGGTTAAAGTTATCGTCCAGGATGACTATGTCCTAAAGCCAGGAGAAACACACAACCTGAAAGTCGGAATTTTGGGAAATCGGGAACCAAAGGATCTGTGTCAATGGGAATTCCAGGCCAATGAAGTCTTTTACTCTACTAGAGGACTCATTAGGTTAAGTTCCCCAGCACCTATAAACAGAATGTACATAACGATTAAGAACAAAAGCTGGAGAAAAATCAAAGTGCTGAAGGGATCCACGGTAGGACATTTTGTCTCCCCAGAAACAGAACCACCAAGTCAAGGCATTATCTTATATGTAGAAGAAGACCCCAGTGATATGGTAACACTGAAAGATCACCAAATAGATCATCTAAAACATGCAGAAAAGGAACAACTATCAGACCTGTTACAAGAGTACGAAGATGTTTTCTCTAAATTTACACGTCACATGGGCTTGACGACTTTAGCTAAGCACAAGATAGATGTTGGTGACGCTGCTCCGATAAAATGCCGCCCTTATAGGGTATCCCAGAAGGAAAGACAGATCATAGACGAGCAGATCCAGGAGATGCTGGAGAGTAATGTCATTAGGCCCTGTCATTCACCATGGGCAAGCCCGGTGGTGCTCGTTAAAAAGAAGGATGGTTCAACAAGGTTTTGCGTTGACTACAGAAAGCTAAATAACGTAACACGGAAATCCACTTATCCAATCCCAAACAACGAGGACATTCTTACGTATTTAGGTGACTCCAAATACTTTACGACACTAGATATGTTAGCGGTTATTGGCAGGTTGAAATCGAGGAAGACTCCAGGGAATATACAGCATTTGTCGCACAGGGACATGGCCTCTATGAATTCAACGTCTTGAGTTTTGGTCTCTGTAATGCTCCCGCCACTTTCCAGCACTTAGCCGACAAGGTATTTGAAGGCATGAAGTGGAAAGATGTCCTGATCTATCTCGATGACATTGTCGTCTTCTCCAGAACATGGGAGGAACACCTGAAAAAATTAGAAAAAGTTTTTCAGCGTTTGCGAGAGGCAGGACTAACTTTGAAACCGAGCAAATGCATTTATGCAAAGCCTGAGGTAAAGTTACTAGGCCATATTGTAAGCAGGGAAGGTATAGCTCCAGATGAGGAAAAGCTGAAAGCTGTAAGTAATTTCCCTGAACCCAAAACAATTAAACAAGTCCAAAGTTTTGTAGGTTTATGCAATTATTATAGAAAATTTATAGAAAATTTTTCTATAATAGCTAGACCTTTACATATGGCAATAAAAAAGGAGACTGGGTTTGTTTGGAGTCTCGAGCAGAAAGAGTCATTCGAGGCTCTTAAAGAAAAGTTGACGACAGCCCCAGTACTGCAGCACTTTAACCCAAATAAGGGCTGCGAGCTACGTGTGGACGCCTGTACCATAGGGGTTGGAGCAATACTCCTACAGGAAGGGGAGGACGGGCTACTCCACCCCATTGCTTATGTGAGTAGAAGTCTCTCAAAAGCTGAGAAGAATTATACGATAACCGAGCTAGAGGGATTATCGGCAATCTGGGCTTTGGGTTATTTAAGGCACCTAATATATGGAAGGCCGGTAAAAATTGTCAGTGATCATCATGCCCTATGCTGGATTAGGTCATTAAAGGACCCAACAGGTAGGTTAGCAAGGTGGTCACTTAGGCTGTCAGAATTTGACTACAGCATTGTGCACAAAAATGGTGTTGCACATGCAGATGCTGATTCATTATCGCGGAACCCAGTATTGGAAGCTGGGGACAACACAGAAAATGTGGACGACATACCTACATTCCTTCTTCTGCCCGAGGATATATCCGCAGAACAGCAGTTAGATCCATCATTAAAGGAATTAATGACGGCGGTGACGAAACCAGAGCATGTCTCAATTGGCCTAGCTAGACGAGCGAAGAACTTCTGGATGGTGGACGGGGTGTTGTACAAGGTAAATCCATCAGCAGAAGGGCGTGAAAACTTGCTGGTGATTCCTGTACACCTACGGGAGGAGATCCTGTACTCCAGTCATTCAGAGCCTCTTGCAGGTCACCTCGGAATCGCTAAAACATTAAATAAAGTTAAAACTAGGTACTATTGGGAGAAAATGCAGAAAGATGTGGAAAGGTTTATTAAGGGTTGTACGGACTGTCAAGCTAGGAAGGGGCAGCAGAACAAGAAACCTGTCGGGTTACTACAACCGATACAAGTGGGAACGCCATTTGAGAGGGTAGGAATAGATATCCTAGGTCCATTTCGAAAAAGTCGGAATGGAAAAACAGTAATTATAGTGGCAACAGACTATGCCACACGATGGGTGGAAACAGAAGCGTTATCCTCGGGGAAGGCGAAGCCGGTGGCCAGATTCATTCTGGAGAAAATTATTTCACGCCATGGATCCCCAAGGTACTTACTAAGCGACAGAGGACAGACCTTCCGGTCAGAGCTAGTAAGAGAGTTGGTAAAGTGCATGGGTACGTATAATCAATATACTACTGCATACCACCCCAGTTGCAACGGATTGACAGAACGGTTCAATAAAACGTTGGCAAATATGCTGTCTATGTATACCAATACGCAACAGACAGACTGGGATGAGTATCTTCCCCATGTAACTTTCGCATACAACACAACTAGGCAAGACACCACGAAATTCTCCCCGTTTATGTTGGTGTATGCTAGGGAGGCTATACAGCCCACTGAAGCAAACTTGCTGGAGACGAGTAACTCGGAGGATATCCGCAAGATACGAGAACGGGCCTTGGCAGTAAGGAGTCAGGCCGTGGAGAATATCCAAGGAAGGCAGAAAGCGGATAAAGTGAGGTATGATAGCAAACGCAGGCATCTGGAATTTAATGAGGGGGATCAGGTAAAAGTTTTCACCCCCATACGAAAAGTGGGAAGAAGTGAAAAACTTTTACTGAGGTGGTTTGGTCCGTACTATATTGTAAAACGGACAAGTGAAGTCGACTATCTTGTCCAAAAGGGCCCCACCAGGAAATCCAAAGCGGAAGTGGTACATGTAAGCAGAATACTACCCTACCACGACCCTTGGACTCCAATTCCAGTGCAAAAAAATGCTGAAGAGTAGAAAATTTTTTTTTCTTTCTTTTTTTCACACAAATAAATAAGTAAGTAAATAAGAAAATCTGGAGGTATCTAATGTTTTTGTTTTTTTAACAGATTGACTGTCGTGGGAATGAGCACCTACCATGGGAATGCGCACCACATGGAGGTGACAGCAGGAGGGTTTTGGAGAACGCTACCGTCAACGGTGACCTATGAAGCCACCGTCCCATTGATTTACGAGACCAAGTGGAGAGAAGGAGAGGTAAGAGGTGGTTCATCGTTTAAGGGAGTATGTGAACACTCAAATGGAAAAAGTTCACAATGCATTATTTTAAATAGCCTTAACCAGTTAAAAGCTAGCTATCAATTGGAATTTAACTCTCTCGCTCGTAGCTGGAGCCCATTGTATCTACAAAACTGTTCAGGGACAAAAGATCGTTATAGGAGGGCTTTAGATTTTTTAGAGGACGGTTTATCATGGTGTTGTGGGGTTGCAACTCAGCACAAATTTGACTCATTGACAATGGACGAACAAAATTTAAGACTTCAACTTTCAAAATTAACCGACGGAATTTCGGAAACTTTTTCGACCATTTCAAAAAATTCGAAAAAATTCGCAGAATACGAAAAATCTGTTGCCAGTACATTCGTAGCTACTGAGGATAGGATTCACAAACTAGAATCCTTCACTCAACAAGCTACGAACAATGTCAGAGAATTCGAGAAAGAAGAGAAACATTTTCTTTTATCGGTACTAAACAATCAATTTCAAAATTTAAGACATATTATAGAAATTACCCGGACACTCCCATGGAAATTTATTCAAAGAAAATTTCACAGCCGCTTCTGGAAGTCCCAAAGTACCATACCTAAAAAGGAGTTATATAAGTGAAGAAGTATTTGTGAGTACAAACCAAACACTCACTACTTACACCAGCTTACCTTAATACATTAATGGAAAGGTAGCAACTCCGAGCTCCAGTTAGTTTCAAGGCTAAAAGACACTTAATAATAAAGCACACGCAGCAGTTATCACCACCCCTCATTTAAAAACGTTAACTATGGGGTAATTTGACACCAGTCACCAGTCGACGATAAACAACAAACACATGGGATTACGAGGTTAGGTTAGACTCACCACAGACCACAGAATATCAAATCCATCAAACCCTGCAGGCCGGCACAGAGCAAGCTTTGGAATATAGAAGGAGCGTAACAGCCCACAGATCTGACAGACGGCAGTGGATAGGACCGAACTTCGCGGAGTGCCGGACTAAGCCCGAACAGACTTAATTGTGTGTGCTCTAGGACCCTAACACGTGTATTGTACGATTTTAGATTAAGTTTGTTAGAGTGGGTTATATTGGTGTTTTGTTCATTTAGGTTGGGGTAGGTTAGGATTTCATTTTTTTAGATTATTTCTCCTTTTTGAGAGTTTATATAATTTATACATAGGTTTGGGGTAGGTTAAGATTTTTTTTTTTAAATTTATTTCATCTTTTTGAGAATTTATATAATTTAGCTGGATATAAATCTGGGGGCCAGATTTACGAGGCCGGGGAGATATGTCAAGAGCTGGAAAAAACTCTTAAATTTAAAACACTCCGTATATCAAATTGTTCAATAACCTATCTCCAAATTGTTTAATTATTCTAAAAGTAAACATAATTTGTATACATTACTATGACGAATAATTAAACAATTGCAAAATTCTATATTAGTTGCTGTTACCTAAATTGGGGTCATTTTAAATTTAGCAAGATTGCAAACTTGGCAATATTTCGAAAAACCAAAAGGATAGGTTGTTGGACAGTTAGTCAACTTTTGGTCGTTAACGGGAAAGTGCGGTGCCAAGACATATCTTCCAAGCCATGGGGGCATTTGTAGAGTTTGTAATGTAAGTACCACTTCATATATCTAGTGTATAAGTTAGTTAGTAGGAAACCTTTTTTTTTATATTGTTTTACACCGTAATAAATGTTTTATTTCTGTTACTTCATCTTTTGAATACCTACCTCTTGCTACACCCCTAGCGTGCGTAGACGGCCGAGAAGAGGCCTAGACGTAACAATATGGACCCCTAGCCACTCAGGTATCACAGGAAATGAATTAGTGGACCAAGCCGCACGAGTGGCAGCAGAAAACGATATCACAGAAAACATCCCTGTTCGTCAGCTTGATGCGAAAAACTACATAAAGGAAAAAATACAAACTGAATGGCAACACCAATGGAGTAGCAGTGATACACGACTAAAAATATGCAAGCCCAATATCACAAAATGGATGCTTCCAATAAGACTGAAAAAGAGAGAACAAGTTGCAATAACACGGTTAAGATTAGGTCATACAAGACTAACAAATTCATTCATGCTTTTAAACAACAGACAACCTAGATGTGACCAATGTAATACTTACCTTACTGTCAACCACATAATACTACGCTGTTCTAAATATACGGCAACGAGACAAAGAAATGAATTATCCGGCGAAGTTGGGATCTGTCTGAATAATGAAAATGAAAATATAAAGAAACTAGTTAAATATCTACACGAAACTAGACTACTGAATTAAATTTAATGTAAATTTCTGTACATATATACCTGCGGCTAATAACCATAGACGTTGATGCCGTAACAAAAAAAAAAAAAAAAAATAGCCTTAATATCAACGGGAATATAGTAGTAAAAGATGATGAAATAGCTGAAGGTCTTGCCGAACATCTTCAAAATGTTAACACACCACTAGATAGTATCACTCTTGAGCAAAGACAAATTGATATGTACGCGGACAATATACCCGATAGACATAACATAAATAATGGTCAACTAGCGCGTCTATTAACTAATCCCGAAACTGTGAAATATATTATTAAAAGAACAAAAAATAAAAAAGCACCTGGGCCAGATAACATACAGAACATTTTACTTAAAAAATTGCCGCAAAAAGCAATTGTCCAATTAACTTACATAATAAATGCAATAATTAAAATACAGTATTTTCCAGTGCAATGGAAAACCGCAATAGTATTACCATTTAATAAACCTAATAAAAACCCAATATATCCACAGAACTACCGGCCAATATCGTTACTAAACTCTATGAGTAAAATCGCTGAACGAGTAATTTTAAACAACTTAAATAAAATTATAGATATCCAACATATTATTCCAAATAATCAATTTGGATTCAGAAAAGGTCACAGTACCACACATGCGTTATGTAAGGTCACACAGGATATCCTAAACACTCATAACAAAAAAGGCTCTATGTCAGCAGTTTATATCGATATTGAAAAAGCTTTTGACAAAGTTTGGCACGAAGGTCTTCTCTACAAGATGAACGAGGTATATAACATTCCCAACTATTTTACCACTTTAATTAAAAGTTATCTAATGAACAGGACTTTTCAGGTAAGAGTGAATAGCTCCCTGTCTGCATACAAAACAATAAAAGCTGGAGTTCCTCAAGGAACGGTCTTGTCACCTATATTGTTCAACATTTATACAGCTGATATACCTAAATATCCAAACACAAATTCAATTTTGTATGCAGACGACGTTAGTGTATGCACACTCTGCTGTGGCTGAAACTGCAGCGGTGAAGGTTAAATACCACCTAAGTTTGTTAGAAGGGTATTATAAACTTTGGAAAATCAAAATAAATGAGAATAAAACCGAAAGTATAATTTACACAAAAAACTTTACAAACAATAAAATCATCAATAAAATCAAAATAAATAATACAGAGGTAAATGAAACCAAAATAATTAAATATCTAGGCTTACATTTCGACACTAGATTATCATTTAAACCACACATAACTAAAACATTAAATAAAGTTTATGGTACCTTATGTAAGATATACCCATTAATTAATAGGAGGAGCTTGCTATCTAACGATAATAAGCTACTCCTATATAAAACAATAATCAGACCGGCACTAACATATGGCTGCCCTGCCTGGAGCTTTATTAGTAATACACAATACAATAGACTTCAAATAACACAAAATAAACTTCTAAGACTCGTCACAAACGCTGACAGATATACCAACATGACTGAATTACACGAAACAACCAAAACATCATTAATAAAAGACTATATAATAGAAAAGGCAAATAAATGTATTAAATACAATCTCCAAACTACGGACATGACAGCGCACATAGCAGACCCGCGCAGATTCCATAATTTACCAAACAAATTTAAATACATACACCAGAACCTCCCAATCTTTAACGAAGAAGAATAATAAAAAATTTTCCGAATAAACGCAGTACACAAAAATTACAAAACACCAAAATAACAATAACAAATAACCATGTTTCAAATAATCATTGTATAAATAAATAAAAAATCCAGAAATCATAAGTAATTAATTGTTTTTAGCAGGTTTTAGCTTTTTCCTGTGTTGGTCTATATATGCAGAAAACCAAGTAAACAACAAATATCCGACTAGGCGCCGCCTACAAAAAAGAAAAGTTCACTGGCTTCTTGGAAGGTGATACGAAGCACGTACAATGCTAAACTAGGCGATCTTCACACAGGCCCAACAACAGGCACATGACTTTCACCCCCGACGCTCTGCTAGGGAGGCAACTTCGCATAAGAAGCTGCTGGAAGTCATGTTCATATAAAAAACATTTGTATATATTATTTATGTATTAAAATGTCCACATTGACAATGAAATATAAACCTAGATTAAGCTAATATTATAAATAATAGGCAATAAACTTATTAAATTGGAAATTGGAGAGACGGCGGACGGCGGTTCGGTACCTATTTACCGAGGGCAGGGCCAGCTCAACTCGCTGAAGGCCTACAGTCGTCAAATAGACCGACGGTGACGGCGGACGCTTCGGTAACTATTTACTAACGGCAGGACCAGCTCAACACGCTGAAGGCCTACAGTCGTCAAATAGACCGACGGAACAGACAGGTCGACTGACTACCGCACACCAGGAGGTCTAGCTCAGCACGCTACAAACCCCAAGGCAACAATAGACATTCGGCCGGGCGGCTACGTCGTTGGATTCGATATTCTACTAACTGTGGTAAAGCTCAGCACGCTTAAGACCCTCTATCACCCAGCTCAGCTCGCTGTAGGTGACTGTCAGT
This sequence comes from Rhagium mordax, assembly GCA_963680705.1. Lineage (NCBI taxonomy): Eukaryota > Metazoa > Arthropoda > Insecta > Coleoptera > Cerambycidae > Rhagium > Rhagium mordax. Next base: position 27,870,534 of record OY796664.1, read on the forward strand.
GAAATACTGAATACATTAGCAGTTTTCGGCTCGGTATTTATACCAAAATATGACCCTGGTTCGCGCGACGTATGGCTCGGTATTTGCCTACGCATGAGAACGTCCGTTAAGCGGAGATTTCAATAACTAATTTCGAATTTATTACACTCTGCATTGACGCGGTGACTTTGATTTTGTGGTTGTCTAAGCTTAGCAGCTCTGGTTAAACGGATATTCTAGTAATGAATTTATAATTCATTACATAGTTAATAACCTAAACTATTTAGTCCCTCTTACAACACTCGCCAAACATACCTATTCTTTAGGCAACCATCTAGATTATTATTTGAATTCTCCTCTACAACGTGCTATTCAAACATAGAACACTTTATGACAATCTATTACACCCCTTGACATTTTCTCGAATTCTTTAATTACCTTTCAAGATTATTTAAAATCACATTTTTTAACTATAGACTTTATATTTGTAACTTACAAATTTTACCAATAACACTAATATATTTATTTCATGCTTACAATAGTATTGGTAATGTTCTGTGTTTACAACTAATGTATTATGTTTAAGTTCATTTATTATTATTAACAAACTTGTGAATACTGTTTTTGGGTTCGTCCTGTTTGTATTCTTTTTCTATATATAAAAATAAATAAATAAATAAATGAATATGAAAATTGATTCCGACTTCCGGTACAACCAGAAGTACCATTTGCTTGTAATTATTTTGGTTGGGTTGATAAAGACTGACTTTCGTAATTCCCAAAAATTTTCAAAATGACTTGTTACATATACTTTTTGCTATATTGAATGATTTAGTTCCCGGTGAGACACTCTCTATGTATTATATACTTATTTCGGTTGTGGGAGTGTTATTTTATAAATCTGAATGTAATCCATTTATTTTTAAATTCTTAACCATTACATTATATCGATGCGACAAGTCATCTTAAATGATTTAAGTTGCATGAATGGTCTTATTAAATTCTCACAAATTATATTGGTTAAGAGTATTAGGTAATATGAATTAACTAAATTTAATTTAAATAGGAATTGTAATTAAATCGAGTAGGTACTCTAGAGCATGGAGAGCAGAAGTAAGGTAAGAATAATTTGCAAAAATTTATATTCGTCGCCCCAAAAATTGTAAAAGAAAATTAATTATTAAGTTTGTTCCATATATTATTTCATTATTACTATACTTATTATACCTTATACCTACATTTATGTTAGGTGTTCTATTTTGTAAAATAAGTCTTTAAGGATTTTTTAATGCAGCGTTCATCATAAAAAGTAGCGCAAATGGGAAAAATTTGTAGATATTCTCGAATTTATAGTAAAATAGGTTACTGCAGATGCACATAGGTGGGTGCAGTATTATATAGTATGTATGATATATTTTATTTTATGAAAAATCAATGAAAATATTCATTCTTTATAAAAAGTTATGCTATCTGCATTAATAAAAATTGCATTAACAAACTAATGTAACACATACTCTGAGTGTTCAAAAATAAAATGTGAAAATGATACAAGATAAAGATAAAGTACGTACCAATATTTTTGGTTTCTTGCAAATGAATAATTTCCGATATATCGAACAATAATCTTATATATTTTTCAATTGATACACACATGTATCTCGGAAATGAAGTATTTTCGGAGTTTATATAGTTTTTTTTCTTAAGGTAAGGGAAAAATCACCTTTCGTATTGCAGTTAAAAGGAAAGAAAAACGAAGAAAAGTTCTTGGAAGTTTGAGTGACAGACATCTAAAACGAAGGTTACAATATGAAGTAGATAAAAATAAAGAAAAGCTGTTAAAATTAAAATCACGTTCAATGGAGGAGAGCACTTTATATTCCTCTTCAGAAGCGGAAATATCTTCACAAGGAGAGAGATTTTCTGGTTTATGTCCTACTTATATGACTGATGGTCGGGATGGTAGCGTACCTGCCTCTCACCCAAAAGTCCCGTGTTCGAATCCCGGTCGTGGCAATGGAAAATACTGTGACAGGGATTTTTCCATTATACATGGATATTGGATGTGTGTCCCTTGTCTTTAAATGTGTAGCTCCCTCCCGCACAAGGCTCTTCTAGAGCCTTCTGGGATAAAGGGGGTCGTAATTACATGTGGTGTATTTATATTAATATTAATGAGTTAACTTTTGATTCAGAAAACCCTGAAAATCGAGGTAAGAATATGGACCCTGCCAATAAATATACGAGAAGCTACAGTGAGGTAATGAAGTGGAAAATATAGAAGAAAGACCTGAACATAAAATTCAAGAAAATTGGTTACATGGTCGATTAATTACAATATATTACATGCAGCCTTAACTAGTTTACTTAAAATAATACAACCTTTGAATAATTCATTGCCAACAAACGCAAGATAATTATTAAGCATACCAAGAAATACAGTGAATTATAACATAATGTTCATTTCTCCAGGAAATTATAGCCATTTGGGAGTAGAAAATGGCCTTATATTGAAATTATATTATGATATTAGTAATTTTACAGATCAAATTAAATTAAACATGAATATAGATGGTCTGCCATTATTTAAAAGCTCCTCTATGCATCATTTTAATAGTTCTTTTGTAGTTGGAATATATTGTGGGAAAAAAAAGACAAATGATGTTAATGAATCTTTAGGATCATTCGTTTCTGAAATGAAATATTTACAGTCAGTCGGTGTGCATAATAATGATATATATATACACGCAGAATTGTTAAATAATGTGATTATCTGTGATGCGCCTGCCAAAGCATTTATCATGAATGTAAGGGGACATACGCCATACAGCGGTTGCACAAAATGTATTCAAGAGAGAACTTGTGTAGAAAACAGAATGACATATCCTCAAACAAATGCATCAGATGAAGACTTTTCAGGGCAAGTGGATGAAGATTACCATAAGGGAACAACCTGTTTGCAAGAATTAAATATTGGGTTAGTCAGTCAAGTGCCTCTCGACTATATGCACTTAATTTGCTTAGGTGGTTAAAAAGTTATTAAAAGTGGATCACAAGATATGAGAATACGAAATGCATAAATTGTTCATCAATTATCGACTGTGCAGTGCGCACGCAATGTAAGTAAACAAAACTATGTCAAGATGAGTACTTTTGCAATCTGTATATTCATTTTATAACATCAATATTATTAATTTATTAAATTAAATTGTTAGAAATATGATTTTGTTTTGTACTAATTTAGTGATCTGTAAAATAATATAAGCAATCGTCTATCAAATTAATTAAGAAGCTAATGTCATATGAAAAAGTAGACGAGAAAAAGTAGAAAAAGACTTGTTAAATGAAATAAAAGTAGTTTACAAAAATAGTTTGTGGTGTTTTAATACAAAGGAAAGATCCACAGCAGTTAAGAATAATATAGTTTAACATGGTAGCAGAGCGTGGTTAATACTTTGATAGTTTGAGAAAAACAAAATGGCCGACAAAAAAGATGAATTGCTTTTAAAAGTGTTTGATGGAACAGGTACGATAAATAGAGATTTAGATTAATGTTGTTCCTCGAAATGAAGGACTGCAATTAAGCTGTTTTAAATGACGTCAAACCTAACCAAATCAGTGTTGCCGACCGAAAAGAAGGAAATAAAAGCCAAAAATTACATTGTGAATAGTATTACTAATACACAGCTTGAACTTTTATATCTCAAAAGACAGCTAAGAGTATGGTTAATAAACTGGACGAAATCTATTTGGTAAAAAACAGTTATGTAAAAGGAGACTGTTGGACTTAAAAATGAATGAAACTGACAATCCCACTGAATTTTTTAATGAGTTTGAAAAACTGTTAAATGAACTTAAGAATGCCGGTGAAACCGTGAGCGAAGACTATCTCTCATTCAAAAAATTCCATAAACATTCACTAAAACCTTCAGCAGCAAATTTTATCTAACTTTTGTTGTCTTTCGGGTGTCCACTGGCAGCCATTTTGGAAAATGGCCGCCACGGCTGCCAGGGGGCAGTTGGCCGATGGCTCCATATCCAAAATTGTTCATATTACATCGGTCTACCTCTGTGCCAAATTTGGTGCTTTTATCAAAAAGTGCACAATAGGTTGAAATATCCTAGCTAAACTGCCGCACTATAATGTTTCCATATAGGTATTATGTTAATAATTTTATTTATATAAAATTAATTGTTCCTAGTCGCCTAAACATAAATGCATGTGTGCGCTCTATTTAACTATTATAATTACATAATACATTTACCAAACAAAAACAGAAAAGAAATAAAATAAAAAAATCATATACTTACTATTTAACATTTGAGATATTACGCCGTGATGTGAGTGAGGGAAGAGAGAGATTAAAATAACAAGTTTAGTGAGAGATTTTTAAATAAATGAGTTAATAAATGTTACTAAAATTTTCATAATTTACATCTATGAATGTTTTTAATTCTTTTTTCAACTTTATAAAATTTATGTTATGATTTTGTTTTAATTTTTTTGTTTTTAAAGGTAGGAGATTGAATAATTTTGGACCATAGTAAAAAACAAAGCGTTGTGTAAGCGATTTTGTGTAGAAAGGGAGAACAATTAATTGATCTTTTTTTGTCCTGGTATCATGCCTATGACATTTTTCGGTATAAGATAAGGGATTTTTAAACATCCAAAGAAGACAGTGATGAGAAAATAGTTTTCTTATAGTAAATAATTTGGTTTCTGTGAATAATAAATTTGAAGAATAACAACTGTTCTTTTTTAACATTATTTTTAATATAGTTTTTTGGGTTACATTAATATTTTTCAAGGAATTATCATACATTCCACCCCATATTACTATGCAATAGTTTAATATTGCTTCTGCTAAAGGTCTATATAGGATTAATAAATTTAATAATTTAATAAATATGTCACGCAGTAAATAAAATTAATGAAATAATTTCCTAAGTCTCCGATTTAGATAATCTACATGATTCACTTTAGATGATGGTCCACCATGACACCGAGGTACTTGATATTATTTGCTTTTTTAATAAATGGACAATCACAATTTTGTATTTCTCTACAGGAATTGTTATGAATAAACAGAGTATCCTGATATGGTTGACCATCCTCTGTAATGGAGAAGGTTAAAAATTTTGTTTTTTCTATATTGAGATTAATGTTTAGCCAATTATTTATATTTTTTATAGACCTCTCTGCGTTCCTATATACATCGGACCAGGTGTCACCTATGAACATAACAGCAGTGTCATCAGCATATGATATTATTTCTGCATTAATTTGTAGTTTTAATAAATTGTTAATGTAAATTAAGAATAATATTGGCCCCACCATTGTCCCCTGAGGAGCACCCCTGGTGACAGTTAAGGGGTTACTATTAATTTCATTTATTTTGACACACTGCTGCCTGTTGTATAAATAACTTCTAAATACATTTAAGGTTATGCCTCTTATACCAATTATTTCTAGTTTAGACAACAATATTTCATGATCTATAGTGTCAAATGCTTTTTGTAAATTTAGAAATAGAGCAAGGCATTTTTTATTTGCGCTTATTCCATTTATAATCTCTTTAGTTAATTTAGTTATTGGATTTTCTGTTGAAATATTTTTTCTAAACCCGAACTGATTGTCGGATAATATTTTATGGCGGGTTAGATGTTCTGTTAGTCTACTTTTTAAGCAGTATTCAGAAAGTTTAGAAAAGTTATTTATTACAGATATTGGCCGATAATTTGTTGTTAGATGCTTATCTCCTGATTTATATATAGGTGTTACGATAGATTCCTTAAAGTGTTTTGGTATTTTACCTTTTAAAAATATTAAATTAAATATATGAACTAAGGGATTTAATAGCGATGTATGAAATTTTTTTATGAACACTGTCGAAATTCCGTCTGGTCCGGAAGCTGCACTATTTTTCAAATTACTAATGTGTGTAATAAGTTCATTTTGATTTACCGGACCCAAAAATAAAGTGTCCTTTATAGGTTGTTGTAATTGTGGTAGTGTAATATTATCACTTGATATATTTTTAGACATATCATTTGCAACATTAATAAAAAAATCGTTAAATAAATTTGATTTATCTTTGTCGTTATTTAATTTTTTACCATTTTTATCTTTTAACATTATATTGTTCAATATTTCTTTTCGGTTCGCTATTTGTTGCCTTATTAATAATATAATTAGAATTTTCAGACCACAATTTAACTATAATGATTCAGTAATTGTTTAAATATTATTTATATATTTTGGGTTCATTTTGTAAAATTTTATTATATGCCGAAAATTTACAGTAATTAATTTATATCTTACAGTGCCCTGAGGATGGTAATAAATTATACCGAAACGTCGGCAAGTTAATGTAATAGTGTTTTAATTAAATTGGACCTAATACCCCAAAAATCTAAATCTTATTAATAATATTCCATATTTTTTTATAATTGTTATTTGCATCTGTTATTTCATTTTTATAATACCTAATCATTTTTAGTACATCTAATAATATTCTTTAACATATTTCTATAATTTTTATATTCAGTGTGTAGTTCATCGTTATAATATTGCAATAATCGTTTTTTCAACTGATCTCTATATCTTATAGAATTTAGAATGGCTGTGGTGATCCAAGGTTTAAGCTTAGTAGTTCTATTGTTTAGTTTTTTAATATAAGTACTTATTTTAATATTTAAAGAAAAGTTTTAAGTGTAATAGGATAGGGCATATCCAGAAATATTGTTCAGCAAGCAGAACGTTCTAGGAGTCCAAGAAATGAAGGTAGCAATCGTCATGTTGCTGGGCAGTCGTCAGTTGAACCGGACACCGAAAATTACACATTTCAAGTAGAAGTAATGTTGACAAATGCTGAGCCCGACCAGGAACAAGAAGGAAATATCAAATGGTTATTGGATAGTGGATGTTCTGATATTATAAATACAGATAAGTACTTTTCTAATTTTGTTAATTTCGAAAACGCTATAAATGTTAAAGCGGGTGATGGTTTTTCGTTGAAACAGAAAAGGGGACATTATTGTTTATTTTAATGTTAATGGTAAATTTGCTAAAACTAAAATTAAAAATGTATATTTTGTACCAAATATGAAACATAATTTGTTGAGCGTTTCTTGTATTACTGATGAAAATAATTCAATTACTTATGAAAAGAATGTTTCTAAAATAAAAAATTGTAAAAGTGATTTAATTGCCACAGCAGTAAAAAGAAACAAACTTTAAGTAATTGACATTAATGTTTAAAGTGACAAGATTAATGAATCAGCATCATATACTAGTACTACTGAAATGTCAAAAAAAGAAAAGTGGCATCGTATTCTCGGTCATACAAATTTTAACGATTTAAGGGACATGTGTAATTTACAATTAGCTGAAGGGTTACCAAACAGAATTGAAAAAGAATTTTTAAAATGTGAAATATGTTTTGAAAATAAAATGACAAATTTAAAATTTAAAAATAATAGAAATAGAGCAAGTGATGTACTTGAAATAGTCCATACTGATGACCAACTTGCTGATGTACTTACTAAGTCTTTAGGTAGACAAAAATTTCAAAAACTGAGAAACTTCAGGCTTGCTCTAGTAAAAATCAAATGAAAACTTAATAACCTGTGGCAGTTAATTAAACATTTTGTAACTTTTGTCTATTATATTATCCTTAGATTTACTCAATCACAAAATCAAGGAAGTGTGTTAGAAATATGATTTTGTTTTGTTTAAATTTAGTGATCTGTAAAATAATATAAGCAATCTTGTAGTATACACAAAAACATGCTACAGATTCGTTTTAAATTTTTTTGTAGCTCTATATTTAAGCAAAAGAAATGAGTTTAAAAAGTGGGATTTTCAGATGATCCTGTACAATCAGAGATAAAAACAAATGTTCTGAGCCAAGAGCACAAAACGGTTGGTTCTTTGGAAAGTTGATCCACTGCATTATCCTTTGATTTCTAAATCACACAAACTTGTGCGTCTTTCCAGTTAACCACTCATATTGTACACTTGGATCGGGACATTCGTTTTTCTCTGAAGGTACTTATTTAGACTAGTGTGAATATTGTGGTATGGAATTGCATTATATTATTTTAAATTATTTGAGCATATGCAATAACAAAACGAACCTCAATGGTTATGTTTAATATAATTTTGTTATCCATAAAAATATTTAAACATTCATACTTGAATAGCAGAATTTATATTCTGTTTGTTTAGATACATAATAAGAAGCAAAGGAAAAAGAAAGACGACTATTAAATTACTCGGCCAAAGAAGATGAGGAAAACTATATTAGAAAAAAAATCAATACACGGGAAGCATCAGTTACTCCCCCACCTTCCCTTGAAGAGTCACAAGTATTGGATTATTTTCAACCATATGCTCTACCAATGCCAACGCCTGTGGCATCAGGGTCTGCTGTTGAAACAGATTTTCATTTTTTAGGTAAGAAGTTATTAATTATTTTTTAATATTAACCGCACGGCAAAAGAGCTGATAAGGGATAATTAATTGTGGCCCTCTTATACAGGGTGAATCTTAGAGTGGCGGCCATATTTATAGGAGGCGACTCCGTTCAACTATGGGAACACAAAACTACAATTTTTTTTTTAACGCGCTGTGAAAAATGAATATTGTTTAAACCCTTTTTATTTGAATTTGGGTACCCCGCCAGTGGAATGCGCTAGCGAGAGTAACGTCTAATAACTGAGACGCACACGCCTGTCTTGAACAGTGCGTTGTTGCCAAACTTCACGATTGAAATAAAATACGGGGAATTTAATAGTAAAGCAAACAAGAAACTAAATAAAATGTACTATCTAAACAATAACAAAGTAAAAACTATTCTCCGTGAGTGTAACAATAAAAAAAGTAATAACTAAAAAACTTAATACTTAGTAACAAATAATGAACAGAAAATTATTTTTTCTAATAACAATAAATCTTTACTTATCTTGGATCGGCATTTCTCATAGCAGGTGTTGAAACTGTCCTCCGTTATTTTCCAAACACGCTGTAGCTCGCCGCATCATAGAATCTCTAACTTTATGGAAGTCCGTATTCTGCCTTATGTGATTCGCAGCGTTTTCTACTATTTCCCGTAATTCTTCAACGTTGTTGACAGGAGTCGTGTACACCAAACTTTTCATGTGCCCCTACAGATAAAAGTCGCCTCTAAAACACATTTTCATTAGGTACCCTTATCTCTCTCTCGTGATTGGGTATCTCTGGATTATTAATGAAAAGTGAAAATGTAATCGATTGGTTTTATATCATCTACACTTGGCAACACTGTCGACCAGCCACACGTAATGCAGCAAGTGCTTGCCCAGCGGCGCCAGAATTACAAGAATTATACATGAATCGCGAATTTTTTTAAAAAATTCATAACTCGGCCATTTTACAACCTACAAAAAAAAAATTCGGATTAATGTTCATGACGACTAGTACTATTAACCCCAAACATATGGCCGCCACCCTGTATTATGATATTGCACTTTTGTAAAGTATCGCAATTTTCTAGAAATACTCATTCCTAAATAAATTAAAGAGAAATATATTTTAAATGAATATGATTATTTAATTGCCAAAAATAATAAATCAGAGTGAGCAATAGCCTGTACTTTGCATAGGAAACTTTATGATTTTTTACAGCTCGCATTGCATAAAATCTTATGATGAACATAACATGATTTTTTAATTTATATTCAGCTTTGCATATGCCTTAAAATTGTAAAATAAATTAAGTTGCTGATGGTGCCATCTAGATGACTATTATTGAACTAAATTATTTAATTTAAAGGTTTTAAATTTAAAACATCATGTTCATCAGAAAATTGAAAGGGTGTGCAGATCATACATATAAAAGAAATTGGTAATGCTATAGGCCAAATGTAATAAGACGATTCTAAAAATGATCCATTTTTGTAGGCTTCCTGAGCTCTCCATTGATGTCAACACCAATAAAAATACTACAGGTATGGTAACACTTGAGAATAAGTCTTATTTATTTCATTTTCAAGAAAAAATTAAATGTCATTAACATACATATAATATATCGGATTAGTGCGAGTGTATAATACAATAGCGAGCTCCGTTGAATCTTAAATTTTGCGCAAGCAAGAGCCGTTAATTAATTAATTTCATTAATCCATAGACTTTGTTGCATCTATCTTCTAGTAAATATCTATTTGTAATTAGACAGTGTAGTGCATAACCTGCAGATTAGTGCAATATGCGTCTTACGCGGGACCAGATGAACGAAGTGAAAAGTGCTGCTGACGTGGTAATACAACTCTGTCATGATAAGGCTTTCATAAAAAACTTAGCTGGTAATGTTTCTGCTAATGTTGTCGCCACGCTTAATGATAAACTGAGAGCATATGAAGCTGAAATCAGTAATCTACAAACAGAAATTGGTGTTTATAAATGACTTTGTTTAGGATTTATACAAGCATAATAACAACAAACATATCCAAATTGATATACGTATATTGATGTTTCATCTCTAAACATGCTATTATTAAATTCATTGGACTTTCTTTAATATATGATGAGTAGTGAATTAAACATCACAAACAACCATGATGAAGCGTTCAAACTACTCAAAACCTAACTTCGAGAAGTGACAAATTTATCTTATATCGACATAAACAAACCGACACACCTCTACGTTGACGCTGGACCAAACGGTCTTGGATCTATCTTGTCCCAAGAGAGCAAAAGCGACAGAGTAATGGTGTAACGAAGTGATTTTTATCTGTCAAGGATTGCCTGTTTTATTTCACTATCTCCGTCACTTGGGTATATCAACGTTTAATAACTAAACTAATTTATTAAGGCTGTGTCAACGTTAGTTAACCATTCGTTATAACCAGTAATAGTAGGAGGGAACGACCGATATTCGATTAAGTCAACCAACCGCTGTCACTACATCTGATTTAACTCTTGGCCGTTGAATTCAACGCAGGTCGTGGCAAACCCTTAATATATCGAAGTCTCGAAATCGATAGATTAACGGCAACTGTCGACAATGAATGCTTCCTCGTATACAGGCTTCGCAACGTCCTGAACTAAAGATACAACACTAGCTAAACACTTTGCACAATACACAATTCACTTCTGACACCTGCCCAGACAGGTCTTGCTCGTTCACTTTTCTTTGGCTTCAGCCGAATGGTCAAACCGACGCAATTGCGAGGGTCGTTAGCTATGGGGTCAACACAGATACTAGACTATTACTAGAACGCAATAAGAAGACATGGATAATAAATAAGAGTATATATTAAACAATCATCATAGTACATATAGAGCCTCACCTAGCAAGGTCTGCCACCATAACCACGATACCCCCACAAGGGGTCAGCGACCGCGACGGCCGCGCTTAAAGACGAGTGATCGATTGCCGAAAGAGAATTATTACATGGACGTGACTGGCAATTTAGTGAGTGGGTTTTATAGATTTACTGTTAGAATTATACTAAAAATTTAAGGTAATATTCTCCAAAAGGGGTATATGCCGTTAGACGTCTGTGGATATTTCAGAAAGGGGAAATCTCTTCGAATGCTATCTCACAAGGCGGTCACCTGGTAATAATGGGGAAGTGCCCCGGTACCCGTGCGTACCGCCCTGAGGCTTATCCTGGCTTGATTTAATCAAAAATGGCGGATTTCCATTTTGCGAGATCATTGGGAGGTCTCCCACTATATATATGGAAATGACCCGAGACCACTTCATGTCGCCACGTGGCGTCGCAAATTCCGCTATTTCCAAATTTTATTCAGTTCCTAATATTTTCAAAATGGTGCTGGCAGACACGATCCCGGTAGAGACGATGACCAATGGGTAGGCGAGGCCAGCTCAACCATCCTTGGAAGCCGTAGGTCACGGACTCACTAGGAATTCCAGAACGCGAGGGTAGAGTGAACCTATGGGTCCGTAGATCAGTGCGACCACGAAGGTGGATCAGTCTATGGTAGATCAGATCAAGAGCTACCGATCTACGGTAGATTCACTCTCGCGCCTTTGTGGAGTATTCCTGTGATCTGTTAGACCGGCTTGTGAAGATGATTACCTGCGCTGTAATCATCATAATTAAAACCCCAGTCCGTCCATAGAGGATTCGGCACTGGCAGAGGATAATGCATATCCTTGGTCGTCTCTACATGCTGCATCGTGCCTGGATGCGTTCGTTCAAACATGAGATATGGGCCGAAAAAGATAAAGGGAATTTTGGAAACTGTACTGAAAATCGTCTTAAAAATTTTATAAAAAATCCTGATATGCATGGATTCACGCATATCAGGCAAAAATGAAGGAATTTTGGGTTTAGGAACTGACTTGAATTTCGACATATTTTTGATAAAAAAAATGGTGTACATGGAACAGATGTTCCACATACACCATTCAAGCCTTAGCTTGTGTGCTTATGTCTAATTGGGATCTTTTACTTAAAACTACTTTCACAGCATCTCCTGGGTTCGATAACACTCCCCTCCTTTTGAAAATTCGTCTTTTGGAATCGATCACTATTACTCTTTGTCACTGCTTAAGATTACTTAATAATATTTTAAAATTAATTACTTCCAGCAGGAAATAAATGAAAGAAATGGATATATGGATCATAGGATTTATTAACAACTCTTGTGGGAATATGGTGGTGGTGGTATGGTTAACATTGATAGATAGAACACAATACAATTTATACAATTATTGGCCGAATGGTAGTATGGGGCTGAACATTTAGAATTTATAAAATTATTGGCCTCATAGGTTTAAAAGTAGAATGGATCATAACATTGGTAATTTATAGAATTATTGGTCAAAAGTGGACTTAACATATTTATCGAATGAACATATTTGGAAAACATGATAGTGTCTTTATGCACTGTTTTCTGAATCTTCTGTCTTGCTCTTCGATCTTCGTCTTCTGTCTTCGTCTTCGTCTTATGTCTTGGGAGTCCATCCTCTTGGAGAATGCTGCACTCCACTGCTTGGCTCGTCCGTCTGGAATCTGCCAACATACCATTGGGACCGGTGGATCATTGCATTGGGAATTTATGGTTAGGATCTCTGGACAGGATCAGCATGCATCTATTTATGTTCAGGCTGTGAACATAAATCAGTACGTATTAGTTAAAATTGAAACAAAGGATACCGCAGTATCCGACTGTAAATTTGGACTTTAAAATTTCTGGACATAATCTCATCACTCTTAATTTCTCCTCGCGTGTGGACAGCGAAAGGAGAGACTTCTCTACGGAACGTCTTTTGGAAAATAACTTGAATTTGGGAGTTTAACATTTGTCAAAGGAATTATGAGTCTTCGCTCTCTCTCGAGATTGAAAGGATTACAGGAATTTTGTGGAATATTTTCAGAAAGGATATTTGCTTCAGAGGAACCCTCTGTAAGCGGAATAGTCTGGTCAGTGGTTTGCTTGGAATCATTGGATCGAATAGAATTTTGGTCATGTATTAGTGTGGAAGGATCTGGATCATGAATGGAAATATCAGCATGCGAAGCTGCTTGCGAACTGGTTTCCGGCCCTTCGGAAACGCTACCCTTTGTCTGCTTCGACGCAGGATGCCTCCTTACATTCGAGACAGCTACGCTGGCTGTATTAGGGGTATGAATTTGGACTTGGGCGGGAATTGGATTATTGGTATGCTCTGGTTCATTGTGCGGATCGCCCATTGAAGAGTCATCGGAATCGTCTTCACTGGATGCGAATCCTACTTCCTCCGTTGGTTTCACAAGTCTCAGATCGTTCACATGTAATCGGGATAGATGTTGGTCTTTCTGGATAATATAAACCTCATTTGACACTTTCTCTGTCACCCTATGTGGCCCAGTCCACGAAGGTATAAATGCTTGTTTGTCTTTCCGCATATTTTTAGCCATAACTCTGTCTCCAACTTTTAAAACAATAGGAGTGACTGCTTCCTTAGGGGCGTATTTTTGTCTATACTGTTGTGAATTTTGACTTATATTTTGCACGATAGCTGGTCTGGTTAATGTGGTTTGCCTTTCTTGAAAATAGCTTTCTATCTGCCAGTCGCCTGCTTCTGCTAGTTCGTAGCCTAGAACTGCAAAGCTTGGGGTATATCCTGTGGAAGCGTTCCTACGTGTTCTTAAATTGTAAAGCATTTGTACAATGTACATATCCCATGTGTCTGTTGCCTGATTGAACATAAGAGATTTTAAAATTTTCTTGGCTTCTTGCACTTGTCTTTCTATTGGATTTGCTTGTTGATGATAAATGGGCGTATAGAAATTTTGAATATGGTTGCGTTTACTAAACTGAGTATACCATCCACTTTGGAAATGTCCTCCTTGATCTGATATGATAGTCTTCGGCAAGCCAAACCGAGATATCCAGTGCTCCTCCAGAAATCGGACTAAAGTTTCACCATTCACCTTTACGAAAGCTTGCGCTTCGGTCCACTTAGTAAATAGATCGACCGTCATGACTATAAATCGATTACCAGTGTCCTTAGCGCGTTTGTATGGTCCCAAGATATCTATACTGATCACCTCAAAAGGGTATTGAGGTTCATGACACCGTAATGGGGCTTCCGGCTGCACTTGTCGTCCTTTAACAGATTTGCACACTAAACAATTTTGAATATATTGGCCTACTAGCCTGGACATGTTGTTAAAATAATAGGTTCTAGATATGGTCCGAAAGGTTTCATCTCTTCCTGGATGGCCGACACCAGTCTTGTCGTGAAAATGTGATATGCTCTCTTTGATTTTACGTTTAGGAACCACTAAATAAATTTTGTCTGAAATCAATCTCATAAGTATGCCATTTCTCACTTGATGAGTTGAGTAAAATTTCTGGTCTTTAACCGATCTCTCATTTATAGTTCGTTGACTGAGTTCAATCCAACGACTAACTTTCTCCCTGATGTTCGTAGAATCCTGTTGACTTTCTATAATTGATTGATAAAGTTCCAAATGGGTGATAGCCAAAATATTTTCTTTTGATTTGAATTTAGGCGGAAACATTCGCTCTTCATCGAGATGCTCCAAACTTGAATTTTGAGGATTCCTACTGAGATAATCGGCCAAAAGATTTTCTTTGCCTGGACAGTGTTCAATTTTGAAAGAATATTCTTGCAACAACAACGACCATCTTGTAAACTTCGTTTTCTCATCTCGGTGCTTATCCAACCACAGGAGAGCCCTATTATCAGTTCGAACGATGAAAGGTTTGTCTGCTAAGTAAATCTTATATCGCTTAACGTAAGTAACCACACTTAGGCATTCTAGCTCGTTTATGTGATATTTTCTCTCTGTAGGAGACAAGGTATGACTTGCATAAGATATGATATGTCTTTCACCTCCATCGCCGAACTGATATAAAACTGCTGCCATGCCTAGTAGACTAGCATCCGTCTGAAGAATAAAAGTTTTGTCCAAATCTGGTCTATGAAGTTCCAAGGGTTCTGCTAAGATCTGCTTAATATTCATAAATGCGTTCTGGGCCTCCTTTGTCCATTTATAGCGGACGTCGTTCGAGAGTAGTCTGGTTAGCGGCTTGGTAATGAGGGCTGCATTAGGGATGTATTCTCTTACCCAGTTGCATAGACCGAGAAAACTCTGAAGTTGTCGTTTATTGTTAGGAACAGGATAGTTCTGAAGCTGCAATTTATGTTTATCAAGTGGTCTAGTGGTATCTAAAGTAATCTGATGCCCAAGATAGGTAATCTCATTAGTAGCGATTACACACTTATCCGGAGAAACCTTCAAGTTATGTAGCCTTAATCGTTCAAATATCAACCTGAGATGCTCCACATGTCCTTCCAAATCTTCACTATAGATGATGATGTCGTCTAAATAGACTTTACAGAAATGGTGCAAATATCCTGTTAGTACATCTTTGGCCATGAATTTTTGGAATGTGCACGGGGCAGTCTTCAAGCCGAACGGCATAACATTGAATTGATAGGCAGCTCCATCATGAGTAGTAAACGCTGTGTAAATTTTGGATGAATCATCTAAAGGAATTTGCCAATATCCGCTCTTCAAATCAAGTACAGTAAATACTGTAGCTTTCCCCAGGTCCTTGATACTTTCATAGATTTTTGGTAAAACAGAGGCTTCGTCAAGCGTGACTTCGTTTAATCTACGATAGTCGATACAGAAACGCGGTTTCTTATCTTGTCTCTCAATGATGACTGGGGGTGAACTATATGGTGATGTGCTTGATTCAATAACACCGGCTTTTAACATTTCCTCTATCTGATCATACATGATCTTCTTTTTACTAGGCGACATGGGATATGGCTTTACATTGAATGGACGATGGTCCTTAACGATAATTTTGTGTTTAACACTTACGGTGGTTGCTTGAGTCAATTCCACCGTAAATAGATCAGAAAATTCTTTGAAAAGTGAATTGAAAATGGAGTTAGAAATTTTTAGGGTTTCCGGCAATTCTTCATTAGATGCTCTATCGGTTGCCTGATTCCAGAACACGGTTATACGTCTGTCTATTCCCACATACACACATTTCCTATGATAGTCAAATACGACATGTTGAGAATAAAGGAATGGAGCTCCTAATATGATTCCTTCGTTCAGTTCTTCTATAACTTGAAATGGTACATGGAAACGAACATCCGATATAAAGATGTCTAGAGAAGTAGTGCCTTGCGAATCAATAACTTGATCGCCACAAGCAAGAGCGAAAGTTTGAGGATCTGATAGATTATTCATCGATGAGAGAAATTGCGGATGAATGATATTCCTTGTAGCACCGGTATCAAGAAGTGCGAACACAAGTTTATTATTAACGATAATTTTGATTCGAGGCAAAGGATAAAAATTTGATAAATGGTTAATGGCTTCTGATAGGATTATAGGTTGAAAGTTGGCAGGGTCTTTGGCATATTCTGGGTATTCTGACGTCAGGTCAGGTAAGTGGTCAAATGGGTTTATAGTTTGGGATTGGTCTATTGACGACGAGGCGTACTCGTAGGGCCGACTGGAGGTGGATTGCGGGAATTGCCCTGTTCCCGAACCTCTGAGAAGTTTCCCTGTTGTCGTCTCTTATAAGGATTGTTAGGACAGTCTGAATGGTAGTGCCATTGTACATCAGGACAGAATCGACATGGTGTAGGAGGAATTTTCTGGTTGTTGGAATTTGGACGGTTTTGATTGCTAGAGGTTGCCTGCTCTTGGAAATGGACTTGTCGGTTCCTGACGTCTTGAGTGTCTCTATTGTTATTCTCACTTTGGGGAGTATGCCAAACACGGCCATTATAGGAGTTGCCAGAAGATGGTTGATTATAATTTTGTGTATATGATTTTGACTTAGATTTATTTTCATTGGAACGCGCCGCAGATCCTTCATCAGCTACATCTCGCTCTACCCTAGATGCTATCGATACAAGTGACTCAGTGTTAAAAATATGTGTTCCGCGTAAGCGAGAACGTATCTCCGGTCTGAGTTGGTCCAGTATGATACTGGCCTTCAGAGCTTCCGGTTTGAAGGGGTCGACCCTATTAAAAAGACATATTTTCTTGGTAATGAATACCGCTGATGAATCACCTGCATGCTGCATCTCTCCATAAAGTTTTGTGATTGCCTGGGTGTAGATATCGCCTGAATCAAATCTATTGCGGAAACGTTCAATGAATACTTCGTACGAAGTAATGAGAGTTCGATATTGATCAAACCATTTTCGGGCTTCTCCTTTTAGTTGCTCAGTTATTAAATGGAATCGGTCTGTACTGTTATTAATTCTTGCTCTGTGGCAATAGTCCTCGAAATGTCGGATGAAAGTTTCGGGACTCTCATGGTCTAAGCCATGATATTCCACGTTAGGACTACGTGGTCGGTCATAGGTAGAAGTTGTGCACTGTGCTGCGTCTTGCATAGCGTTTACAAAAGTTTGCGCCATCTTGGCGAATAGATCTTCCATTGATGGAGTATTTTCAGGGGACCTCAACGAGGGAGAAACATTACTGATCAGTTCCGGCTGCCGCTCCGGCACTACGGAGGAATCTTCCATCAACCCGGTCTCTTGCTCGTAGAAGCCACTAGGGGTCAAAGATATCAAAGGATTGTCGTTCATGACTACGATTCATGCAAGAGATGAGGTCAACCGAAGCACAGCCCCACGTTGGGCGCCATATCAACGTTTAATAACTAAACTAATTTATTAAGGCTGTGTCAACGTTAGTTAACCATTCGTTATAACCAGTAATAGTAGGAGGGAACGACCGATATTCGATTAAGTCAACCAACCGCTGTCACTACATCTGATTTAACTCTTGGCCGTTGAATTCAACGCAGGTCGTGGCAAACCCTTAATATATCGAAGTCTCGAAATCGATAGATTAACGGCAACTGTCGACAATGAATAATTCAACGCAGGTCGTGGCAAACCCTTAATATATCGAAGTCTCGAAATCGATAGATTAACGGCAACTGTCGACAATGAATGCTTCCTCGTATACAGGCTTCGCAACGTCCTGAACTAAAGATACAACACTAGCTAAACACTTTGCACAATACACAATTCACTTCTGACACCTGCCCAGACAGGTCTTGCTCGTTCACTTTTCTTTGGCTTCAGCCGAATGGTCAAACCGACGCAATTGCGAGGGTCGTTAGCTATGGGGTCAACACAGATACTAGACTATTACTAGAACGCAATAGAAGACATGGATAATAAATAAGAGTATATATTAAACAATCATCATAGTACATATAGAGCCTCACCTAGCAAGGTCTGCCACCATAACCACGATACCCCCACAAGGGGTCAGCGACCGCGACGGCCGCGCTTAAAGACGAGTGATCGATTGCCGAAAGAGAATTATTACATGGACGTGACTGGCAATTTAGTGAGTGGGTTTTATAGATTTACTGTTAGAATTATACTAAAAATTTAAGGTAATATTCTCCAAAAGGGGTATATGCCGTTAGACGTCTGTGGATATTTCAGAAAGGGGAAATCTCTTCGAATGCTATCTCACAAGGCGGTCACCTGGTAATAATGGGGAAGTGCCCCGGTACCCGTGCGTACCGCCCTGAGGCTTATCCTGGCTTGATTTAATCAAAAATGGCGGATTTCCATTTTGCGAGATCATTGGGAGGTCTCCCACTATATATATGGAAATGACCCGAGACCACTTCATGTCGCCACGTGGCGTCGCAAATTCCGCTATTTCCAAATTTTATTCAGTTCCTAATAATTTCAAAATGGTGCTGGCAGACACGATCCCGGTAGAGACGATGACCAATGGGTAGGCGAGGCCAGCTCAACCATCCTTGGAAGCCGTAGGTCACGGACTCACTAGGAATTCCAGAACGCGAGGGTAGAGTGAACCTATGGGTCCGTAGATCAGTGCGACCACGAAGGTGGATCAGTCTATGGTAGATCAGATCAAGAGCTACCGATCTACGGTAGATTCACTCTCGCGCCTTTGTGGAGTATTCCTGTGATCTGTTAGACCGGCTTGTGAAGATGATTACCTGCGCTGTAATCATCATAATTAAAACCCCAGTCCGTCCATAGAGGATTCGGCACTGGCAGAGGATAATGCATATCCTTGGTCGTCTCTACATGCTGCATCGTGCCTGGATGCGTTCGTTCAAACATGAGATATGGGCCGAAAAAGATAAAGGGAATTTTGGAAACTGTACTGAAAATCGTCTTAAAAATTTTATAAAAAATCCTGATATGCATGGATTCACGCATATCAGGCAAAAATGAAGGAATTTTGGGTTTAGGAACTGACTTGAATTTCGACATATTTTTGATAAAAAAAATGGTGTACATGGAACAGATGTTCCACATACACCATTCAAGCCTTAGCTTGTGTGCTTATGTCTAATTGGGATCTTTTACTTAAAACTACTTTCACAGCATCTCCTGGGTTCGATAACAGGTACACCCTGTAACTCTGTTATTATTTAAGTTATAATTAAGGTATCAATTTATTGTAAAATCAGCTGGTAAATAAATTGATCAATTTTCGATAGTCCCCTGTGCTATACAAGCTATTTAAATCAGTTAATTATTCAAAAATAATGTTCAAGCCGGAAGTAAAAATCATTAGTTACGAAAACTTGCTCAAATATTAATCCGTGTCCGTTTCAAGCCGGTTCTTTTTGGAATATAGTAAAAATTATTAGCAATGCATTTCCGTTTTCCGTTAGCCCGGTGGAATAAGATAAATTGCGTAAGCCGCGCGGACCTAGTAAACCGAGTTCTTCATGCAAGCCACCTGTCCGAGTTCCACATATTGTATGAGCGCGCCGACCGCATACGTCAGCGAAAAAAGATAATAAATTCACCGGGAACGGTCAAATCGACATCAATCGAATTATCGATACCTACGCATTCGAAAGCAAAGTCCGACCCGAAACGTATATTTTGCAATATTTTTTCCGTAAGCCATTTTAGTAAGAACATTAGTAATTCAACCGCTGCTCCGTAGCTTGAATAACCACCGAGATTCACCGTAGTTTGTATTGAATAAATATCGCCGCATTGTAAATATATGTAATCAAATCAGAGTTCGTTTTAAAGTTTCCGTCTAGTTACATTTAATGTTATATCACACATTCGTCGGGTGTACCTTCCAATAATCAGTCTGGTAGTTGGGTACAGCCACCAACGAGTGTATTTTCAAAACGCGGATTTATCATACACTGGCAAAATAATTCGATAATCAGTCTGGTAGTCTTATAGCCCCAGTGTATGGTTTAAATCTTTATTTTTCGGTAAGGAAATATAATTCCTGTTTAACAACACTCTGTATTTGAGGCCGTAGAAACCCGCGTGTAATAAGTAGTTTGCAAATCTGAAATAAAAGTTAAAGAATCTCTGTGTCTTGTTCACCGCACTCCGTTAATTTGGGTGTCTATCACTTGCTTCCCGTCAACGCTGGCCGATCTATTCAATAGCGTGTTTATATTTCGATTCTCTCGCACTGCGAGCCCGCGCCGGCCAAAATTTCATTTTACTTCTTTTACCAGCTGAAAATTAGTTGTCACATTTTTGTATATAGCCGACTGTGTCATCAACCGAGGCTTTACTTAATTTTATTTTATGTTATTTTGTTTCGTAGTAAAACTTTTGTATTAAACGTCCGATTTGTACATTGAATAAATCTGTTATAATACCTATCAGAAGTTACGAGTTATCATTTCTGTTAAATTTCTAATTAACCCGTTTGAGAAATTATTCAAGTCGTCCTGACATAATAGTCATCTCAAGACCCTCTGGCAAAAAACCGTTTCTTCACTGTTAGCTATCTAGGGTTTTCCTGGACACCGCCAGGAAACAAAAGTGTTGTTCTTTACACTTCAAAAAGGGAAAGAACTGGCGCCCGAGTTTTCTGTATAAAAAGAAAGGTTACCTAAGTATCTGTACATCGAAAGGAAGCGCCGTTACAAAGTGGCGCCCTAGAGCAGGGATCGTGATTACGTTAATTAGAAATCCGAAATGGTAAATTTGTCCAGAAATTAATCTGTTCAAAAATTAAAAGTATCGTGAAAATTAAATATTTCACGAAATACCAGAAATTTGCAAATAGACGCCGATTTAAAATAAAAACGTGAAGCCTCGTTTTTCTGTCCGCAACGCCAGTAGTTTTTATAAATTCCAGTTTTTTTTATTGATAAGGAATAAAAACTTGTTCACCAGGCACAAGTGTTTTATCAATTTAAAATATATAAAACCGAATCGTTTTATTTCTAGCATAGAAATAATATTCCGTTATCTTGCAATTTAAATTAAATAGCGTCTGTCCGTCTGCTGAAGAATAAAAACCATACTGACTGCACTGAGGAATAAAAACATTTGCTATTGAACTCGGAGGATTTAAACATCGAAATAAAATTGAAATAAATTACGTTTAGGTTTTACATCCGTCCGTCTGCCTGTTAGTAACTTAGCCGAGTAATTGCAACTTCGCCTGTTGTGCAACCGGACTTGCAAACTCAATCGCGAGTAGTTGATCGGAATTTAGCGACTAGTGCTTGCACAGGCGCTGCCGAAAAATATTTAAGATAATTTTGAGAAGGAGTTTTAAACAATTATTTTGACGTTGCCATTGTGGTTAATACCCGCTACTCTTTGTGATGTTGAGTGGAAAGGCAACTTCAACATAGTTGTTCCGATATTACAGGGTGAATACTTTACTGTTACCGAATACGGAGTTAAAACAATCTTAGGATCGATTTGTTTTTATTGAACATCACCACGGTGTGTAAACACCACTGTTACCTAACACCGAGTCGTTAGGCAATGCCAGCAATCCGTAACGCCGATTAATCGTACTATTAGTAACCGACTACCTATCCGCTGGGTAGTGAACGCCAACGCACACCAACTTGTTGAAAAATTTTCGGATTCGGCAGGCACCGAACGCAACTAAATTTCTGCCAACCGCGGTGAATAAGCTTGCGACGTGTCGTTTCTGACTAAATCGAACCTCAAGAACCGTTTGCGACTACTATTGTACCGATCCGAACCTAATTGAAGAAGTTATACTGAACTTCTTGACTTTGCCAGATTTTGAAACCATAGGGCGTTTTCAAGAACCAGTTTACGTAGAGAGAGACAGCGAACGTGCTTTCCGAACAGCTGTTGTATCCAAGGTCATCCAGGAAATACCCAAGTACCAGCCGGCCTTGTTGGGTATCCTTTTCAGGGTAATCGAACCGTCTGAATCGATTGGTGATACTTACAACCCGATCCGACGTACCTTTTCCGAAAGACGCCTACCGTCGCGACGCCTGAAGTTGAATAGCATCCAACCCTGTAGTATTCAAGAACTGCAGCCGACATACAACATCCGCCTCGCCTTTTACTATTTTACCGGAGTTTGACCGGAGTTTTCGTGACTCCGGAGTCAGAATTTTCCGAGGGTGTGACCCCTCGTTTAATAGTAAACCAAGGACGCTAAAGCGATAGCCGATAGTTACAACTCGTTTCAACCAGCCGCTCCAGACTTAGGTTTATCCTACTAATACCGTTCGTCCAATTCAACTTGAACCCGCTTTTACCGATCCCTGTTGGGAGTAGCAGGATGCCTAACGAAGAGGATAAAGCCGATGGGCCTGTATTACCTGTCGACGATGCCGCAAACATCGATATGGGAGATATCCGGTTAAGCTGGATCTACAAACTGAAGAAAGAGCAAATCGACGACGAGTTAGGGAAATTTAGGCTACCTGTAACTGGTACCGTAGATGAGAAGAAGCGTCGCTTGGTAAAGTTTATCAAGAAGGGGTGTTCCTCGCCTAGAATAAGTACTGCCCCACCTGGCTTTCCTCTACCGCTACCACCCCCACCGCCGTTAGTAGTACCACAACCAGCACCCAATACTGCATCGGGACAAACCCCATTAGACCCAGTACAAATCCGCAAATGGAACATCCATTTCAATGGCACTGGCGACCCAGCCGCGTTCCTGGAACGATTGGAGGAAATTTGTGGATATACCACTATCCGTACCGAACAGTTACTTCCGGTCCTACCTGAGCTACTGCAAGGATCCGCCTTGCTCTGGTACCGCAATAACAAAGCACGTTGGAACTCCTGGGAACAGTTCTTGACAGATTTTCGCATCTTTTATGTACCAGTACACTACCAAGAAGACATAGAAGTGGAAATTAGCCGACGCCTGCAACGCCCGGAGGAGTCGGTGATGACATACATTACTGACCTACAGACTCTCGTCCGCCGCCATGGAGGAATTTCGGAGGAACAACAGCTCCGCTGGTTGTATCGTAATCTACTGCCTGATTTCCGCCAGTACATCCGCAGAACCGACTTTACGGACGTGTCGATGCTAACCGCGAAAGGCAGGGAATATGAAATGTTGAAACAAGAAGTAGACCGGGTGTATAATAAACCGTCTGCAGCCAACCGATCCACCACTAATCGCCAGAAGGACGATAATTCCGGGACGTCACAACGCCCAGGTCCCGGGGACCGTACTGCTGACCGACCTTTACCGCCACCCCCACTAGCAGTCAGCAACCAGGCACGGAAAACGCCGCCCCCCGAGAAAACACGTGACCAGCAAACACCACGAACACAAAACCAGGAGCGCAGCGAACGCAAACCTACAGCCCCAGCCATCACACCTTTTGACCGCAACAACATTTGTTGGCGCTGCGGCAAGACCGGCCACTTTCGAAGTGAATGTCGCTCGCCACCTCGCTTGTTCTGTTCCCGTTGTGGACGACAAGGCACGATGACCAGGGATTGCCAATGTGCCACCTCGGGAAACTAAACCGGGACCGCACCGTACCGAGGCCAGTATGGTTCCGCAATTTTGCCGCCTCGTATCCAGAACTGAAACCAGATCATGATAACCGTCCGCACGTCATAGTACGTATTCGTAACCGTACGTTTTCCGCTCTTGTGGATACCGGCGCCGTCCGATCATACGTCGGCGACAAGGTCAACAAGTACTGTACGCAACTTAGGATTACACCCCAGGCCGTTACCGCCGTCTGCGCAGTTAGCTAATGGGAATCTGGTTGCTGTCACCCGAGCCTATCCGCTGAAATGTTCCATCGGTAGCACTCACTTCTCGGAGGAACTATTCTATCTCGAACATCTCTCGTCGGATATAGTTCTGGGAATGGACATATTAGGCAAATATGACTTTCTCGTTGCCCCAGGCACCGCTTCCGTCTCGCTAAATGGCCGCGTGGTGTCTCGACCACTAACCACGCCCACCAGCCCCTTGGGAACCGTTTCTTTAACCCTCACTCCAAGTGAGGAGCGCCGCCTTCAAAGCTTTCTGGATACCGAATTACCCAGCTTCCAAGACATCCGTGGTACTACCGATCAGGTACAACACCACATACGTCTGTCGCAGTCCGAACCGATCAAGCAGAGGTACCGTCCGCAGAATCCCAAAATGCAAGAGATAATAAATCAAGAAGTTGACGAGATGCTTACAAATGGGATCATCGAACCGTCTCACAGTCCGTGGAGCTCACCAGTGGTGATAGTCAAGAAAAAAGACGGGAAACCTCGGTTTTGCATCGACTTCCGGAAAATAAATGAAGTAACCGAAAAGGACGCCTACCCGCTACCGTACATCAACCACATTCTTGATAAATTACGCCGAGCTCGATACATCTCTAGTATCGACCTGAAACAGGGATACTGGCAGATACCCCTCTCCGGTTCCAGCAAACCAATCACTGCATTTACCGTTCCTGGCCGTGGACTATTCCAATTTCGAGTAATGCCCTTTGGACTGCATTCCGCCCCCGCTACGTTTCAACGACTTCTCGACAGTATCATTGGCCCCGACCTAGACCCTTACGCTTTTGCGTACCTGGACGACATAATCGTCCTAGGAGAAACCTTCGAGGAACACCTGGCCAACCTGAGAGAAGTATTTCGCCGACTTAGAGCCGCAAACCTGCAACTCAACCCTGCGAAGTGTGAATTCTGTAGGAAGTCACGGAAGTATCTGGGTCATGTCGTTACGTCTGAAGGAATCAATACCGACCCTGACAAGGTGGAATCCATTCGTCAAATTCCGACGCCACGTAACGTCCGCGACGTCCGCCGGTTTCTGGGAGTTGCATCCTGGTACCGTCGATTTGTACCAGCCTTTTCGCAAATCGTAACCCCTCTGACCAGACTGCTGAAGAAGAATCACCGATTTAAATGGACTGCCGAGCAGGAAGAGGCCTTCAACCGATTAAAAGGATTTCTGACCGAAGCGCCCGTCTTAACCTGTCCAGATTTTTCTCAACCGTTCACGCTGCAGACCGACGCATCCGATCAAGGCCTTGGGGTGGCATTAACTCAGAATATAGAGGGACACGACCGAGTCATAGCATATGCTAGTCGCACTCTCTCACCTGCCGAGAAAAACTACTCCGTGACAGAGCGAGAATGTCTGGCCATCGTCTGGGGAGTTGAGAAGATGCGTCCCTACCTAGAAGGCTACCGTTTTACAGTGCTGACCGATCACCAATCTCTTCGCTGGCTGCACTCTATCAAGAGTCCGGCAGGATGCCTGGCTCGATGGAGCATCTTCTTGCAGCAGTACGACTTCGAAATCAAGTACCGCAAAGGCACCCTGAACCGAGTGGCAGATGCCCTATCCAGACAACCACTACCAGGACCATCATCCGCCCCAGATTCCGAGGGATTGAGCGCCCTGACGGAAGCAAATGACTGTTCCTGGTATGCTCGCAAAAAGGCAGAAGTCGAGAAGAACCCTGAGGACTTTCCCGACTATTGCATCAAAGGCGACCGCTTGTTCCGCCATTTTTGGAATCCGCACGACTTATCTGAACCTGAACTGTCCGACCCCTGGAAGTTATGCGTGCCAACCCCTCTGCGGGGTACCGTGTTGGCCGAGAACCATGATGCTCCGTCCGCTGGACACATGGGAATAGCCAAAACCATAGCTCGCATGGCTCACCGGTATTACTGGCCCGGCATGTTCCGCGATATTGCCAAATATGTACGGAATTGCCTGCAGTGCCAGAGGTACAAACCAGCCCAGCAACAGATAGCCGGGAAAATGCAACCATCCGTCAACCGTCAACCGTGGGAAACTGTCAGTACTGCCCTGGTAGGTCCGCTACCTAGATTCAGTAAAGGGAATAATTACCTCGTGGTGTTTCAAGATCGCTTTACTAAATGGATTCAGTGCAGACCGCTCCGAAGTGCCACCGCCCGCACAGTGAGCCAGGCCCTGTATGATGAAGTTATCACTCGTTTTGGTTGCCCCCGTACCGTCATCAGCGATAACGGCTCTCAATATGATAGCCGTCTGTTTCGCCGTACATTGCAAGAATTAGGGATCCAACACCGCTTCACCCCACCTTACACGCCGCAGGCCAACCCCGTGGAGCGAGCGAATCGAACGATCAAGACAATGATCGCTCAATATTGCGAAGAGGATCACCGAAAATGGGATCAACATATAACCGACGTCCAGCTAGCCATCAATAGTTCAAAACATGAGTCTACGGGATTTTCACCCGCCTTTCTCAATTTTGGAAGAGAGCTAGACTTGCCCAAGTCCTTGTACCGAGAGGAACAAGGGGAAGAGATACCAGCCGCCGGCTCTACCCCCGCCGACCCTAGTAACCGACTTAGCAAAATGCGTGAGGTTTTTGAGCTCGTCCGAATCAACCTAGCCCGCGCGTTTTCTACGCAAAGTCATTACTACAATTTACGTAGGCGTGAATGGCGTTGCCACCGAGGCGATCGTGTCATGAAGCGCGAAAACCCGCTTTCCTTCGCAGCCCGAGGATATGCCGCTAAATTGGCACCAAAATTCTCCGGACCGTATACGGTCACGCGAGTCATTTCTCCCGTCGTGTACGACTTAAAGAGCGATACCGGCAAGCAAGTATATCCATATCAAAGATCTTAAACCGGCGTCCGCTCCGCTGGTTGGGCACTAACCCATAACTCTTTCAATGTTTTAGCAATGTCCGGTAGAAAGAGGAGGACGCAACCCGTCGAAAGACCTCCAAAGGGGGTCATACCCCTTGACACTATCAACCTGCGAGCTGACCGTCGGTGCCGACTACAAGATCAAGAGACTCGCCGCCAGACCATCCGGACCTTGCAAGGACAACTGAACCGCCCGCGACGACCTGCACCGAAGGTCAAAATCCTGCAAGATGTGACCCTGTCACCATGGAAACCGTCCTCACCGAAGGAGCCACAGGACGAGCTTTCCCCAGGAATCGCCACCTCCGAATCCTTAATGGAGGACCGCTGGTGGATGGCTGTGTGGGCTTTTCGCAATTGGGTGGTACCGCCCCGACAGCCGGGAGATGTCTTCGGTGAGCCACGACGCCCGACCCCGCGGCAGACTGCCGATGAAATGCAGGACCAGGAGCACGAGTGGCTCATGCGAGAACTCGCCACACATCCCAGGCTCCACTCCTGGAGCCCCGATTTGTGGCGGCGTGTCCAGGCACTCCGACCCCCCACCTCTGACCCCAATCGGCGACTCAAATACCAACTGCGGACTCTTAAGGTCGGGGTCCGCCGAATTGCCATTCCTCCCCAGAATCACCCGTTACGACCGCCGTCATGATAACCGCCGTCTAAACCCGACCTGGAAAGCAGCTGACCGCTGCCGGAAGAAGAGCTAGCTGAGATAATTGATGCAACGAAACCATACTCCAACGTCACCACGAGGAGTTTCCGTCCGCACCGTCTACCGAGGAAAACCCAGGTTTCTGAATTTTTCTACTTTTTACAGAGTCCAGTTCCAGACAAGATGCTCCACGAACACAAGCCCCGTTGGTATGGAGGAAAGGGAACCCCGTCCAGGACACACGGATAATCATCGGTAAGACTCACCAAAAAGGGGAAAATTGGGTTTGCAATCGGAAGACAGGCCCGGGAGGCACTCATCTTCATTTTCATTTTCTTATTCACTCAGTAATGGTAGTTTGTGAAAGGTGTACGTGCACCAAAATAAAGTTTTTTTTTGCCGTTCTGAGGGTACGCGCCTTATATTAGAATAGGGACCGTTTCATTTTGAGTAAATTTTTCATTTTTTCTGGAGCCTCCCAGGGTGAAGAGAAAAAAAAAATATAATGAATTAATTTTTTTTTATCCGAAGTAAGAGGGGGGTGTAACGAAGTGATTTTTATCTGTCAAGGATTGCCTGTTTTATTTCACTATCTCCGTCACTTGGGTACACCCTGTAACTCTGTTATTATTTAAGTTATAATTAAGGTATCAATTTATTGTAAAATCAGCTAGTAAATAAATTGATCAATTTTCGATAGTCCCCTGTATAGCTTAAATCAGTTAATTATTCAAAAATAATGTTCAAGCCGGAAGTAAAAATCATTAGTTACGAAAACTTGCTCAAATATTAATCCGTGTCCGTTTCAAGCCGGTTCTTTTTGGAATATAGTTTAAAAATTATTAGCAATGCATTTCCGTTTTCCGTTAGCCCGGTAGAATAAGATAAATTGCGTAAGCCGCGCGAACCTAGTAAACCGAGTTCTTCATGCAAGCCACCTGTCCGAGTTCCACATATTGTATGAGCGCGCCGACCGCATACGTCAGCGAAAAAAGATAATAAATTCACCGGGAACGGTCAAATCGACATCAATCGAATTATCGATACCTACGCATTCGAAAGCAAAGTCCGACCCGAAACGTATATTTTGCAATATTTTTTCCGTAAGCCATTTTGGTAAGAACATTAGTAATTCAACCGCTGCTCCGTAGCTTGAATAACCACCGAGATTCACCGTAGTTTGTATTGAATAAATATCGCCGCATTGTAAATCTATGTAATCAAATCAGAGTTCGTTTTAAAGTTTCCGTCTAGTTACATTTAATGTTATATCACACATTCGTCGGGTGTACCTTCCAATAATCAGTCTGGTAGTTGGGTACAGCCACCAACGAGTGTATTTTCAAAACGCGGATTTATCATACACTGGCAAAATAATTCGATAATCAGTCTGGTAGTCTTATAGCCCCAGTGTATGGTTTAAATCTTTATTTTTCGGTAAGGAAATATAATTCCTGTTTAACAACACTCTGTATTTGAGGCCGTAGAAACCCGCGTGTAATAAGTAGTTTGCAAATCTGAAATAAAAGTTAAAGAATCTCTGTGTCTTGTTCACCGCACTCCGTTAATTTGGGTGTCTATCACTTGCTTCCCGTCAACGCTGGCCGATCTATTCAATAGCGTGTTTATATTTCGATTCTCTCGCACTGCGAGCCCGCGCCGGCCAAAATTTCATTTTACTTCTTTTACCAGCTGAAAATTAGTTGTCACATTTTTGTATATAGCCGACTGTGTCATCAACCGAGGCTTTACTTAATTTTATTTTATGTTATTTTGTTTCGTAGTAAAACTTTTGTATTAAACGTCCGATTTGTACATTGAATAAATCTGTTATAATACCTATCAGAAGTTCCGAGTTCATTTCTGTTAAATTTCTAATTAACCCGTTTGAGAAATTATTCAAGTCGTCCTGACATAATAGTCATCTCAAGACCCTCTGGCAAAAAACCGTTTCTTCACTGTTAGGTATCTAGGGTTTTCCTGGACACCGCCAGGAAACAAAAGTGTTGTTCTTTACACTTCAAAAAGGGAAAGAACTGGCGCCCGAGTTTTCTGTATAAAAAAGAAAGGTTACGTAAGTATCTGTACATCGAAAGGAAGCACCGTTACAATAGTTGCCTATGCGAGTAGAACACTTGACAGGCGCAGAGACTCGCTACAGTCAAATTGAAAAGGAAACGTTAGCGTGCTCATGGGCAATACAGCATTTTCACATTTATTTATATGGCTGTGACTTCACCTT
This sequence comes from Rhagium mordax, assembly GCA_963680705.1. Lineage (NCBI taxonomy): Eukaryota > Metazoa > Arthropoda > Insecta > Coleoptera > Cerambycidae > Rhagium > Rhagium mordax. Next base: position 27,900,841 of record OY796664.1, read on the forward strand.
ACACACGGATCATCTTCCGTTAGTGAGAATTCTTCAAAACACGAGATCAGCACCAAGTGCTCGTATAGAACGACTACTGCTAAGAATTCAACCATATCAGTTCAATGCAGTTCACCAAGATGGAAAGTCAAACCCGTCTGATTATTTGCCATGACACCCAGCTAAATAACTAGCTCCCGATGATGATAAAATCGAGAAATACGTGAACTTTCTGGTAAATAATGCTATTCCCAAAACAATGACTTTAGAACAAGTACAAACCGAAACAAGAAAAGATTCAACATTGAATCTCCTGATAGATGCGCTCAAAAGTCACAAACAAAGCGCATGGACTCACCCAAGTTTGACTCCATTCAACAAAATTAAACAAGAATTGACGTTCAAAGAAGATGTTGTACTCAGAGGAACAAGAATCATTCTTCCCACATCACTACAGAGAACAGCAATTGATTTAGCACACAAAGGACATTTAGGGATAGTGATGACCAAACAACTACTACGTACTAAAGTATGGTTTCCAAACATCGACATCCTAACAGAAAACTTTATTAACTGCTGTACGGCTTGTCAAGCAGTTACAAAGTCTAATCACAGAGACCCCATTATCTCATCACCGCTGCCAAAGAATGTTTTTGAACAACTGGATATGGACTATGCTGGACCGTTTCCGAACAAAAAGTATGTTTTTATTCTAGTAGATGAGTATTCGAGATATCCGATAGCAGAAATTGTTCCTTCAACAAGTTTTGTACACCTTAAAATCATTCTAGAAAAAATTTTCTCCATGTTTGGAATACCGACATCGATAAAATCTGACAATGGACCTCCATTCAATGGATATGAGATAAAGCAATTATTTTCAGAACATGGGGTAAAGCATATAAAAGTGACTCCATACTGGCCAGAAGCCAATGGAATGGCAGAAAGATTTATAAAAACTTTTAAAAAATCACTGGTTTGTGCACACCTAGAAACAAACAAATTTGACTCTCAAATAAACAACTTTTTACTAAACTATAGAAGCGCTCCTCATTCGATCACACAAAGATCGCCATTTGAAATTATCTTTCATAGAAAAGTCAATAATTTATTGCCAATGATCAGAGAAGCAAATAAAAATGAAGAAATAACAGAAACAGACAATATAAACAAGAAAAGACAAAAAAATTACGCAGACGAGAGAAGAAACACCAAGCAGCATGACTTTGTCATTGGAGACCTGGTACTATGTAAACAAGATAAGAAAAATAGCTTAACACCTAGATTCGATCCAGACCCGTATAAAATTATTAAAATCACAGGTACAAAACTTACTGTGAGAAGAGGAGAAAAAGTCATAGTAAGAAATTCCTTATTTTACAAAAAATTTCACCCAAAGCTCACGCAAACAAAACCAATTCCACAACCAAGACATGTCCACTATCCTTCCTTTACATTTAAACCGAGCTCTCGTTTCAAATTCAACCTCATCGAACCACTGTTCAGTCAAAACTCACATCAGTCGCTCGAACATTCACAAGAGCCACTCCAACAATCAAACGAGCAACACCAGGAGTTAACTACAACCGTAATACATCCATCACCTAAAGAAATTGTCCATCATGACAATCAACCGTCTCTAGACACAAGTTCTTCCAGTCGCACTCCACAGGAAGTCGAGATGCATTCCACAGTCACTCGTCAAGTATATAACGAACCCACAGAACAATTTCTTCATCAAACGTATGCAAGTACTTTTCCTGAAGTTACCTCAATCCTTGAAGATATTAGTCATTCGAGCCAAGGAGACATTCTCAGTACCTTAGATGATGACGGATCCATGATTGAGAACCAGTCAGAAGTTCTCCGAGAAGAGCCTCCCTTATTGAAGCCCTCCAGAAAACTAAAGAAGCCCAAACATTTGGAAGACTACTACAGCGACATCGATAGCGAATAGTTATTGTTACTTTGTGTTATATATAAAAAAAAAAAATGTCAAGTTTTTGTAAAATGTTTTTATTTAAAGTAGGGGAGAAAATGTAATATCTAAATATTTGAAGTCAAATGTTGGCGCCAATGGCGACCAACATAAGAATAAGAAAGGGAACTAGAGGTCAGGGAGAGAGGGGGAAAAAACGTTGAAAAAACGACTTATAACTTGTAACGTGTATCTATTTTATGTTTATGTATTAAACCTAGTTATTGCATATACAAAGTTATTATTCACTGTGTTTAAGTACCCAAACATCCAAACAGTACATTCTCTTTATTCATTCTCAAATACTTAATTTAAAAAATGCAGTAAAAAATTCATGGGTGTAGCTTATTTAGAATAATATATATGTGGATTGTTTTAGTCTTATGTTGAATTACCTCAATTCAATAAATAAGTATATTATAAGAAGTCTCGTAGCATTTAAGTAACCGCAGCCATTTATTTTTTAGATAACTACAGGAATACGCAATAAAAGCCAATCCAACATCTATTTTTCATCAGGCTTCAATTTCAAGGTTAGTAGGTGTTATTTTGTATTTGTATTCCTATTAAAAGTGAGGTGAAAATGCCTAAACTTTCAAGAAGCAGGTATCGAGTTGCCAAGATATGTTCCGATTTGTCATTGAGCAAAATTAAATTGGACGTTCAGTATGTACAATTAGAGGCAAATATGGACACTTCATGTTCAATAGAAGTTAATTCATCAATTTTAAAAACTGCACTATTTCTTCAACAACCACATCTGCTTCCATAGATTTAATACCAAGTTTAATTATAGGTGAAAATGTTTCTGAACCAGAAAATACTTTTTATGAGACAGATTTTCAAAATATTGTAACCGTCGATGATTGTAACTTAAATCCAAATTTTGACATAGAGAACTCGTTTGCTAATCAAAGCAATAATAAATCACTTCCGTTTCAACTGTCAGAATGGGCTTTGACACACCAAATTACACACGCGACATTAAATAATTTATTAAAAATTTTAAAACCGCATCATAATGATTTACCAGTAGATGCTGGGGTTTTGTTAAGAACTCCTGGAAGAACGATATTCAACCGGGACATTATTGCCATTTTGGATTAGAAAATTGTATTCAGAACCTTTTTTGTTATTATCCTCCCTTCAAAAATTTAAAAGATATACAAATTTGCATAAATATTGATGGATTGCCTATTGCAAAAAGTTCAAGTAGTCAAGTGTATCCCATTTTATGTAGTATTTTTGAAAATAAAAATTTTGTAGATGTTGGAATATATCACGGTAATGAAAAACCAAAAGAGGCCAATGTGTTTTTAAAATATTTTGTAGAAGAAGCTATTAAATTGACGGAAAATGGTATTACAATTAATGACCGTAATACCCTTTTAAAATCAAAGATTTTATTTGTGACGTGCCAGCAAAATCATTTATTACTATTGTAGTCCGTTGGGTCGGGTAAACACAAACACACTATATATGATTCACAACGTATATTGATATTCCAATAATCGAACAATAACTACAGTAATGTAATGTTCAGTCAACGACTGCTTGATAAATAATGAATTATAAATAATGAATTATATCTTCTTATAACTATTTCTTAGTCTACTGTTTTTGTATCCATCGCATAAGATGCGCCCGGTCGAGCCAGTGGTGTCGGTGCAGTCCGCATGGCCATCCTGTATTGGCGATCGTCCCGAGCGGCCATTATTTGTTGACCCTGAAAGGTTATACAAAGAGCTTTACTATAAAAACATTACAAAGCAAGATGGACCTAATGGAATACAGCCCTCTCAACCGTAAGTAACATAAGGTCTGTGGGGACGAACTATCGTTGACCTTGGAATTAAAACAATGCTACCGTTTTTTTTTTTTTTTTTAGTATTATTATTACTGTTGAGAGAATGTCTCCATTGAGGTAAATTTTTGCCATCAAGAGCAATTCTTTGAATTTGTGTCGCCATGTAGGGCTAACTTTTGCCATTGAGGGCGAACATTTGCCATTGAGGGCGAACTTTTGCCATTGAGGGCGAACATTTGCCATTGAGGGCGAACATTTGCCATTGAGGGCGAACTTTTGCCATTGAGGGCGAACTTTTGCCATTGAGGGCGAACATTTGCCATTGAGGGCGAGCAATTGCCCTTGAGGGCGAACATATGCCTTTGATTGCCACCCTTTGCCATTGAGGGCAAACCTTTGCCATTGAGGGCGAGTTTTTAGCTGGTTAGTGCCTACCTTATTATCGTTGTTGAAAGTCGAATGTCTTTAGGTGTTCTAGACCGACCACGCCTTCATATGGGCGTCTAGATCTCCCAGTGAATCGGTCTTCCTGAACTCTGTATCGATCGTTCGGCAATACTTCAACTATCTTGAATGGCCCCCGATACTTCGGTAGGAGTTTTTTGCTTTCGTTATTGGCTGGAAAACTCGTTACTTTTGTTAATACCAGGTCCCCAACTTGAAATATTTTCGGCGGCCTTCGTTTTTCATTAAATTTGCTATCTTGTTTAATCCGATTTTCTTCAAGTCTTCTGGCCGTATCTTTCCTAATTTTTGTCACATCTATAATGCTATCTTCTTCGCTCAATGTATGTCTGTCACTATCTGTTTGTAACTGAATACCGAGCAAGAGTTCTGCGGGCGTATTTTGTGTTACACGGTGTTTTGTACTATTGAGCCCTTGTTGTATACTGGCTACATTTCCGTCCCAACTACTTTTGGCTGTATCTGCTCCTGTGGTGGCTAACGCATCCAAAATTGTCTTATTTGCGCGCTCACATTGACCGTTCCCTCTCGGCAAGCCTACAGCCGTTGTAAACAATTTAATGCCTTTGGATTTAACGAATTCTTTAAACATTTTTGATGTAAAAATCTCGGAGAGTTTTTTTATGACATGTTTGGTTGAAGTATCAGGTACTGCTTCCATGTGAACAAATTTAGTAAATCCATCTACTATTACAAAAAGATACTTGTTCCCTTTTTCTGATTCCACAAATGGACCCAAGTGGTCTAGATGTAGAGTGTGGTGTGGTCGAGCATACTTGGGAATAGAGTGCAAATACCCTGATTTCTTACCCCCGGGTTCCTTATGATAAAGGCAATGCAGGCACGCACCGATATACTTCGTTACAAATTTTTTTATTTTAGGAAACCAATACTTTTGCTTTATACGTTCTAGCGTTTTGTCAACAGCAAAATGACCTATATCGTCGTGGTTTGCTTTGACAATTTGCCACCTACAATTCTTTGGGACTACCCATTTCCTACCATATGGAGTTAATCGGTACACTTTATTACCGCGCAGATCGTAATCATTAAATATGTTTTTATTATTTTGAGAGTCACCACTTAACAGAATATTTTTAATTTCCACAATATTCTCATCTTGGTCCTGCGCTTCTCGTAAATAATCATCTTCTTGAATTAACGAAACATTTTGCACGCGATCTGATTTTCGAAAGTTTCTGCTCAAAGCATCTACATGCTGCATTTGAGTACCTGCTTTATGTTCGATATTAAAAGAGAAATCTTGTAAAAATAGGACCCATCGGGCTATCCGCGGTATGATAGTTTGTTTATTTAAGGCATTTTTCACTGCATTACAATCTGTTATAACTGTGAATTCATAACCTACTAAATAGAACTTAAAACGCTCTAACGTTTTGACAATTGCGAGCAATTCTAGTTCAAATGAATGATAATTTTTTTCTGGATTGGTGGTTTGTTTACTAAAGTATGCAATAGGTTTTTCCTTATTTTCAACTTTTTGAACTATAATTCCGGCGTATCCCTCTCGACTGGCATCAGTGTAAACGATTGTAGGCAAAGTTGGATTAAATATAGCTAGTATCGGTTTCGCGCAGATCTTTTGCTTTAATTCATTGACAATTTTTGTATAACTCTCGGTCCATTTCCAGTTTGCGTCTTTTTTCAGCAACTTGGTAAGTGGAGCAGTTATGCGGGCAAAGTCCTGAATAAATTTTCTAAAGTACCCCACTAAACCCAAAAATTGTCTGAGTTGGTGTTGGTTCTTCGGATAAGGGAAATTTTCTACCGCGTCTGTTTTTGATTTTGATGGTGTTACTTGATTAAAAGAAATTTCGTACCCTAAATAAGTTATCTTTTCTGTTAGGAAAGATGACTTATTTATTTTAAGCGTAAGTCCATATTCTTTTATGATTTCTAATACTTTACTTAAAATATCCAAACCTTCTTCGATTGTTTTCGATGGTATCAAAATGTCGTCTAAATATGGGATTACATTATATTTTCTAAGGGGAGAGAAAATTTCATTCATGAATTTCTGAAATACGGACGGTGCATTACATAATCCAAATGGAACGCGTACGTATTCGTACTGTCCCTCCGGCGTAATGAATGCCGTGTATGGAACAGATTTAGGATTCATTGGGATCTGGTGATACCCTGATGCCAGATCGAGAGTTGTAAAGTATTTATAATTACTTAAATTGTCAATAATTTCCTCTATTATTGGCATAGGAAAATTGTTTTTCTTTATTGTTATTTTATTAAGGGCTCGATAATCCACTACCAATCGCTTGTCATTTTCCCCTTTTTTTACAAGGAGTGCTGGACTTGCATATGGTGAATCACTTTCACGTATAATTTTCGCGTCTAACAGTTCTTTAATTATGCTTCTTAAAATTTCTTTATCTCTTTCGTTAAAGCGATCTGCCCGACGAGTCACTGGTCTATCGGTAATCAGATCGATTGCCAAATAAACTGAATGCGCCTTACCAAGCGTCTTGAGATTCATGAAAACACATTCTCTATATTTTAGTAGAATATTGTCAAGATTAATCTCATGCTGTTCGGACAACTGCCCTCTATTAATGGTTTGCAACCATTGAGGAATGTTTTCTCTATTTTTAAAAACAAGATTTTCATCAATACGATAATAAATGAATATTTAATTTAACTTCGTCTATTTGAGTAATAGCTTCAACATATTGCGTTGCAACAGTTCCAATTCCTAAAAATCCAGATAATGTGACGTCCTCCTTGAGAGGTTTTATTGCTAATCCTAATTTTTGTGCTACTTCTAATTTTAACAAAGAACAATCACTTCCGAAGTCTATAAAAGCATTCATTTTATTTTCGTTAATATAAATTTCTTTGTTGAATTTTAAGGAGTAATTTTTATTTCCGATTAATTTAACATTTTCGGTTTTAGTCATTTTCTTTTTTTCAAATTTGTTGTGACGTTCGGACTGTGTTTGTTCTTGTTTTCCGTAATTGTTTCTTTTTTTTAAACAATTATTTTCAATATGCCCCTTTTTTTTACAAAAATTACAAATTTTATTTTTGTGTCTACAGTCATTTCTATCGTGACCATTCTTGCCACAACATACACATATAATAAATGACTTACTTTTCGAAACCCCTGTAAAAAATTTGGTGGCACTCGTACTAGGTTGATCAGTTTCTGGTGGCAACGTTTTAGGTTTTCCGGTGAAAACTTTATTCTTTAAGTACGCAGCAAGAGTATTCGGATCTTTAATATTTGCGGCTTCAACCGCAGAAGTTATGTTAGCATTATTAATTGCCCCAATAACTAAAGACACCTTATCGGCGTCAGAAAAGTTTAATTTCATTTTATTAATTTTTGCAATATGCTTAAAATAAAATTCATATAGAGAGCCACCTTCTATCGGTCTATGATTCACGAGATTCATTAGTAATTCATATACATTGCGCGAGCTTTAAAAAGTAGTTTTTAAAATATTTTTCCACTCTTCCCAAGTAAACCTCGACCAACCTAACTCACTTTGTATAAAGCTGTCATACCAGGTTTTGGCTGTACCTCTAAGCTTATTTAGCGTTTGAAATGTCGTAAAATTATCAGGCCATTTATAAATTTTAACGTTATATTCGATAATTTCAATCCATTCATTAATGTCCATAGTAACTGGATCAAATTCCGGGATAAGAGTGGATATATTTGACGTTGGTTGCACATCATACAATTGCGATAAATGAGAAGAACGGTTTTTACTCACAGTTTTCCTATTTAGACTTTTTCTTGACTTTTTTTTTCGATGATCACTGGCACTACTACTACTGCTGCTGCTACTCGACGAAGAAGATGAGACTCGGGAGCGTTTCTTTGTTTCCTTCTTTTGTTTGGGCATTTTCTTTTTACACAGTACACCACTTTCCACGGTTCAACCACTTCTGATGTAGTCCGTTGGGTCGGGTAAACACAAACACACTATATATGATTCACAACGTATATTGATATTCCAATAATCGAACAATAACTACAGTAATGTAATGTTCAGTCAACGACTGCTTGATAAATAATGAATTATAAATAATGAATTATATCTTCTTATAACTATTTCTTAGTCTACTGTTTTTGTATCCATCGCATAAGATGCGCCCGGTCGAGCCAGTGGTGTCGGTGCAGTCCGCACTATTACGAAAGGTCATTCAGGGTATTTTTCTTGCTCAAAATGTAATATCGAGGGAATATATTGTAAAAATAGAGTTTGTTTTCCAAATTTAGACAATTTAAGACTTCGTACAGATTCTGATTTCAGATCTAAGTTGCAAGAAGAATATAATTTAGGTACTTCTATTCTAGAATCAATTCCCAATTTAGATATGATTAATTCGTTTCCACTAGATCCAATGCATTTACTGTATTTAGCAGTAGCTAAAAAACTTATTGTAGTCTTATGGTGCCAAGGAACTCCCTCAACTAAATTATCTTACAAAGAAATATCAGATATTTCGGAATCATTGCTAAGTCAGCGGAATAATATGCCATCTAAATTTAATCGTAAACCAAGGTCTTTAGGCGAAAGTAAACGATGGAAAGCAACAGAATTCAGACAGTTTTTACTTCATACTGGACCTATTGTTTTAAAATCTGTACTAAGTCCTGATCGTTATATTAACTTTTTAACACTGCATATTGTTGTAACGATTTTATCAAATAAAAAATATCAAGAGCAATATTTAGATTATGCACATTCCCTTTTTTGCTACTTTGTAAAGACGTTTATTATTTTGTATGGACAAGAAAACTGTTCACATAACATTCATAATTTATTGCATATATGTAATGATTCTAAAAATTTTGGTATTTTAAGTAATTTTCATGCATTTCCATTTGAAAATTATATGCAGAATATTAAAAATTAAATGCTTCGAAAAAATGAAAAGCCTCTTCAACAAATAATGTCGCAAAGCAGAGTTGGATAATCATATGGCAAAAGATTCCCCAATTTCAGAAAGTCGTGAAAAAACTAATTTTTATAATGAGCATCATGGAGAACCAGTATTTTTGTTAGGCCCTTCTAAATAATTTCAAAAATTTGATTTCAAGGGATTTTGTTTAAGAACACGTGAACCTGATAATTGTTGCAGTCTTAAAGATTGCAGTATAATTTTAATTAGAAATTTCATAGTAACCGATTCCAATAATGGTTATGTCATTGGAAATACATTTTTATTAATGGATAATTTTTATATTGAACCTTATTTTTCACCACAGTTTGGAATCTATACAGTGAATAACTTACGACCTTTAAATCAATGGAGCATTCATGAAATAACAAATAAATGTGTCAAATTAAATTATAAGAATAAATTTGCTGTATTTCCTCTCTTACCTTCAGATTGAACTTCCTTTTTTTTTTTGCAATAAAACTTATGCCCACTTGTGGAAGAAAATATTGAAAGCATCGTGGAAGAAAATTGTGTTTTATATAGTCCCTCGTGTGAATGTTATTCGCTATATTCATGCCGGGACTAAAACACTTACTTTACTTCCCATATAAATAAATAAATGTTTATTGTGCCACAAGAGAATCACACAAAAGGTGAGAATTTGGCATAGCCGTTCTTCCATTCCACCTATAATGACAAATAATATTTAAATGTTCACAAATATTTTGAAAAATGAATCTTACACACTATAAGAGAAATATTACAATAATTATCAAATATTTACATGGTTAGTTAGTGCCTTAACATGTCTAACAAATTGTGGGTACGGCAAATTAATTTCCATTAAAACTCTATTTAAAAGAGAAGGAGCTACATATGAAAATGATCCTTCGTATTTACTAGTTGTATGTTGCGGAATAGTGAAATAATTTATCCTTACATTGACATTATGAATGTCAGATCTTCTTATCAACAAACTGTGCAAATACGAAGGCATTTTAGAGATGATCATTTTATAAAGGAAAATTAATGAAATATACATTATTCTATTACAAATTTTAGGTTCCGACAATCTATTTATATACGGAGTTATATGACTTCTATAAGGAACATTGCACACAAACCGTATGCACGCATTTTGTAATCTCTGAATTTTTTGTTGGTTATAGTTTGGCAAAAAATAATAATAGACCATACTGCAGTAATCAATATGTGGGTAAATTAGAGATTTAATTAGCTTTAATTTTATATTCTCATTGAGATTATATTTTAAGTGATACAGCGATTTCAATTTGTAAAACCCTAACTAGTATACGTGTTTAACATGTTCATTAAAGCATAAACTGCTATCCATGTATACACCCAGATTTTTTACTGAGGATACCCATTCTATTGGTATTCCGTTAACTAATATATTTTCATCACATATTGTATTTTTTTGACGTTCTGGGCCAATACATATAGCTACAGATTTAGTTGGATTTAATCTTAGTCCATTATTACCGCACCAATGAAATACATTGTCTAAGTCGGTGTTCATTAGAATAATGGATTCTGCAGCGTTAACATCAGAGCAAGTTTTATACAATTGCATATCATCTGCGTACAGATGCAGTTGAGAATATTTTACTGCCTTTGGTAAATCGAAAGTAAAAATTGAAAATAAAATCGGTGCCAAGACACTGCCTTGGGGAACACCACTGGTTGTTGGTGACAATTGTGAGCACATTTCATTATTTATCTTAACCCTTTGCTTTCGACCGTACAAATAATTATAGAACCATAACAAGGTAGTATGACCAAATCCAATATATGACATCTTAGCTAACAGAAGGTCAAAGGAGACCAAATCGAAAGCCTTACTTTGATCTAATAAAACTAGAATTGTTGAAAATGAGTTATCAAAAGCAATAGCTATGTCATCGACTACTTTTAATAATGCGGACCCAGTGCTATGTTTTTGACGATATGATGCAAAAAGCAACTTTTATTTATTTTTATTTGTCAAAACGTACTAACTGTTTTAGTCTCGGAAAATATGTGTATAAAATACCAATATGGAAAATGAAAAATGAGAATGTCATAAATGCATTTAGACAATATTTGTTTAGTTAACAAACTACATTTATTTTTATCTTAAGTTGTTACCTCTAAATTACCTTTTATTTCGTAAATGTATCAGAATAATATTCGTATTCGAATTTCAATACCTATTTTCATTTAGGTATCCTATAACCGATATCTGGTTTTTAGTTTTGGAAAATTATTATATCTGGTGGGTACCGTCAAATTATACGAATTTTTTTTTTTTTTGGACCATGGAAAACCCGGCGTGGACTGTGGTACAGTTCAAAGACGAGGATACTGTAGAGGCAGTTCCCATGGATTAGTGATGGAAAATGTTCATGGCCCCCATTTTCTAGAGACAAATTAATAAATTGTATTAAGAGGGGAGAACCGCCCAGCCCTAATTGGCCATTATTTGAAATAAGATTTTACAGAAACAATACATTCAGTAAATTTATATTTTTTTAATTTACCGTTCAATTTATTTTCTATAATCTTTTATTTAGCTAACTACTTGACAGCCAGAAATAAAACAAAAAAGAAAAAAAGTTGTTGAGACGATATAGTTCGTCCTCTGACTCTAGAACAGAAGCGAACTAAGCGATATACCACCTCCATCAAAAATGAAAAACTCAATTCAAAAAGGTTAAGTATTTTAACTACTTAAGTGAATGTTTTATGACTAATTCTCGATTAATAAAATTAAATATCAAACATAAGTTATATTGGTGTCCCGGTAGAGACATTCTTTATCTTATCGCATTTCTAGACGAGATTCATATAACACCTACGCTAAGAACTATCATAGTGGTTTCATATTAACAGATAAGTTTATTATAAAATAAGCACATGCAACTTTATTAAATCAGATCTTAGTAAACGTTTGAAGTGAACATTTGAGTTTTTATTGTTGAAATTGTTCGTTCCCACATCACTGGCGCAGTCGACACAGCTTGGGGAGAGTGACTTTATTGCAAAAACTAGTGCCTGTTTAGCAAGAGTTCATCACAATAAACCATTTCAAACCAAGAAAAGAACCAAGGCAAGGCAACGGTAAGTGCTCATTCATCCCTGTTTACTTTTCCCGTTTCACTAAGCAATCTCGCTTGCCCGATTGGCAAATTCGACCCGATTGGTCATTAGTTTTAAGCAAAGCTTGACCCGTTTGGTCATTAGATTAGGAAAACCGATCCGATTGATCACTAGAATAGAATTCAATTAGCATTAAGTTCTGAAACAAACATTTTTTACAATTTATTTTGGAAAAGCTTTCACCACCTATCTTGTTAGTAAGAACCTTGTCTTTAAGCAACAGAGTAGGCAGATTGAGACTGTTGTTGACATAGGAATCTGAACGTAAAGGTCTGGCGTGTGGCAATCTCAAAATTAATTTCATTATTTGATGTCATTTATTACCGAACGCTTGAATAGACACAAACTGCAAGACGCAAATCGCAATCTTTCAGAAACTGAAGAAAGTATTGACAATTTAGAAACAATTCCAGAAATTCAAATGGCTCCTCCAGAGCAACGAACCTTAGATACACAATTATTGAAATTATATCTTGACACGGTACCACTTTTTGATGGAAACAGTTTAGTTCTGCATTCTTATATTGAATCAGTTAGAAGCACTTTTCTTAACTTTCCTGATGATGCGCACCACGTTACGCATAATCTCGTTCTTCAGGCAGTCAAAAATAAATTAAAAGGCCGTGCTCAAAATTTAATAGCCAGCCGTACTGACTTAGTTACCTGGGGAGGAATTGAAGGACTTTTGAAATTGACCTTCGGCGACCAACGCGACTTACAGTATTTGACACATCAATTGACATCCACAAGACCTAATAAAAATGAACGACCTTATGAATTCGGACTCCGACTACAAGAGTTACGAGCCGTCATAATAACAAAAATAAATGAGGATTTCCCAGATCCGCAAATTAGAGACTTGCAAATACAAAATTATAATAATATTGCCAAAACAATGTTTATCACTAACTTGCCTATTAATGTTCAAACAATTGTTAGAATAAAAGATCCAAACTCTTTGGAAGACGCTCTAAATTATGTTTTAGAAGAAGAAGAATTTCAAAATTTTGCTAAATTACACCAAGCATCTACTAGTAAAATCTATCAACCAACCTCAAAACCCATATTTCAGAATACTACTCCGAATAAAAATACTTATAATCCAAATTTTAATCGAAATTATAATTTTGCAAAAAACTCTAACCAAAATGCATACCCCACACAAAGAAATTTTACACCACAGTTTACAAGTAATTATCCAACGCACTCCTACAACCAGTTCCCTTCGCAACCTATTAATGTGCAACAGCAACCAAGACAAGCAAATCCAAATTTCCCTACCAATAATCAAACCTTTAGACCAGCAAATCGACAAAATGTTTGGAAACCAAATCAAAACATCAAACCACAGAACCCACCTTTCGAAATTACACATACACCTTCTAAACCAATGGAGATAATTCATGTGGATATATTCTTTGTCAATAGTAACGCATTTTTAACATTCCTAGATCCTTTCTCTAAATTTGCACAAGCTATACCCGTTGCACAAAAATCCGCTATTGAAGTCATGGAAGCTTTAATAACATTCATATCCTTTGTAGGCATTCCCAAAGAAATCATATGCGATAATGGTACAGAATTTAGAAATCACATAATTTCTGACTTTTGTAGACTACATAAAATCAAGTTACATTACATTACATTGCATAACTCCACTTCCAACTCACCGGTAGAACGCTTACACTCGACACTTCTAGATCAAATTAGATGTTTGACACGAGAAAAACCACACGAAAATGTAAAATCTCTAATGAAAATAGCAATTATGGGATATAATAACCCCACATAGTAATACTAAACACACCCCTTTTGAAATCCTATTTGGTCATCTACATCAAACCTTACCCTTTGACATAAATGAAGAAAATATACTGACTGACTATGTTGAAAATCATGCAAGAAACTCACAAAAACTTTACCAAAACATTCATACTAGACTATCGACAGAAAAAGAAAAACGTAGTAAAAATTTAAATGAAAAACGCATTGACCCTGAGGAGTTAAACCCTGGTGACACCATTTTTATAAAAAACGATCAGTTACGCAATAAAACAAATCCGAGATTCATTAAAACAGACGTAGAGACAGATTTAAATAAAAAAGTACAAACACCCCGAGGAACTTATCATAAGAAAAGAGTTAAAAAGAAACGTATCCTTGTTCCAGGTACACGCCCACGTGGACGACCACGAAAGAACGCCAACGACAATGCACTTGACGCTCACCCTATTTCTTACCTTTTCGACAGTCCTTTGCCAAATTAAAATAACCCCAATTGAGAATGGACTTCTGACACTAAAATTAGGTACAATGAGGTCTCGTTCAACACAACATAAATTTATACACTACGTTAACTTACAATCAGTTGATAATGAATTAAAATCTACAGAATCTCAATTACTCATGATTAAAGCTACAATTTATCAAATTAATAATTGTACAGCTAACACTGGACTACTAACGTCGCTTTCGCAAGCTCGACAATTAGTCACTACAACAAAATCAAAATTAGACAATCTTCTTCCACAAAGCAAAACGCGTACCAAACGAGGCTTAATAAATGGTATAGGCACCGTATCTAAATGGCTATTTGGCACTTTAGATAATAATGACCGTGAAACAATTAACGAAGCTCTAATAAAGTTAAATAAAAACGATAATCAAATTGAATATCAACTAAAAGCTCAGATGAGTTTAACATCCCATCTAATTGACAATTATAATGAAACAATTTCTACATTGACACGAAACCAAAAGACAATTAAATCTTTTCTGACCCAAACGGTAACAAAATTCAGAGAAGAAATGACTCACGTCTTAATCACTGTTTCTATTCAAAACGTGCTATCACAACTCTTCATCAATTTGGAACATATTAATGAATTCCTGGACGAGTTAGAAAATGCAATTACTTTCGCTTCATGGAACTTAGTTCATAATTCAATTTTGCCTAAACGCAGCTTGATGTATATTCTGGATAAAGCAAAAGAACTTTATAACAGTCAAAATATTCTGGAACTAAAATACTTTCAAAATTACTATTCGTATTTAGGAATAACTGTTCATTTTTCAGACGAACTAATAATTTTTGTAATTAATTTGCCAATCTTAACAACCGAGATTTATTCCTATTACCACATAATTCCAGTCCCTGTTCAAAACCTCACTATAATTCCAACTACACCTTACCTTGGAATGAGTACTGACACTTACATCACCACGTCACATAGCTGTCCAAAAATAGAAGACACCTACATCTGCAACTCACCCAGTCAACCACGTGACGATAGCTGTTTGATCCAGTTATTATCCAAAGCTGATCATGACCACTGTTCTGTTCACCACGTATCGGTTACAAAACCAATATTTGCTACGCTAGAAGAGAACCACATATTGATCATACCGGTCAATACCCTTCAAATCCCCGATTGCCAAAATGGAATTCAGACCATTCACCAACCGGTTGTCCTTCATCTACCCATAGGATGTAGCACAACAATAGCAAATCAACGCTTTACAGCTACGAGAAGTGAAGTCCCACTTCCAATGTTCCTGTTACCAAAAATTGAGATACCTAAACTATGGAACCTTACCGTAAATAAGAACGAACCATTGCCATTAGAAGAAGTTGACCTTTCAAATATCAGTGCCTTAAAAGAATTAGCCAAAGCTACAATAAAGACTCAGTTCATCCCAGAAAACATCAGTATCTTGGAATCCACAAACTATTGGTTACTAATCACTCTATTTGTGACATTATTCTTAATTGTTATCGTAACCTACTTCAAGTGCTGTAAACAACGCCTTAGCATCTCATCATGTTGTTTTTCCAACAACAATAGCCGACCAAGTCTACATACCAATCAAGGGAATTCATCGCCAGGAGACGATGTCACCACTTCTGCGGGAGGAGTTATATTGGTGTCCCGGTAGAGACATTCTTTATCTTATCGCATTTCTAGACGAGATTCATATTAACACCTACGCTAAGAACTATCATAGTGGTTTCATATTAACAGATAAGTTTATTATAAAATAAGCACATGCAACTTTATTAAATCAGATCTTAGTAAACGTTTGAAGTGAACATTTGAGTTTTTATTGTTGAAATTGTTCGTTCCCACATCACTCATATCTTAAATTGAAAGTAGTTTCTCAAAAGTTTTTTTATCTTCATCATTGAGTAAGATTTTATAGGACATATTCCCGAATTTCAATGAGAGAAATTATCTAGACAAAAAGAAAAATTGTTCAGACAAAAGAGTAACAATTATTGTAAAATATATTTAATAGCCAAAACAATGGTCGTGTTTATTTGAAAGTTTCCAGAATCAATTACTTTACTAATAAGTGATGTTCTTATTCCCGTCAAATTGTGTCCAAACGTATTTTATTGTTTATACTGTGTCAGCAGGTATCAGGCTTTCTTAAAAATACCTACATTACTTTTATGATATAAGGCCCTTTAAAAAAATATCACTTCAAATGCCAGATTTTATGATGGAACAATCTTTTCAATATTGTTTTGTCGCAAATGAACCTTCAAATTTAACAAATAGTGGAAATGTACTCTAACGACTGAATTATAATATGTGCCATAATTTTTGTATTTTACTATTTGTCACAGTAATAATAGTTACTGAATGTTTTAGATTGTACAGAAAAAAATTCAGAGGTACCTGCGGTCGATGGACATCCGAAAAACAGTAATGAAAATGAAGTAAATTGCAGTTGCTGCTCATTACATTCACAATGTACGTTTAAAATTTTAAAAACTCGACGCGCGTCGAGTATGTGCAAAAGTGTTTTGGTGTGTGTGGAAAACTATTCCAAGTGTAAGTTCTACACCAAAGGTTCCAACCCCTCTTCAGGAATATTCTTTTTAGTAAAATATAAGTCATCTGAATGTAGGTATGTGGAGAAACTGCTGAACGTTAACAAGTTTGAAAATGATAGATGAATTTTTGCCTGTAATGGGATAATAAATAGACGTTATTTTAAACCAAACTACAAATTACTGGGCATTTCAACTGCATATTTGGATTTTTTCTTCAAATTTTGGAATAAGATATCTCAACAGGGAGTTGCTGTTTTCGGCATATTGTTGCAAATTGTATTGACAATAAGCGGTTTTGTCTGTTGGAATGAGCATTTGCAATAAATATTGTATACAGCACCTAATGCAAGACCCGTCCAAAAATGGAAAATTTCATAGACATCGAGAATTTACAATAGTAGAATAGCAGTTTTAAATTTGATTTTGTTATATAAGGGTAATCAACTGACTATTTGCAAAAACTAATTTGGTGACTTTTCAAAATCTGCAATATTTAAAAAAACACAGCGATTTTTTTGAAAAATCACATTTTTCTCATTACTGACCTGTAACTTTCCACTTGGGTGTTTATAGTGTAGCCAAATTAGCGGGATTTAGGGGCAGCTCTGAAAAAATTATATACAAACGTTTTTCAGCGGGAATGTACGGGGAATATAGCTCCAAATGACATACTAAAAGTCCTGTCGATTCTGACATTGGCAAGTTGCCAAGAAATGGATGCCATTTTGTTTTTTTCGAGTTATTGCATGTATATGACTGATGGTCGAGATGGTAGAGTACCTGCCTCTCACCCAAAAGTCCCGGGTTCGAATCCCGGTCGTGGCAATGGAAAATACTGTGAGAGGGATTTTTCCATTATACACGGATATTGGATGTGTGTCCCTTGTCTTTAAATGTGTAGCCCCTTCCCGCACAAGGCTCAGCCTTCTGGGATAAAGGGGGTCGTAATTACATGTGGTGTATTTATTTATTTATTTATTTATCTCAAAAACTAATAGTTTTTCGATTGAATTTGAAGAAATAAGGGACTGTTTCAAATTTGAGTTAGCTCCATATCCGTTGTCTCTCTTTAAGGATGGTGTTTTGAGAAAAGGAGCAAAAAGTCTTCTCTTTAAAGAATTTGATGCTTTAGCTACACCCAATTCGTCGAATGAGCAAAATTCAATATATGTAGTTGATGGCGGTTTTTTCCATCACAAAGTTATATGGCAGAAGCCTGCTACGTTCCACCAAATTTGTGATCAATATATTAATTATGCTAAATATGTTTATGGTCAGGACTGTGTAGTGGTTTTGATGGATACAGTTCCAGTTGTCTTTCAACTAAAGACGCTTTGCAACAGATAAGATCAAGAAGCGCGGTAGACATATCAGTAAAATTAGAAAATACAATTGTTACGCCACAAGAAGAATTTCTACGAAATAAGAACAAACAAAAACTGATGGAGCTTTAAAGCCTCGTTTTGAAAAAGCAGGTGTTAAAATAATACAGGCTGCAAGCGACGCCGACTATTTAATTGTTAAAACTGCAGTAGAACTTTCAAATTGTGGTAGGGCAATTGTAGTTGTATCTGAAGACACTGATTTTGCGGTTTTGTTGGTTCATTATTCACAGAATGATAAAATGTTATTGCTTCGACCAGGAAAGGCTGCTAAGGCTGATAGACTGACAAACATATTGAATCTTCAAGAAAAATTAAAGCATATTAAACAATGCATATTATTTCTTCATGCTATAATCAGGTTGCGACACAACCTCGCTCATTTTTAAAAAAAGTAAGAAATTCTGTTTACAGTAAAGAATAATATACCTTTATGCGATAATCTTCAAATATTTTACCAACAACGTCCAGATAAAAAACAGTTAATAGAAGTAGGCATAAAATTCATTACCAAGTTATACCGACTTAAGAATAGCAAATAAGAAATTGTTAAGTTAATGTAGCAATTAGCAAAAGAATCTATAAATAAATCAGAAATACACAATATAATTTTGAACTCTGACATTAACGCCTTCTTAAAAAAAGACCTTAAAGATAACTGGCAAAAACGTTGGGATGAATATGTTAAAACTTTAAAAAACCCATATGCACTAATACATCCAACCTTACCTGACACAATTCCTTATATGTTTGACTACCATGTTCCAAAATACTATTCCGCTACTATAACTAGATTAAAAATAAATCATGGTTCCTTCCCGGCACATCTACATAAAATGGGGGTTGTAGAGTCGCCACTTTGCACATGTGATAACATGTCAATAGGGGATCTAAATCACTTATTTTTGGCATGTGGAAACCACTCTCAGGCTACCTTAGATTTAATTAATCGATTAAAGTCCTTAAACGTTGAGTTCCCTATCAACTTAACTCATTTATTAAGTTCTAATAATATACAAATTTTAAATGCTCTTATACTTTACCAAGCAGACTAAACTGAAACTCTAAGAAATAGCTGCTTGTTTGCCTGCCTGCCTTAATCATATTTTCTGTGGCAAAGATTTTCTTCTGATGCCAAAAGCTAAAGAAAAAAAAAAAAAAAAAGTTAATGTACACTTTATACAATCGAGTGACATCTCGTCAAGGTCTATCTGCAAACTTCAATTTGGCATCACTTCCCCCAACTGAAGACGCTGCTGTACATGTTTTAAGAGTTTATTATCAGGTATCTAATTATGATTACTTTACTTACTTAGGTACTGTACGAATGGAAATAAGATAAAGAGTACACCTTGTTCCGATATCCATAACGAAAGAAGTTGCTCCCTCTGATATATTAAAAATGATGTTCTGTAACTGTAAGGAAGAGTCATGTGGCAAATCATGTTCCTGCAAAAACTTGGACTAAGATGTTCCTCCAAATATGGTCAATGCTTAGGAATTGCTTGTTGCAATCCTAGCATCGTACTCGAAAATAACGAAGATGAAAATCCTATTTTAAATTGTACATAATTATTTGTAACGTAAAAAATAATTAAAAAAAAACATTTTTTCTCTCAATTATTTAAATAATTTTTTTGCATTTAGTATATCCAATGTATTTTCTTATTTTACGTAAAAAAGATCTCTTGACATTTTTTAATAAACCTCACAGTTTTTGAGATATTTGGAATAAAATGAAAAAAACAAAATGGCGGCCGTTTTTTGCAATTTGCCATAGACATATTTGATGGGACGTTTACTAAGTTGTACATTTCCGTTGAGAAATATTTGTATATAATTATTTCAACCTTAAGTGCCAACTTGCCTACACTATTAATGGGATATTTTTATTTGTCACTTTTTTACGCAGAGGTATGTCAATATTCATTTAATCTTAACAGGGCGTTTAAAAAATATTAAAATTATGAAATATTCAGATTTACGATTCGCAATAAAATTTGCAACAAAATGCCTAAAACCGCAACTCCATAATATTCCAAAATTTGAAGAAAAAATCCAAATGTGCAGTTCAACTGTCCACTGTATGTGGACGTTTCGAATTTATTTAAACTCTTATTCAAGACTGAAAAAATGTTATAAGTAAAGGGCGGAATATATGCATTTAAATTCAATCAAAATATGCGCATATATATGCATCACTTTTATTTTAAATATGCAATAATATGCGTTTGTTTGGTCAAATATGCAATAATATGCATTTATTTAACAATGTAAAAATGCTTTAAAAAAACACATAAAAACTGATTTTATAGAAAATATTTATTTAAATAAAAATGAAAGGGAAGCAAAGATATAATATACGTTAAAATAGAATTATAAAACATTTTAATTTGAAATAGTATAGTAGGCATTTATAATGGCCGTGACTATTTATCGGGGCGCCCCGACATATAGGTATTTTTGCTATCCATCGGGGCGTGATGTAGGCATGCTCATATTCCGCCCCAATGAATAGAATCTTTGTCTAAACACCGGGGCGCTCCGACATATAGGTATATTTGCTGTCCATCGGGGAAGCTCCGACATAATAGGCACATTTGCTATTCATCGGTGCGTAATGCATGGTTGTGATGAAATGGGAACTTAAGGGGATTATCGAGTAAAATAAAAACACTAAAATGAACTATTTATTTAGTTATTAATAAATGAAATAAAAATGTTAAATATAAAAACATAACAACTTGAAACTGGTTTCTTTCAAATTGTTGTTCGTATTGGATGATTCGATTTTTTCACACCGACCACACAAGTCGATAGAATACCTCTTGGTCTGCCAATTGGTTTTATTTTGCGGTTTCGGTAGTGTATTTGGCTTATTGGGCAAGTTTGATTTATGTCTAACATTTAGCCTTTAATTTTTTTTCCTTTTCTTCAGCAATAACTTTACTTCCTATATTCTCATTCATAGTTTGAACTTCTTTAGTGTTTTTTGTGAGAAGGAAGTTCATATTTTGATCGATTTTCAGTCCTCGAATAACTTCGTCTTCCATATTATTCTTATTCATACTTTGAACCTGGCCAGTATTTTCTTTAAGTATACCTAATACTCGAACCGTCATTATATGCACCGGGTAATTACAGGTTCCGGAGGTAAACTAACTCCTGGCAATCTCTCCTTATACATCTATCTATATGACTGATGGTCGAGATGGTAGAGTACCTGCCTCTCACCCAAAAGTCCCGGGTTCGAATCCCGGTCGTGGCAATGGAAAATACTGTGAGAGGGATTTTTCCATTATACACGGATATTGGATGTGTGTCCCTGGTCTTTAAATGTGTAGCCCCCTCCCGCACAAGGCTCAGCCTTCTGGGATAAAGGGGGTCGTAATTACATGTGGTGTATTTATTATTTATTATTATTTATTTATTATCTGCACTCTTAAAGGTGCTTTTAAAAACACATTTTTTACGTTTGAAATTAATTTGTTTACCAAGGGATATTCAGTTCTGACGGTTTCTGCAACTCTGTTTATCCCGTGTAGAAGACAAGTGACATGCACCATATTGAGATAGAATATTTTTAAGTTTTGGCCCACTTTTACCATATACGGTGCTGCATCAGACAAAAACACCAAGAACTTTTCTACTGGGACTGGGTTTGGTAAAAAGAATTCCGATAAGGACTGTTGAATAAAACGAGATACGGTCACATTGTTAGTTTTGTCTAACTGTTTTGAAGCTATTAAATATGGTTTCCTTGGCTCATCTTCTTGTAGGGCTCCAACCATAAGATGTGCAATATATCGACCACAAGCATCTGTACTTTCATCAACAATAATATAAAAATTGTCATCGTCCAGTGAAACTTTAATTTCTTCTATTATGGTTTCGTATACTGCATGCACATTTTTCTTTCTTAAAGTAGATTCGTCGGGGATGTTTTGGTTACAATGTTTTTGTAAAAATTCTCTGAATTGGGTATTTTGAAGTTTTTTTAAAGGAATGTTCGCTGCGACTAAAGCTTTGCATAAATCTTGATGAAACACCTCCTTTTCACTTCTTGTTTTGTCTCCAACATTTTGAAATTCGGTTTTCACAGACTGCTGGACAGGCCCAGATTTCATTTTTTGCAACTTGACTTTATGCATAGATGTTTTCAAGTGCTGATCCACTTGGAACTTCTTTTCACAGACAATCTGAACCAAAAAATCATTTAAGTATGCATGAAGAAACATGTAATACAAAAAGTGAAAAATGACAGGTACTTACGATTTTTGCACAAGCTTTGCAAAAGACTATCTCCGCTAAGCTCCAACTCTAGAAATTTTTGGCATTTTGGACATTTTATAATCAAATATTCACAAAACACTATTTTTCACACTGAACTCTATCGACAAACTGAACTGGGAGTATAACGATCCGACATAAGTACAGAATATTTTCTTATTATTAGGCAGGTAAATTAGAATTAATGACCCAAGATATTGCAGGTATCTAGTGCTTTATTGGCACAGATCCCTGGAAATCCCCTGAAACCCCAATGAGCGCCATTTAACAAAAAGGCACTAACCGACCTGCATTGTTAAATCTGTAGCTAATTTACTCCGGCCGACCGGGAAATATGCACAAAAATCTAGTTTTTTCAAAAACATGCAATGTTTCATGAAATTGACTAATATATGCAAAAAATGCATATAAAGGGTGTCCAAATTTGAGGTTGCTTTTTGAATTACCCGCCATTTGCAGTATTCAATGTTATTTGTCGTGTTGCATGTGACATTTGTGAAGTAAAAGCATTGCGGTGTTTAGTTATGCTCCATTCATAACTACTATTGCAAAGTTAATAAAGAAAGTTAAGGAAACTGGTATAGTACAGGATGCAAAAAAACGTGTTTACCATCGTAATGGTCGTTCACCAGAAAACATTGCTGCTGTTAGTGAAAGTGTTGTGGAAACTCTAAAACATCAATTCGTCATCGAGCACAGCAATTGCACATTGAAAAAAAGAACCAGAGGAGGTCACAGCCCTGATGGTGTTTTCCATTATTAACCGCCATTGTTGTACTTTACCTTAAAATAAAAATATCGTACGATCTAAGTAATGCATGTGTTTTATTCCAAATTCAAAAAGCAACCTCAAATTTGGACACCCTTTATATGCACTTTGCTTATATTCCGCCGTTTAGTTATAAGACAAACAATAAAACTTATTATATGATGAGATAATAAATTAAACTACTAACATCAAATTGTAAACTAGTAAATGAACATATTACGAGTATGTAGTTTCAAATATACAAAAATAAACATTGTGAAAAAACAAGCAAACATATTAAAAATTAAATAAACGATGTTTTGTGATCTATTAAATATTAAATAATTTTTTTTTTCACTCCTGAAGAAGGAGTTAAATAAATTTGAAAAGTCGACGTAGTTTAAATATTGTCTATTTATTATCCTAACACCGACCAAAATCTATCATTAATAATATATAAGGATAAGAATTACTTAAAATAAGTTCAAGTATAATTCATAATAATTGAAACAAAGTGTTGCTGATATTTTCGTAATTGCAAAAAAATAATTTAACGCTTTATTTTTTAGTCCAAGATATCGAAAAATTATTAAGGAAAATGAACATTTTACAGCAGTGTGTTGTACAGACCAATGAAATGATAGAAAAGTTTGGTGTACAATTAGCAGAAGGCAAGAAGTCTGCAGAAGTTGATGTGGTGTCGATACTAACTTTATTTGACCTTCCCTTTAAAACATCTGAGTCATTAGAGGCCTTGGAGACCTATCTATTAGATGAAACAAATTTAAATAATACAGTAAGATTTTTCAAGCTTATTGTCCTATCTGTGAAAATGGTTACTTTTTATATAGATATACGAGTATATAGGTACATACTGCCGACTACCTAATATGATCCACTAAAATTTTCATACGATAACTTGATGTCAAATTAATACATCATTTGATGGGAATCAATTTAAAATCAAAGGCTTCGAGCATTGTTAATTTATTGGTTATGTGGCCCCAGATGAATGTCAGTGTCAATAAGTGTTCCGTTTTGGAAAATAGAATTTGGCCAAATAAATAAGCTCGAAGATAAGGTTCATTTTATTTTGGCAGGCAGTGTACATATACTTAAGTATGAAATTTGCTTTTTTCAAAGAAGCGCTATACCCTAAAGTACATTTATTCATATATCATGTAACATCATGTTTCACTGATAATTATTTTATAGTTATTCCAGTTGTCGCCTGCCAAATTCAACAGAAAATGTTTTTGTAACCTATAATAGTTAACAGTTCATTTACACACTGTATTCTATTGAAAACTCTCTCATGTCTAAATCTGTTCTGTTATTTAAAATGAAACCAACTGGTATATCAGATCGGTTATATTTTTTCTGATATGACAAATTTTATATACGAAAAACTTTTATATTAGCACAAAATAAATAAAACTAAAATATTCGTCTTTATTCTCTTTATTTTGTAATTTAATGAAAAACTCTTATAATTTATTTTTTTAGATTCAAGAAATATCTAAAGTGGGTGGAAGAACCGTGTACGAGTTCATTAAAAGAACTATTAGTATTTTTATTTCGGACGAACTAGGATCAGAGTATAGTTGGCTTGGTAGGAGGAACAAAAAGGCACTCAACAAGTTAAAACTAACAGACCATTTAATAGGTAAATATTAAGTCCATTTAACTATCTATTGAGCTAATTTAATTCAAGTCATTACTGCCCAATAACAGTTGACATTCTCCAAACTTTAAAAGTGTAAATTATGTAAAAATAGTCTTAAATAAACTCTGTTGAGAGGGGCGTGGGGGGGGAGCGTTGACTAATTATACTGAGAAACAAAAAACAAATTCATGTATTGACTACTCGCCAAAACAAAGAAAAGTTGCTATTAACGTGTGCCTGGAAATAATTTTAATCTAATAGTTCCTAGATAGCGCTGACATAGTTTTCACAAACACCAAAACATACGATCATGCATTGTGCTAATCAAGTTAGAATCATTAAATTATAGTTCCTAGACAAATAATTCGTTAATGTTAGAGTAGCTGTGATTTTGTTCTAAAAAATTACTATGTTATTAACGTCTAATGTCTGAAAAAAATAATAAAAAAAGTACCTTCCACTCGTAAAAAGCATACTAACGTAACATTAACTAAAAATGAAAAGAAACTACAAATTCTGAAAAATTTGAATAAATTGCTTCAATTACCTATCTAGTATAATTATTACTAGTTATTATTAGAGAACATATTCAATGGCGGTAAGCATATTTCCAGGCCCACATTCATAGTACCTTTTGTCTTGGTTTTGTGAATATTCAACTGTGCTGCATACTTTTCATACTTTCTGAAAAAGGATCAATATTTTTTATAGGTTCTGCAAAAAAATGTATAAAGATATGCACAAATCAGGAAATTGAGGAGTGCATACAAAAATGGCTAAGACGATCTCGTGAAAGGGATCAGAGTAAGAAAAATTTAAAACACTGAAGAAACATCCTGGAGCGGGCTGGAACCGATTTGATGGTACCACTGATCTATTTATCTATTTGTTTATTTTGAGATGTGAATATTTGTTTATTTTGTTAAGTAAATATTTTTTAATTTGTGAAGTTAGTATTTGTGTATTTTGTGAAGTTAATATTTGTTTATTTTGTGATAATATTTGTTTTATTTTGTGAAGTAAATGTTTTTTATTTTGTGACAATATTTGATTATTTTGTGAAATTAATATTTGTTTATTTTGTGAAGTAAAGATTTTCTAATTTGTGAAGTTAATATATGTTTATTTTTTGATATTAATATTTGTTTTATTTTGTGAAGTAAATATTTTTTATATTGTGATATATATTATTTGTTTATTTTGTGAACTTAATATTTGTTTGTTTTATGATGTTAATATTTGTTTTATTTTGTGAAGTAAATGTTTTTTATTTTGTAGTACACGTAAATTAGGAAAAATAGAAGAAAAAATGTATAACCAAATTATATTTTCAGGATCGATTGTTTATAGGAGTGACATTAAATATCTAAAAAGTTCCCACCACCCAGGGGTGTGCTTCACCCCATTTTCACCCCCATAAGTGACACGGCGCTGGTTTTATGCCAATATCTCATAAACGCGTTATTCTACGACAAATTTGCAAGTATAAGAGAATGTTCCCTATAAAATTCTCTATAAAAAATGTCCAATGAGTTGTGAACGAATTTCTATTAGTTTCCGAGTTATTAACGCACAAAGTCAAAGTTAGTTAAAAACACGCATAGAAATGGCTAAAAACTGAGTAATAGAAAACTTGTTATTTTAATATAGTGAATTTATTCCTTGTAGTTGTATTTTTATATATACAGCATTGATTAAGGAATGTATTTTTATATATACAGCAATCCTTAATCAATGATATACAGTGTGTCGCACTTAAGAGTGCAACACCCTTATAACTTTTTTCATTTTTATCCGATTTGAACCAAATTTTACTCAATGATAGATCCCATTAGTATCAACTCATGGCCAAAAAACCATTCACCCCCTACTAATGCAAAGCCACCTGCGATACCAAAATAAACGCAAAAAATCCAGAAAACATGTTAGGCATTTTTTTATCGGAAAATTTTACTAATGAAAGTTGTTCAGAATTGTCTAAAAACCTTAAATCCAAAATATCATCAAAATTAAAAAATATTGATATTTTGATTTAAAAAATTTCAAGTCCGAAAATATAATTTTACAATATCAATTATCATTCGTATTTAGTTGCAGAGTATTTCTTTAGTTTTTTTTTTAATAAAAAATTAAATATTACAAGACAATAACCCGTTAAAATTATATTTTCAGAATTACAAATTTTTTCAGACAAAATAAGTATTAATATTTTTTTATTTTGATTAAATTTTGAACTTAAGGTTTTTGAACAATTCTGAACACCTTTCAATAATAAAATTTTTGATAAAAAAATGCCAAATATGTTTTTTTGATTTTTCCCGTTTATTTAGATATCCGTAGGTGGCTTTGCATTAGTAAGGTGCAAATGGCTTTTGGGCCATAAATTGATCCTAATGTGCACTATCTTTGAGTGAAATTTGGTTTAAATTGGATAAAAATGAAAAAAGGTTATAAGGGTGTTTCACTCTTAAGTACGACACACTGTATATAAAGAATTACGATTTTTACCAGCTCAAACTCGTTTCCACACCACCTAAGAGGTAGAGTTCCCAGCGCGTTTTTTTTTAAGTGCTCTCCCCAGTCTCCCCTGTAGGCCTATTCCACTAAAAGTTTCAGTAGGTACCTATCATTCATTATCGATTTCATCACTATTTTCCGAATTGAAACAGCCTTGTCCGTGACAGTTTGTACACATAACTGACCATTTTAATCCTACTCTTTGACACACTCGCATCGTTTCCCACAACCCATTTTACAACTACATGATATTAATTTTAAAATAGAGGCAGGAGCTGGTGCTTCAGTTGTTAAAATTGGTACCAACATGTTGCTTGCTTTCTTCCACCCCCAATCCTCAGGTTGTAAATTGTTTTCTTGCCACGTTTGAATTTGGTAGAAAACTCGAAAACAATATTGCTGCAAAGCCGCAAACGTTGGTGGAAGTCTTGATAAAATTACAGCTTGATTTGAATGACCTACTAGATTATTAAATGAAACAAACCTTTGATAGTTATAGACTTCTCATTTGTTGAAACAAGCAGGTGTAGGTAGTAAAATTACCCCCGCCCTGCAAATAGAGATGTCGTAGTGCAATAATACCGCACGTGCTATTACCCATGAAATATAAATATGTATCAGTCAACAACAATCGATTAATTATTTACCAATTATGAGCAATGTGCATCCTAAAATGTTGTAAATCCGTATTTTCATGGAGGTATTTAACTACCCTTTTATTTGTGCGTTAATAAGTCGGAAACTAATAGAAATTCGTTCACAACTCATTGGACATTTTATATAGAGAATTTTATAAGGAACATTTTCTTATACTTGCAAATTTGTCGTAGAATAACACGTTTATGAGATATTGGCATAAAACCAGCGCCGTGTCACTTATGGGGGTGAAAATGGGGTGAAGCACACCCCTGGGTGGTGGGAACTTTTTAGATATTTAATGTCACTCCTATAAACAATCGATCCTGAAAATATAATTTGGTTATAAATTTTTTCTTCTATATGGCCATTTTTTGTCTAATTTCCGTGTACTATTGTGACAATATTTGATTATTTTTTGAAATTAATATTTGTTTATTCTGTGAAGTAAAGATTTTCTAATTTGTGAAGTTAATATTTGTTTGTTTTGTGATGTTAATATTTGTTTTATTTTGTGAAGTATATATTTTTTAGATTGTGACATTATTTGTTTATTTTTTGAAGTAAAGATTTTCTAATTTGTGAAGTTAATATTTGTTTATTTTGTGATGTCAATATTTGTTTTATTTTGTGAAGTAAATATTTTTTATATTGTGACATATATTATTTGTTTATTTTGTGAACTTAATATTTGTTTATTTTGTGATGTTAACATTTGTTTATTTTGTGTGTTATATGTGAAGTAAATATTTTTTATTTTGGGAAGTTAATATTTTTTTATTTTGTGATATATACAGGGTGTTCCGATTTTATTGTTACAAATTGAAGCGGGTGAGAGAAAATGTAACTTTAAGACAAGTTTCCTACAAACATGTATCGAAAAATACTTCTTAAGGGTGCCATAGCTCCTCAAAGAGATGGTGTTAATGTGTTTTCCCAATATTTGACAGTTTGAAATTATAATTAGTATATAGGCATACAAACTATATGAAGTGTAGAAATCTTCGTAATTTTATTTTCAACACTTTATAAAATAATGAAAAAAACCACAGAGCCATTAGCAGCAACATCTCTTTGTGGCACTGTATAGCACCCTTAAGAAGTATTTTTCGATACGTTCGTTTTTAACTTTTGTCTTAAAATTACGGTTTCTATCAATTGTTTCAATTAGTAACAATAAAAGCGGAACACCCTGTATACATATTCTGTTACTACTGTTTACAATAAAAAGCCAACAAGTTCGAATGGTTTGTTTTTTTCATTTTTTTATGTAGAAAGGTTATGTAAATGATGTTATCATTGTAGTATATATCATTTTAATGACTGACCACTGACCAACTACTGAAAATGTGGATGTACGTATTTTGAAAATGGGTTTGGTTTATATATGCCTATAAGTAAGTGGTGTATTAAATTTGTACGATTTTAGTACAGTGAGCTTGAGCATTGAGCATCTCCTTGTGTACGAATATTTGTATATTATATTATGATGTAATAATTTTTTATTCATTTTTAAAAATGATTGATTATTTTTAGGAATAAGCCTGTGATTTTCTCCATGCAGTGAATATATAATTGAACAATTTTATTATTGCAGTTTTCATATACAGTGTCAATATCCAATATTATCATTAGCATTCATTAGGCTATATAATTCTCATTACACTTTACTTGTGAATAATTATGGTGTATATAGAGATACGTATTTTCAGTGTTATTTTTTGCTTTTTTTTTCTCTTTCTATTCTTTTGCGTCTAATTTCTTAATTTCTTCATCAATTATCACGGTGTTCTTGTGTGTTAAGTGTAAGAATAGCCGAAGGCTAAACTTTGCACACTAGTGACACTACACATTTTATTTATTTTGTTATACGTTCATCTAATTCAGTAAAATAAAGGCGATTTTTATTTATTTATTTATATCTTGATTGAGTTCACTACCTACAATACCCAAATTAAGAAAAGAGACAGCTAGTAAGGCCTATTTCAAAGAATAAATACATGAAATATACCTAGAATAGACCTACAATGTCCAGTGAATAACCAGTAAATGTGTAATTATGTATATGGAATGTGGCTATAGGGCCTATATTTCAGTACGTGTCACCACTAGTGGATGTATAAAGTGCCTTTGCAGTAAAAGGACTTGAGTGGGCCCATAGCTTTCATAGCTTTATGTACACTATGTCTAGCGAATGCTGTATATGGGACGTAGCTAGGACCAATGTCTTTCTGTACCTACTACATTCAGTGAATGATCAATCAACATACAAGGGACCTACGGCTCGTATCTCTTTGCACCTGCTACATCCAATGAATGTACAAGTACGTACCTGGAGTGTAGCTAGGTCCTATATTTAGGGCTCTACTACCACCAGTGAACGTAATTATGATGTTTGCCAAGTATGTTTCTACGTAGTGGACACTTTCGTTCAAATGATGCACTTAACTTTAGAATACTTACTTTATTGATATATGTATGTTGCTAGCACAAGCTACAAACTTAATCTCTGCCGATGAGGAATCAGGCTTGAATATTTATACGATTCCTTATCGTTTACATTTACGTCAATATAAGATAAAACGCACGTATAACATTAATTGTTACGCATAAATGATATAAAGGTAATAAAAATATATATGGGCAGGTACAGGGTTGGTACATGGTTAGTACGTGTAACTCCTCCCTTCTTAAAAAGGAAGCTGGGGCTCCGCAGGAGGTTCAGCTTGCGTGTGAGGTTGAACGGTCGCCTGTCGTGTTGCTTTATTAAAGATGACCTTGAGTTTTTCTTTTGGTTTACATTTAAAGTAAATGATCACTAAAATAAAGATAATTAGACATATTATAATAAAAATCTTCCAGGCGTAGTCATCATTCCAGGGTGAGGACTTGAAAGGTTCGATGTGTAATGGTCGTAATTTTGTGATGAGGTTCTTTTCTTGATATAAACTTTCCAAGGAAATGTTGTGTAGAGGCACCATAGGGAATCCTTGTAGTGTAATATCAGGTACGAGATATATAGTGCTGGTAACAATTGGGTCTTCATATTCATATAGTTTTTCATCTACTGAAAATTTACATCCTGGGGGTCATGGTTATTTTTGTGTTTCGTGAAATAATTATAGTATTGAAAACTCCTATTTTACAGCTGTATTCTATCGTAGCATTTTTGTTAACTATTAATATGTAGTCAGAGGATTGTAACTGGAGTACATAAGGTGTTTTGTAGACGGTTCTGATTATCTGGCAATTTCTTGGTTTTCTGTGTCTAAAAAGGTCTAGCAGACAATCAGTTTCAGTATCATATCGAACTTCACAAGTATAATAGAAATCTTCTACATTGGCAGGTAGAGAATTAAGCCATTGGTGGTTGTCTTGTGAGTCAGTAATAAGGTATTTAGGGTGATAAAAGAGGGAAACATTGAAGGTAGGTATGGGTGTTACATGATACAATTCAAGGTGTGGTTTTGTTGCCAAAATGGGTACTAATAAGGCAATATAATAACAAAAGTTTTCGTGATATACTTTTGGTTTAAAATAAGAATAGTATGATTGCATATATCTGAATCGAGGTATTTCATTGTGAGGATATAATGTACGCAAGTGTGTAATGATATCATCTATTTCTGGAGGACTTAATAAAAAGAAACTAATTTGATTAAGGTTAAGTAAGCTAACTGTTTGTTCAATTTGTTGCACATAATAAAGTATTAATTCAAATTGATTGATTATAATTTGTCTTTGAAAATTTATATTAAGTTGTTCTGAAAAATATTTTGTATTTTGTTCTAATTTTACATTATTTGCTTCGATTTGTTTGATTAATGTAATTGTTTTATTAGAGAATGACTTTAACAATGAAGTATGCAAATTAACTTCCCTCTCTAGATTTTTTTCATTATTTAATAAGATATCTAGTTTAGAATTGAATGATTCAATATCTTTTTCTGTTGCAGTGCCAAATAGTTGTTTTATTAACATCTCCAATGAAATTAAACAGACTTCTTTGAATTCTTTTGATTGGTCGGAATT
The DNA here is from genome assembly GCA_963680705.1 of Rhagium mordax. Taxonomy (NCBI): domain Eukaryota; kingdom Metazoa; phylum Arthropoda; class Insecta; order Coleoptera; family Cerambycidae; genus Rhagium; species Rhagium mordax. The sequence continues at coordinate 27,933,272 of OY796664.1, forward strand.
TCTTAAATTCTTGGTATAGTATTACTTTTAAACCTTCTTCTTGATGTAAGAGTGAGTCTGAAATGCCTTGAGTTGTATTTCTTTGAATATTTTGATCGCTCATTAGTATTATTTTAGAAAAAGCTGTATATAAAGGTTGAAGATCTAGTTTGTGAATAAATGTATGATATCGTTCTACCGTATGTATTCTTTTACCTATTTTCTCGAATAACGCGGCGCTATTGACGGGGTCGAAGGTTATATCGTTTGCTAGTATCGTCAGTGCCATGGTCAGGATTGTTAGGATGTGAATGGGATTCATCGTCATCCTGCAAAGAAATTCTCTCGATAATTTTCCTTTGTTTTCTAACTTTGTTTTTATGTACTAGTCCTATGTCTGTTAGTATTTTATTGTTCTTGTCACTAATTACTGTTGTCTCTTTAAATCTTGGGTAGTCTTTTGGTCTACGTGGTTCTGTTCGAACAAAGATGTTTTGATCTGTTTGAACTTGTTCTGGAGTTTGTAATTTATTATTACTTTTTGTAATAACTTTTTCCTTATTACTCTTAATTTTATCTTTAATTTGGGCGTGGAGAGTTTGTAAATTATCTCTATGTTGAGTGGTATATTGATTAATAACTAATTGAGGTGAAAGATCAAATGGATTTAATCTAGGGCCATGAACTACTTCAAAAGGCGTCATATTTATTACTGAGTGGATTGAGTTGTTATATAATAGTACTGCAAGTACCATTAGATATTTGATTGGTTTTTGATGTTCTTGTTTCAGGCATCTTATTGAATCAATAAGAGTTGAATGGAATCTTTCGACTGGAGAATTCGAATTAGAATGATAAGGGGTAGTAAAATGAAGTTGTATATTATGTAGAAGGCAAAATTCCTTAATTATTTGGTTATTGAATTCTGTTCCATTGTCAGCAGTTATTTTATTTGGAATACCCATATGAGAAGTAAATGATAAGAGAGCTTCCATGATATTAATACTATTTTTATTCTCAAGATGATAGGCTTAGCCAAATTTAGAGAAGGGATCAAGGATAGTGAGGAAGTATTGTTTGTCAATTACAAATGTATCAACATGAATATGTTCAAAGGGCTTAGAAGGAGTATCCGATATTTGGAGTTTAATCTTTTGAGGATTTCTGTCATATTTAGATAAAAGGCAAGTTTGACATGTGTTAATATAATTTGTGACATCATTTTGGATATTAGGCCAATAATAATTTTTTTGAATTGATTTAATGGTTTCTTTAATTCCTCTGTGACACGTTTTACCTTGATGGTGATATTTTATAATTTGTTGTTGTTCCGGTTCTGTAAGAATATCATCCACAATTTTGTTTGATATTAATATTTTGGTATTTCGATGATGAATAAGGGAAGTTCTTAGAATTCTAGTAATTTTCTTTTCTAATGAAGGGGTCGAGAATTTTAAACAGGTGATATTGTCTAAAGATATTAGAGGTTTTAGGAATCTAAATGTTTCGTCATCATTTGAGTTACTTCGAAACGTAATAGAATGTCTGAATTTATTAAATATTATTTTAGAATCACATACATCGGTTGGGATTATATTTGATTCTGTAATGATTAATTGGCTTTTGAAATGGTTAAGGGGTTTTTCCGTGTATGGTATGGTAAAGATAGGTTCTTCATGACTAGTATGTATAGTTTGATTGTCGTCATGTTGTTCTTCATTGTTGTTATGTTTTTCGTGATTTTCTGATGATAGTAATTCGTCTAATTCATCAATTGACATTAACTCATCTTCTTGTGAATCTTCGTTGAGGATGTCGTCAATCATTGTATCTAAATCACCAAATTGTGCTTGAATGCTTTCGTTATCTTGATCTTTTTCATTAACGTTACATTCCAGTTTGATTCTACTAAGGGCATCAGCCACTTTGTTTTGTTTACCTTTTTTATATTTAATTTCGTAATCATATTCTTCGAGTTTGAGTCTCCAACGGACTAATTTTGAATTGGGTTCTTTTAAGGAAAATAACCATTGTAATGGTTTGTGATCGGTGTAAATAATAAATTTAGTTCCGTAAATATAGGGTCGGAATGTTTTACAAGCCCATACAACTGATAATAATTCTTTTTCTATAGTTGAATAATTAATTTCTGAAGAGTTAAGAGTTCGTGAAGCGTAACTAATAGGGTTATCATTTTGGGAAAGTACAGCACCAATAGCATAATTAGAGGCGTCTGTAGTTACTTCAAAAGGTTTAGAGAAATCTGGATAATGAAGTACTGGGTTATTTATTAGTAGTGTTTTACAAATTTTGAAACAATTCACGTATTCTTCTGAAAAGGTAATTTTCATATCTTTTTTTAAACAGTTAGTTAAAGGTTTTGTAATCTTAGCAAAGTTTTTAATAAATTTTCTATAATATCCTAAAAGACCTAAGAATGATTTTATTTCAGTTACAGTTTTGGGTATAGGAAAATGTTGGATTGCTTTTATTTTGTCGGGGTTTGGTTTGATACCGTCGGGTGTTATGATATGTCCTAGGAAGGCTACTTCTTTTTTTAGAAATTCTGTTTTATCTAATTGTATTTTGAGGTTGTGCTGTCGAAAGGCTTGGAACACTAGTTCTAAATTATGTATGTGTTCTTGTAATCCATTTGAGAAGACTATTACATCGTCCATGTATACCATACATATTTTATTTTGAAGATCTCTCAGCACGTTGTCCATACATCTTTGAAATGTAGCTGGGGCTTTCTTGAGACCAAAGGGCATACGGATGAATTCGTAGACACCATTATCTACTGAGAAAGCTGTTTTTGCTATTGAATCGGAGTGCATCTCGATCTGGTGGAATCCTGAGGCTAGATCAATTGTGGAAAAGTATGAACATCTACCTAATCTATCAAGTATATCTGTAATGTTTGGTATTGGATATCTGTCGTCGATGGTTTTGTCGTTGACCTTTCTATAGTCAATTACTAATCGCTATTTTCTTTTTCCGCTGGCATCCATTTTCTTCGGGACGATCCATATAGGTGATGACCAAGGACTTTGTGATGGTCTTATTATATTATTTTTTAACATTTCTTCAATCTGTTCGCTGACTTCTTGTTTGTGAATGTAAGGATAGCGATAACTTTTTGTATGTGTTGGGATGTTGTCTTTAGTAGTGATGTCATGTTTTACAGAATTACTAAAGCTTAAAATGTCATCTGGTTTTTTGAAAATATCAGTATATTTTCTGCAAACTTGAAAAAGTTTTGTTCTTTCTTCTTTATTTAAATGTGACGTTCGTAGTAGAGAATTTAAATCTGTGTTATAGTTGTTTGTTGGTTTACTTTGTATAGTATAGTCATATGTATCGTATTCTGTCATTGGACTAAATATTAACTTATTTGGGTCAAAGTAATGGGATTGGATGCCATAATTATGCAATTCAAAACAAATGGTTTTGTTGACAACTTTTGTGATTGTTGTGGGAAGATAACATTCACTTGATTGAATTTCATTAATTAAAATTTCTGTGTTATCGGGACATTGAATAGGTAAGGTTATCTTTGAAATCTGATTAGGGGGAATTTTAATTAATTGATTTAAGTTTTTATGGAGGCAAGGGGGTCGATAAAGTAAGGGTATACAGAAATAATCATTAGAAATGGTGTTTCGACTAATTGAAATATCAATTTCTAATTTTTTAATGTCTTCGATACCAAGAGCACCGTCGAAAAAGTCATGAAAGTCAAATAAGATTATTTCTAAATCTGTTTGAGTATTAAATTCTGGGAAACAAGGAATTTTAGCTTGATGATTAATGGTTATTTCACCTGAGCCAGTTTTGATTTGAATAGGGCTGAAAATGATTTTATCTGGAAAGTATTTTTGGACAATTTTGGGTTTAATAATAGTTTTGGAACTACCTGTATCAAGAAGTAATTTAAGAGGAGGGTTATGAAGTTGGATATAAGGAAGGGAACTATTGATTATATTTTGATTTAATTCTAAGTAGGGTTGTCTAAGTTGTCGTCTGGGGTAAAATTTAGTTCTTCATTATATTCTTCATTAATGAATTGTGATTCATTGCCTTCATTTATTTCAGTTTGAATATTGTCTTGAGGTGATATGCCTAAGGGGTTGTTTGGATCAGCTCGTTCGTAATTAAAAGGGCTTTCGTACGAATATAATTGTGGTGTAATATCCGCTTCATTAAGTTTAGGTTTGATTTGATGGTAGATATGCTTGACATGGGAGTTGGTTATATGGGATATTTTGATTTCTTTGTGCATTGAAAGTTGGTTGATTAGGGGAATGATTATATTTTACTGGAGTTGATTGCATTGGTTTTTGCCAATGTGATTTCGATTGATGGGGTTGAAATTGTTAGAAAGGTTGGCTTTGTCTTTGATGGGGTTGAAATTGTTGAGAAGATTGATTTTGTCTAGATTGTTGAGATTGATATGATGGGGGACGAAATGATTGATTTGATTTAGATTGTTGGTGTTGTTGAAAAGGTACTTTACTATTTTTATAAATGGGTTGTTCGATAGTACGTACGTTTGTAACGTTGGAATTGTTCTTCTTTTGTTACAAAAGTAATTGCATTTTCTAAGCTATTAATTTCTTTAGTTCGTACCATCTGTTGAAAATTGTAAGGAAGGTTTCGAACATAAGTGTCTAAACTTAGTTTTTGGAAAACAGAACTTAAAGCTTGTTTTACTTCGCGAGAATCTGGAAGTTGTCTTAATTTGGACATTAGTAAAGATTGGCATTGTAATATTTTATTACTAAAACTAGTTAGTGATTCATGTTTTGAATCGTATTGTAAATGTATTAGGTCTTGTTGCAAGGTGTCTAAGTCACGAGGGTCACCAAAAGTTTGAAGAAGAATTTGCTTAATACCTAACAAAGAGTCTACTTCTAATCTTGTGGAGATATTAACCTGAGCTTGGCCTTGTAACTTATTTCTAATTGCTCGTAAAAGGAACTTATTTTGTACTTCATTGTTTGAAGCATAGATTAATTCGTCACAAGCATCTATGAAATCGTTTAGTAGAGATGGTGTACCGTCAAAGTTTGGTATAACATCTATGAACATTCTTAATAATTGATAATGTGAATTCTGATTTTGAGTTGCCATTATATTCTCAATTTCGTTTACGGATTCTAGCAAATCTTGCATAGAGTGAATTTTACTTAAAATTATTCGAATTATTGATATACAGTCAATTTAATTCGATTATCGATATTTATTCGATAGAAAACTAAAACTATTCTCAAATTATTGATATGCAGTCAACTAATCTGATTTGTGATTTTTACGGTTTATCGATATACATTCGATAACTTCGGAGAGATAAAAGTATGTGCAAATGCGTGCCTTGAATTATACCAATAGAAAAAAATGGGAAATTTGGACAGGAAAAAGACTCACAGACTTACCAACGCTTTTGTTGACCTGGGTCGATTTTTTCTCTGGTCCGGGTTCCTTGATTTCGATAGTGCCTAAATGACTGAAGTCAACCAGGGATGATTCTATTCCTCGATGGATGTGAATATACCAAGTGGACACTATCCTACCGACTGCGCCAATTATGATGTTTGCCAAGTATGTTTCTACGTAGTGGACACTTTCGTTCAAATGATGCACTTAACTTTAGAATACTTGCTTTATTGATATATGTTGCTAGCACAAGCTACAAACTTAATCTCTGCCGATGAGGAATCAGGCTTGAATATTTATACGATTCCTTATCGTTTACATTTACGTCAATATAAGATAAAAAGCACGTATAACATTAATTGTTACGCATAAATGGTATAGAGGTAATAAAAATATATATGGGCAGGTACAGGGTTGGTACATGGTTAGTACGTGTAACTACGTACAAGGGTCATAGGTAGGACCCACATTTTACGTCCAGCGACCTACCATTTTAGTGTGATTGTACATACTTTGGACAGTTATTGGACGTACAAGTACGTACATATGTCTTATATTCGTCCTGAGCTGTGACACCAGGACTTCCATTGGATGTGAATTGTAAATAATTCGAATCTAAAATGAACATTGTACGTGCATAAATACAAATGTAGTCCAAAAGTACATACTTTTTATGTACAATGAATGTACATTCACTAAATATACAAGTACGTACAAGGGACATAGCTAGGACTCATCTCTTTGTACCTGCTACATCCAATGAATGTACAAGTACGTACCTGGGGCGTAGATAGGTTCTATATTTAGGTCTCTACTACCACCACTGGACGTACATGGGACATAGGTAAGGCCTCATATACGTTTCACGTCCAGCGAGCTACCATTTTAGTGTGATTGTACATACTTTGAACAGATATTGGACGTACAGTCGGCGCCACCCAAATGTGAACGCATTTTGGTTGTCATGGAATTTTCTTCTGAATTTCATTGTAGTAAATCAGACTTTGTTTAGTGGCGTAACACAGAGAGGATATATTGAGAGAAAATAATATTACTTTTATTATTTTCTGTTACCATAATAATAATTGGAAGGACGAAGACCGACACGAATAATATAAAAGAAGTTAGCAAAATAATTAACTAATATTACCTACATGTTAGTGGAAGAAGGTTAATATTAATTATTTCTTTAATTCATTCATGTTTAACGATTGTGAGAAATAAAATGACACAAACTAAGCGTATTAACAATAATTAATATATTTCAACATTTCAACACATAATAATTTATAATTCAGAAAAACATTAATAAAATAAAAATGGTAAAAACTAATCTCTATATTTAAAAATCAGCAATTCGTCAGGCCAGATAGCTTAAGACGTCTTTGTGCTAGCTATTCTGAAAGACTCTGGGAATAATGTTTCTTCTTGGGTTTTGACAGCGGTTTCGAAAGGATTCTGATAGATAAATTCGACCAGAACATTGTCTTTATTCTCATTGGGGTCAGACCTTCCCTATGCCTTGCCTTATAGGTCTTTGCAGTCTTTGTTCTTGTTGCCAGCGCTTTTTTTTATATAAAGTACCTATATAACTTTTACCAACATTTAAATCAGCAGCCGCTAGCACTCAAAGACTTATTTTCTTCCAATTTAGCTATAGCCCTCGCTTTTTGCGCTTCAGTTAAATGTCTTGGCATAGTTATCTTTACTTTCACTTTTGACAAATTATGACAAATATATTTGACAACTATTTTCAAATTTTCCGGCGACTATGATTTAAAGTGTAAATTACACTATACAATTCTGCCGTTCACATTTGGATGGCGCCGACTGTACAAGTACGTACAGATGCCTTATATTCATCCAAAGCTGTGACACCGGGACGTCCATTGGATGTGAATTGTAAATAATTCGGATCTAAAACGGATGAACATTGTACGTACATAGATCCAAATGTAGTCCAAAAGTACATACTTTTTATGTACACTGGATGTACGTCCACTAAATATAGAAGTACGTACAAAGGACGTAGCTAGGGCTCACATCTCTTTGTACCCGATACATCCAGTGAATGTACAAGTACGTACCTGGGGCGTAGCTAGGTTCTATATTTAGGTCTCTACTACCACCACTGGACGTACATGGGACATAGGTAAGCCCACATATACGTTTTAAGCCCAGCGAGCTACCATTTTAGTGTGATTGTACATACTTTGGACAGATATTGGACGTACAAGTACGTACATATGGCCTATATTCGTCCAAAGCTGTGACACCGGGACGTCCATTGGATGTGAATTGTAAACAATTTGGATCTAAAACGGATGAACAATGTACGTACATAAATCCAAATGTAATCCAAAAGTACGTACTTTTTACGTACATTGGATTAGTGGAGTTCACATGATATCAAATTGTGATTTCCGTTTGCACTTCGAGGTTAAAAGCTAAAACCTATTTCAAATGATTCGTTACTTTCTGGAACATCAAAATCCGATGGTCGTCAAAATGTCGTCCTGTACGGGGTGGCTGTAGGGGATGAAATGTGAAAAACACCCTAAAATTTTTTTTACCACTATTTTAATCTACAGAACATGAGGATCACTTTTATTAAAGCAAAATATGCTTTAGACTAAGGCAAATATTAGAAAATAAATGTTAAACAATTCGGAAAGCACGGAGTTAAATGGGCGACGTCTAAGTTTATCGTACGCTGGTGAAAAGTGTCTTATTGAACAGGCAATGTTTTCGCTTAACACCGCACTAGCTACTTTATTCTCATTATGATCAAAAAACACCCTTTAATAACGTTGTAGATTGGAATTTCAGGATGCTAAGGCACTTTTTACTTTTTTAATATGACCGCTCCCCAATTTTTGAATGGGTTTTTTAGGAGCGCCCGCACAAGATCTTTTAACGTCGACATTCGTTTGTTTTCGTACCGGGAAAGGTATTTTTAAGGTCCATTATCGCCTGTTTTCGCAGTAAAGACGTGCATTTGACTTACTATATGAAAAATACGAGCTAAACTGTATTAGGTATGTATTTTATTTAAACGAAATATTATTTTTTATATGAATTTATTTTGCTTTAAATAGTTAATAGTACAGTTACTTGGTGATCTCCAGTTACTTGTTCTAACTAATTCTATAGTTGTTTTAAATTAAAATATTTTTGGATAGTTTGATTCAAAATGGGTCAAATACCTATCAAATATTAAAAAGGAATAAGGGTGCTTTTCGTTGGGGGTGCGTTTCACTCCAACTTAGGAGTTTCGAAAAGATAAAAAGTTCAAATAATCATAACTCTGGTTTAAAAAACCTTTTGACGTGTACCTATCTTGAATCAAATTGAAACTTATTACAGTAGCTTAAAATTGTGTTTTGGCTGCTAAATCAAAAATGATACAAGGAAAATAAAGGCAAAATTTTAATTTTTGACAAAATAAATGCCCGTTTTTTTGGTTCAGTAAATTCCAAATTGAAAATATAAAATTCCAAATTATGTTTTTTGTTAGTCATTATTACGTATAAGCTCAAATTTTTTTGACCGTGATGGATGCATTATCTAAAAGATTTTACACTAAATGTATTTTGAAAATTTTTTAAATAATGAATTTTATGGCTTTGAAGTTAAGAAGAATCTCTTCAAAGAATGTTACCAAAGACAAACAATAATGACAATAAACTAAGGAAAATGCTACAGTTTTTTATTATTTTTTTTAATTGACGCATTTAAGATGAATATAGAAAAACTGACAACCTTTGTACTGTTTTGACCTACCTGATCTTAAAGAGGATTAAAAGACCTTCAAAATGATTTCTATTGATGATTTTTAGCATTAATTGCAAAGAAGATATGACCGAAATAAGAAGCGCGCCTCATTTTAGCAAATTACGATATTGCTCGTTTTGCGGTAATTTATTAGTCTCTGAAATTCGTTAATTATTGATATATTAACTTTAGGGGTGGTTTTCATCCTCTTAGGGGTAAGATCAATTATTTTTCTTATTAAGGGATGAGTTTTATATCGACCATATTGAGGGTCCAACATAAAATTTTTTATTTCTTACTTCACATTCGTGATCAGCGACTCCAAAAACATAAACAAGTTTAAATAATTTATTCTCAGTACTTATTGAATATTTTAAACTTTGTAGTGGCCTGCAGTGTGAAATTATCATGCATCGGTTCCTGCATGTGTGTGGGACAAAAAGCCCTTTGTAATAATCCCAAAATCAAGGAAACTCGTCTTATTTTTGAAATAGTTGAAGAATCGTTAGAATCTGAATTCGAAAAATTTAATGACTGACACTATGTTCAAACTGTTTAAACCATAATAATAATATCATATAAAAAGTAATAATCTGTTCAAGTGAAATACATAATATAATTAATATAATTACTTTATATTATACAGTTTATTCATATTTTTCATACAATTGGTCAAATGAAGGTGTTTATTGCGAAAACAGGCGATAATGGGCTTTAAAACACCGTCATAGAGTTTTTTTTTTGGAGTAGAATTCGATGATCCACGAGTTCCAACAGTCACTTTTTATTTTTTCGAAACTCCTAAGTTGGGGTGAAACTCACCCCCAACGAAAAGCACCCTTATTCCTTTTTAATATTTGATATTTGACCCATTTTGAATCAAACTATCCTAAAATATTTTAATTCAAAACAGCTATAAAATTAGTTAAGATCACCAAGTAACTGTACTATAAACTATTTAAAGCAAAATAAATTCATATAAAAAATATTTCGTTTAAATAAAATACATACCTAATACACTTTAGTTCGTATTTTTCATATAGTTAGTCAAATGCACGTCTTTGCTGCGAAAACAGGCGATAATGGACCTTAAAAATACCTTTCCCGGTACGAAAACAAACGAATGTCGACCTTAAAAGATCTTGTGCGGGCGCTCCTAAAAAACCCATTCAAAAATTGGGGAGCGGTCATATTAAAAAAGTAAAAAGTGCCTTAGCATCCTGAAATTCCAATCTACAACGTTATTAAAGGGTATTTTTTGATCATAATGAGAATAAAGTAGCTAGTGCGGTGTTAAGCGAAAACATTGCCTGTTCAATAAGACACTTTTCACGAGCGTACGATAAACTTAGATGTCGCCCATTTAACTCCGTGCTTTCCGAATTGTTCAACATTTTTTTTCTAATATTTGCCTTAGTCTAAAGCATATTTTGCTTTAATAAAAGTAATCCTCATGTTCTGTAGATTAAAATAGTGGGGAAAAAATTTTTAGGGTGTTTTTCACATTTCATCCCCTACAGCCACCCCGTACAGGACGACATTTTGACGACCATCGGATTTTGATGTTCAAGAAGGTAACGAATCATTTGAAATAGGTTTTAGCTTTTAACCTCGAAGTGCAAACGGAAATCATTTCTAGAGGGTTTTGGTGCGGCCGTGGACTCTACTAGATGTACGTGTGCTGTTTGAGTTACATAGAACTTAGTTAATAGTAAATTTTCAATATAAAGTGAGTAATGTTTTCAGTTGAAAACAACAAAAAATTAAAAAGTCTGAGCTTGTGTTTTGTTAAATAAGCGCTTGCGGTGCCATAATTCGCGTGATTGCTTGCATGCTGCCTTTGTGTTAATTATTAATCCTACAAACTGAATGCATATAACCATTTTCTATAGAATTTCACAACAATTTTTATTCACGTTTTGGCAGAAAATCAAATATTTTTGGAGGTATTACCGAAAACACATTTTTATCTATTTTATAACGGTATAAAATAGCACCCAATACTTGGATTTCCAAGGAGTTCTTACACTTTTTTTAAAAACTACTAAAACGTGTATAGAAAATTTACAGCTTTTGTTTTAATTACCTATTTGAATAATTTTTAGATGATAAAGTTTTACGATTATTAATGAAAATGTCACTACAATTAGATGGTATGGACCAACGACTTGCTAATATTGAAAAACAGAATGGGATTAGGCTAGGCATGTTGCTAAGAACTGTAGTTATGATTTGATTAAAAACTTTTTATCTATGGAGTTTGACACAATGGAAAATGTACACTCTTTTGGCCACAAATAAACAGATAGTCACACAATTGGTAAGTATAAAATTAACCCACCACATTAATCAGGGTCATTTAAATAACATCACAAATACAGCCTCCTATATTCATAAAATAAAGGTTCCACAGTTAGGGAACTAGTCCAAAGTTCTAAGCAGCCATTTAAATTGTTCATTTTAATTGAGAGTTTGTTAGTTATCATATTTTGTTATAACAAAGATATTTATAATGTATTCTCAACTAAAAATGATTATGAAACGTTTTTACAGTGGGAGGAAATACTCCTCGTGACAATATTCATAGATTATTGTGTAAATTGTTTACCAATGAATTTGCCATTAAATATTCTTGGAAAGGCCATCGTAATAAGAGACAAGTTTTTAATCATCAAGTTATAGTGCTGATGAAAGGTGCGACATTAGTTTAACTTCTGTGAGTATATTTTTTAATACTTCCCATTGTTTCAGAAGTTATTATAAATACTTATTCATATATGACAATGAATGAAATTGAACAGATATCATCAGAATGGTTTCGATTTGCAAAACAAAGGTTGGAAAGACAGAGGAAGAAATAGAGAAATCCAACTATACAGCGGAATGCTGAATAATAAATCTATTATTATATCTGTACCATTGTAAGACTGTTTCCATGAGGAATCCCTTTTATCTTCAAAGATAAAAAAAAAAATAGGGTGTACCATGTTCGTGTGTGACACCCGGTATAGCATAAATTTTATTTTCTATACTAAAATTCACCAGCTGTTAAATGTTAACCTTTGACTACACGCGCCGGTGTACAAAGTACACCACCCAAACTGAAAACACCGTCATTTTTTAATATGGACAGTTGCTCCGCTGCCGCGCTATCTAACCTTTGCTTATGGTCTTCACTACCATCACCGTCAGTATCGCTGCAGCAGCCTGATCAGTAAGCTCGTTGTATATGATAATTAAGAACAATCCGTTGTGGTGCCTAAAATACACCGCGCGTGTACCATGTAAGTATACATTTTTATACAGTATTTATTACATTTTTTCGTATTATATGGGCTGCTGTACTAGTTTTTTCTGATAATTTATTACACCCTTTCCACACAGAATTACCCTTAAGTTCCAAAGCATTATTAAAGACACCAATGCAAACTGACGTAAAACAAATTGGAGATGGTGAATTTTATTATTTTGAAAGAAATGAAATCCAAAGAAGTCAGAAATCCATAGAGGTAAACTTTAATAGAATAAAATAGCAAAATAAATTTTACTATTCAGCCTAAATCCTCTAATGTCTAAAAAGACATAAATACTCTTTTCAGAGCTTATTTGCAAACTATCTACATTTAACTGATAAAAATTTGGTCAGTACTACGAATGTAGAAAGCAAATAATTTAATAATTGCAATAAGCCCCACCAGACGGATTAATCCAAATAAGGACTCCCTCTGTTACCAGGCAGTGCAAGTCACCAACCCATGGACCGGTTTCTGGCTTATTAGCCTTCATCAGCATGGTATAGGCAACTCACACTGCACGATAACAAAGGGACTCCAGATCTTGTCAACATCGATCGACTAGAAGTCGGTAAGATGCGAATGTGGACCGTGGGGCCCTCTGGTGAAACTTATTGCAATGTGGATTTTGCCCAGACTAGGCTCGTATGAAAGAAATGAAATCCAAAGAAGTCAGAAATCCATAGAGGTAAACTTTAATAGAATAAAATAGCAAAATAAATTTTACTATTCAGCCTAAATCCTCTAATGTCTAAAAAGACATAAATACTCTTTTCAGAGCTTATTTGCAAACTATCTACATTTAACTGATAAAAATTTGGTCAGTACTACGAATGTAGAAAGCAAATAATTTAATAATTGCAATAAGCCCCACCAGACGGATTAATCCAAATAAGGACTCCCTCTGTTACCAGGCAGTGCAAGTCACCAACCCATGGACCGGTTTCTGGCTTATTAGCCTTCATCAGCATGGTATAGGCAACTCACACTGCACGATAACAAAGGGACTCCAGATCTTGTCAACATCGATCGACTAGAAGTCGGTAAGATGCGAATGTGGACCGTGGGGCCCTCTGGTGAAACTCATTGCAATGTGGATTTTGCCCAGACTAGGCTCGTATGAAAGAAATGAAATCCAAAGAAGTCAGAAATCCATAGAGGTAAACTTTAATAGAATAAAATAGCAAAATAAATTTTACTATTCAGCCTAAATCCTCTAATGTCTAAAAAGACATAAATACTCTTTTCAGAGCTTATTTGCAAACTATCTACATTTAACTGATAAAAATTTGGTCAGTACTACGAATGTAGAAAGCAAATAATTTAATAATTGCAATAAGCCCCACCAGACGGATTAATCCAAATAAGGACTCCCTCTGTTACCAGGCAGTGCAAGTCACCAACCCATGGACCGGTTTCTGGCTTATTAGCCTTCATCAGCATGGTATAGGCAACTCACACTGCACGATAACAAAGGGACTCCAGATCTTGTCAACATCGATCGACTAGAAGTCGGTAAGATGCGAATGTGGACCGTGGGGCCCTCTGGTGAAACTTATTGCAATGTGGATTTTGCCCAGACTAGGCTCGTATGAAAGAAATGAAATCCAAAGAAGTCAGAAATCCATAGAGGTAAACTTTAATAGAATAAAATAGCAAAATAAATTTTACTATTCAGCCTAAATCCTCTAATGTCTAAAAAGACATAAATACTCTTTTCAGAGCTTATTTGCAAACTATCTACATTTAACTGATAAAAATTTGGTCAGTACTACGAATGTAGAAAGCAAATAATTTAATAATTGCAATAAGCAAGATGTTGACAAGATCTGGAGTCCCTTTGTTATCGTGCAGTGTGAGTTGCCTATACCATGCTGATGAAGGCTAATAAGCCAGAAACCGGTCCATGGGTTGGTGACTTGCACTGCCTGGTAACAGAGGGAGTCCTTATTTGGATTAATCCGTCTGGTGGGGCTTATTGCAATTATTAAATTATTTGCTTTCTACATTCGTAGTACTGACCAAATTTTTATCAGTTAAATGTAGATAGTTTGCAAATAAGCTCTGAAAAGAGTATTTATGTCTTTTTAGACATTAGAGGATTTAGGCTGAATAGTAAAATTTATTTTGCTATTTTATTCTATTAAAGTTTACCTCTATGGATTTCTGACTTCTTTGGATTTCATTTCTTTCATACGAGCCTAGTCTGGGCAAAATCCACATTGCAATAAGTTTCACCAGAGGGCCCCACGGTCCACATTCGCATCTTACCGACTTCTAGTCGATCGATGTTGACAAGATCTGGAGTCCCTTTGTTATCGTGCAGTGTGAGTTGCCTATACCATGCTGATGAAGGCTAATAAGCCAGAAACCGGTCCATGGGTTGGTGACTTGCACTGCCTGGTAACAGAGGGAGTCCTTATTTGGATTAATCCGTCTGGTGGGGCTTATTGCAATTATTAAATTATTTGCTTTCTACATTCGTAGTACTGACCAAATTTTTATCAGTTAAATGTAGATAGTTTGCAAATAAGCTCTGAAAAGAGTATTTATGTCTTTTTAGACATTAGAGGATTTAGGCTGAATAGTAAAATTTATTTTGCTATTTTATTCTATTAAAGTTTACCTCTATGGATTTCTGACTTCTTTGGATTTCATTTCTTTCATACGAGCCTAGTCTGGGCAAAATCCACATTGCAATAAGTTTCACCAGAGGGCCCCACGGTCCACATTCGCATCTTACCGACTTCTAGTCGATCGATGTTGACAAGATCTGGAGTCCCTTTGTTATCGTGCAGTGTGAGTTGCCTATACCATGCTGATGAAGGCTAATAAGCCAGAAACCGGTCCATGGGTTGGTGACTTGCACTGCCTGGTAACAGAGGGAGTCCTTATTTGGATTAATCCGTCTGGTGGGGCTTATTGCAATTATTAAATTATTTGCTTTCTACATTCGTAGTACTGACCAAATTTTTATCAGTTAAATGTAGATAGTTTGCAAATAAGCTCTGAAAAGAGTATTTATGTCTTTTTAGACATTAGAGGATTTAGGCTGAATAGTAAAATTTATTTTGCTATTTTATTCTATTTATTATTTTGGTTTAAAAGCGTCCATAAAGTCTACCCTTTCAGTTTGTAGTCAAGAAATTAAAGGGGATAAAATTGAAATTTGTTTTAATATTGATGGTATACCTTTATTCAATAGTTCCAATCAACAGTTTTGGCCCATTTTAGGGTTAATAAAAAATTTTAGCAGTAAACCTTTTGCCATTGGCATTTTTTCTGGTAGATCAAAACCCAAACCTTTAGAATTATATTTGGAGGACTTTGTTAATGAGCTGAGTTTGTTGCTACAAGAAGGATTTAAATATAATAATAAAGAATACCAAATAATAGTTCATAGCTTTGTGTGTGATGCTCCCGCGAGGGCTTTTATCAAATGTATAAAAACCCACAGTGGTTATTCAAGTTGTGAAAAATGTGTCAATCCAGGAAAGTATATACAAGGTCGAATTGTTTTTAAAAATGTCTTTGCATCAAAAAGAACAGATGCTGCCTTTATTATTCAATAAGATGAGGTTGTTTTTTTATCATAGAAACATATTTTAGTGCAACATTACCAAAGTTGTCAATTTATTTTTATTGAGTATTGTGCACATACTGCACATGTTATGTATTTTTTCTATTATGTAATATAGTGATGAAAAAATGACCGGTCATTTATTTTTTGTCAATAGACCACCAGTATTGACGGTCATAGGTCAACAAGTCAATAATTATAAATATTGGAATTTCCCCTTTGTTGAATTTAGGAATAGGGAATAGACTATGTAGTCTCAAAGTACAAATTAACTCCAAACAAATGATTGCATTAAAACAGCATATTCCCCTTGAATTTAACAGAAAACCAAGAACACTTGGCGAAATCCAGCGACAGAAAGCAACAGAATTCCGCACATTTCTGTTATATTTGGGTGCATTTGTTCTAAAAAATACAGTTAATAAGGCCATTTACGAACACTTTCTTTTATTTCATGTTGCTATTTCAATCCTGATTTCCAGAAAGTTGATATCAAAATTTGGATGCGCATATGCAAATGAACTTCTATTGATATTTGTACAACATTGCGAGAGATTATATGGTCAGCAGTTCCTAATATACAATGTGCACATGCTGTTACATCTAGATGATGATGTAAATAAATATGGCCCTTTAGACGTATTTTCATGCTTTCCATTTGAAAATTTTCTTGGACAGATTAAGCGTTTGATTAGGTCGCCTACCAAAACATTACAACAAGCTTGTCGCAGATTACATAAAATACAACTTGTAATGTAAATATCTCGGAAAAAACGACTCTGCATTTTATAGAACACAGCTCAGGACCACTGTCTGAAAATTTGATAACTTGTAAACAATTTAAGAAATGCCTATTTAGAGAATCTGTAATTTGTACTCATTCTTACTCGCCTGCAAACTCATACTGTCGAACAAATAAAGATTAATTTATGCAAGTGCAAAATATTGCTTTAATTCAAAATAATACATTTATTATTGGAAAATATTTCCAATCGTATGATTCACTTTATAAATATCCTTTGGACTCCAAAGATTTAAATATATATGTTCTGACATATTTACTTCCTAACCTCGAAATATGCCCTTTTAAGGAAGTGATTGCAAAGTGTTTGGTGCTACCTTCAGAAAATGACAGCTGGGTTTCGTTCCCGATAATACATACTTGCGAAGAAATTTAGTGTAGGAATTTTTTGATACCTAAGTACTGATTTCCAAAGAATTTTTAGTTTTATTTAAAACAGTTACTCTTAGAGCTAGTTACCTGCTTCTTGCAATTTTTTTTATTTATGTTTAAGTATGCGGTATATAAAAAACCTCTACAAAAAATTGCAAAAAGTAAGATTCAGAAGTTTGTTCATATATTGCATGCAAAATTATGTTTTGTTTGCTATTTTTAACTTAAATGAATTTGTTGAATTTTTGTTTTTGTTAAATACTAAGGTTTGATGTAGAAACCAAATATGTTATTTAAAAGGCATAAGTTTTAACTACAATATTTTGTGCAATTTTAGGTTCGTTTGTAGTACTGTTTCTACGTACATACAATATTGTATGAATTTCTATACTATTTTACTGTATGTACCAAATAAACATACATGTTCCAAGTTTTTGTTTTATTGCATTTCATTAATTTTTTTGTACAAAATTTACATCAATAGAGGAGCAAATTTTCAAAAAGGAACTAGTAAGTAAAATGGAATAGTTCCCTTTTGAAAATTTGCTATTTCACATAGTTCCCTTTTGAAAATTTGCTATTTCACAAAATTACCATTTTTTGGTTCATAAGTTCATTGACTTTTATGAACCAAAAAAATTGTAATTTTGTGAAATAGATATTATTGCAAATTTTCAAAAGGGAACTATTCCATTTCACTTACTACCAAAGTGGAATAGTTCCTTTTTGAAAATTTGCTCCTCAATAGCAGGTCATTTTTTATACAAATTTGACGTCAATACTGGGTCAATTCTTCATGCAATTTGACGTCATCATATGACGTCATTTTACCTGTGACAAATGGCCGTCTATTTAGGGTCATTTAGACGTCATTACGACTATCCGAATGACGTTATTAGTGACCAATTCGCACGTGAAAATGACGTGACTTTCACGTCAGTGTGCTACCTGGGAACAATAACCCAGGTAGCAAAGGTACGTCATAATGACGTCTATATCTGGTGATTACTCGTCAAGAGACGTCAGGGCACCAAAAATCGACGTCATAATGACGTCCGAAAAATGACATTTAAATGACGTGTCACATATCACGTCATATTGTCGTTTTCTTTTGGGCATATTATTGTTATCGTAAGAACTATTTTTATTCCGATAACGAAAATGTGCTAAATAATACAAAAACAATAGTGGTCGTTAATTCTATTTCTTCACAATCATTTTCATAAAAAGCTGTTTGAAAGTTAATTATTATAATTATGTTCATTATTGTGTGTTTACATCAGTGTTTTAAAGGGCAAAAGCAACTATTTATCTCATTATTTTGGCACAAATATATTATTTTTATATATCTACATTTTAAATATTTTACACACAGCGCGAAGCAATTAATTCATCATAATATAAATTTCCCGCACCAGTTTGAGTTGAGGCCACCTCAATGAAAAAAATGGAACTGATAAGTAGGACACTTGCCTCCTATTGCTTACTTTCAAATTTAGCGCTACCTCAACTAGTTGAAAGCTGAGGCGTCGTCTATGCGCGCGCAGTCCATCTTGTTCGTTTTCTTTTGTCTTGCTTCGGCCATTGCGGACTGTGGTTATACGTTATAAGTACGTTTGTTGTTTGTTCTTTGTTGCCTTCGCCGGAATTGAAAGAATTTAAGTGGTCAGTTCAGTGAAAGTTTAGCGATTGCAAAAGTTATTTTTGATAAAAGTTTTGTCGTGAAAGAGTTAAGTAGTAGGTAAATCTTGAATTATTTTGTTGTATTGTTACGTTATAAATAAAAAAAGGATCCCTGTGCCTAAAGGTTGTTTAGAATATCTAATTATCCTTGGTTTAGAATTATTGCTATTTGTGTTTTCTTCAAGTTTTCCTAGAATTAGATAGTGCCCGTAAACACCCTTTTATATTAGTTTCTTTTTACCGACAGTAGCTAAACTTAGTTGTTTGAAGGTTACGCCGTTCGAATGAAGCAATAAAGTAACGTTTTATGCATACATTTTCTGTGCGTAACCTTAAAATAACTAAGAATAGCTAAGGTGGGTAAAAAGCAAGGCTGGTAAACTCTAAAGGTTACCCAATCTGAACCTGACCTATCTCAATATATCATACGTCACTAGGCCGTCGGTATATCCATATCTGTTCTACAACAGCAGAGCAGTGTTTAGTGTCTCTTTTTAGTATGTAAAATAAATGACAGACCGCGGCCGCCAGCCCTGCCGCAACCCGCATTTTCCTCGCCCTAATGCTGCTCATTGATGTAACCTGTATGTCTACAAGCCTTGGGTAAAAAGCCCTAATATACCCTAATAATAATAATAGAACGTGTTGTATTTGTAATTTGCTCGCACGTAAATGTAAGCAAATATGGCTTATGTGGGTGTGGAATTTGCCGAAAATGGTGCAATAGGCTTTTTTTTTTTCTCCACCTAGGGCTCGTCTGTTTAAACACCGAGGGCACTGCAGCCTCCTGGGCTTATTGTGCTCTCCCTTCGTTAATCTACTCCACCCACTTCAGTAACTCTGTACCACTAATCAAGCGATACAGATCCGTAACTGAACGAGTTTGGATAGTTTCCGGTTCTGTTTGAGTCTGCCCGTAAATATTATATCTCCTGCGAGCTAGTGCCTCGCACTTGAAAATGACATGGTCCACTGTTTCAGGCTCCTTTCTGCATAGTCTACAGTTTAGGTCGCCATCATATTTCCCCATTGTATGTAAGTGCTTCTTAACAGAGAAATGTCCTGTTAGAAGTCCTATAATTATTCTTAACTGAATCCTGTTCTTTGTGAGCAGTTCTTCGGTTCTTTTAGGGCATGGGCTTTTAATTAATTTTTTCCCATGTCGATTTCCTGGGATATTCTTCCAGTGATTGTTATGTTTGTCCTTGACCCAACTACTAATAGCTCCCCTTGCTGTGCTTTTGGAAATACAAAGCACAGGTTCTGGGCCAAGAAAGGTGTTAGTTGATCCTTGTCTAGCAAGTTCGTCAGCTTTTTCATTGCCTGATATCCCAGAGTGTCCTGGTACCCAGAGTAATTTTACTCTGTTCTTTTCTCCCAGGATTCTGAGTTCCTCATGGCATTCCCATACCAGTTTGGACGACACCTTATTGGAGGCTATTGCCTTTAATGCCGCCTGACTGTCCGACGCGATGGTAATCTGTAGTCCAGCATACCCTCTTCTTATATTTTCGCGTATACACTCAAGTATAGCAAAAATTTCTGTTTGGAATACAGTGGAGTAGCGTCCCAGAGAGTGACTCATACCCTCCTTTGGTCTTTCTCCATGTATCCCTGCTCCAGTTCCTGTTTCTGTCCTAGAACCATCTGTATACCAACAGAGTCCTTTCCGCAATATGTCAGGAGTTCTTACTAACCATTCCTCTCTTTGTCCAATAATAATGTTGAAAGGCTTGTGGAATGTGATTGTTGGTGTCATGTAGTCTGACCTCATGTTTAATACAGGATCTTCTACAGTGTTCACTATCTTCATGTGACCCGATCCTGTTCCGCGTAAACTCGGGTCAATTGAGTTCTGCAGCCTATATGCCCCCATCCTGGCTTCCCCCTGAATCATTATACTAAGTGGAGGAAGGTTTAATAGGGTCTCCATAGCTGCTGTAGGAGTGCTTTTCATGGCACCCGTAATCCCCAGGCAAGCCAGTCTCTGTACCCGGCTTAGCTTGCTATTCGCCGTTGTTTGTGTTGTTTTTGTCCACCAAACTAACGCAGCATATGTAATGTCTGACTACCCTGGTGTAGAGCCAATATCAGGTCTTAGCCCCCATGTCTTGCCATATAATCGTCTGCATATTGCTAATATTGCTACCGATTTTTGTATAATCCTGTCCAGATGCTGGTTCCAGGTTAGCTTGGAGTCTAGGATAACTCCAAGATACTTAACCTCTCCCGACATCTGCAGCTCCGTGTTTTGTATTCTTAGAGGCCTCAGACCCTCCAAGTTCCTTCTTCTAGTGAACGGGACGATAGTAGTTTTATGTGGGCTCACCTTTAACCCTTCTTCGCCAGTCCATTTTTCTACCACATTCAGGGCTCTTTGTAAACGATCCCTGACTGTGTTGTTGAATTTTCCCCTTACAATGATGACAATGTCATCAGCATATCCCTGAACAAAGCCTTCATTTGTGAGTTTCCTTAAGAGTCCGTCAACTACAAGGTTCCACAACAGAGGGGACAAGACCCCTCCCTGTGGGCATCCGCCTGCAACTGACGCTCCTAAGCTTTCTCCCATCATGGTGGTAAATACCACCCTGCCTTTAAGCATGCTTTCGATCCACCTGCAGCAGGTACTCTCGATCCCAGACTCTCTAGCAGTTCTAATGATGGACCTAAATGAGGTATTATCAAATGCCCCCTCTATATCAAGGAAAGCACCCAAGGCTACTTCTTTGTTTTCCAGTGCTTTTTCCACGTTCTGAGTTAGATGGTGAAGCGCTGTTTCTGTGGACATTCCTGCTCTGTATGCAAATTGGGCCTGATGTAAAGGACTTCTCACCATAACATCATCCCTAATATGTCTATCAAGCAGTTTTTCAATTGTCTTAAGTTGAAATGACATAAGACTTATAGGTCTTAGGGACTTTACCTGGGTATATGGGTGACGCCCTGGCTTTGGTATGAATACCACCCTAACTGTTTTCCAAATCTTTGGTATATACCCTAGTGCTAGGCTGGCTCTGTAGAGTGTACATAGCTGTGATGCTAGTAGGTCTATACCCTGCTGAAGCATTATTGGCAAAATTCCGTCTGGTCCCGGAGATTTGTATGACTCAAATGAGTTTACTGCCCATTTGATTTTGGATTGATTTATCACCTTTTTGGTAACTGACCAGTCTGACCTGGTTGCTCTATTACCAGATGCTACCAGTTCTGCTCCTTGCCATAATGTATATGTATGTTTGTGATAATTGTTATACTATGTGTGTCTGACATTTACTTTCTATGTGTATTGTATTAATGTACTTCCTTTATTGTTTACAATTATTAATATACAATATTTCATCTGTATACTGGACTTCTCCTATATCATGTATAATGATCTAAAAGAACAAATAAATATTATTATTATTATTATTATTATTATTATTATTCCTCCAGTGTTTGATCAATTATAGTGGAACCAGGAAAGTGCACATGAAGGAGTTCCTCCATTGTCTCTTTACCTGATTTAGTATGTTCCCCTGTCTCGGTTACGAGAGAGTTTATTACGCATTGATTATCTTTCAAGAGAATTTTCTGCAGTCTAGCACATTCAGGAGTACCTTCAATGTTCTCGCAGTGCCTCCTCCAGGATTCTCTCTTAGATTTTCTCAGTGCTCGGTTGTACTCAGTCAAGGACGCCTTGTATTCGTCCCAGTTGGCTGATCTTTTAGCAATATTAAATTTTTTCCTGACTTCACTTCTCATGATAGTGAGGTCTTTGTTCCACCAGGGCACTTTCCTGGTGGATTCCCTGACTACCAGAGGACAGTTTTCCTCATATGCAGAAATGATTGCGTTCTGAATTTGCTCCGCAACTATATCCACATCTTCCACATTATTTATCGTGGTCTTAACCCCGTCCAGTTCCCGAGCAAGGTCTGTTTTGTATGCTTCCCAGTTCGTCCTTCGTGGATTGCGGTAAGTTTCTACTACACGGTCAATACCCGTTATATCAAAACGTATGTGTCTGTGATCCGAGCAACTCTCTTCATCAGAAACATGCCAGTTGCTAACAATGTTACACGCATATGTTGTACCTATTGTTATGTCTAGCACTTCTTGCCTTTGTGCAGTGACAAAGGTAGGAGTGTTACCTACATTTATTATGTCGAGATCATATTCCATAATAAATTTAAAAAGTGACTCACCTCGTGGGTTGATGTTAGAGCTTCCCCAGACAGTGTGATGCGCATTCGCATCGCACCCGATGATGAGCTGAGATCCGGTACCTCTGCAACTCCTCACCAGTCTCTCTACTGTCCCGGTTGGTGGTGGCTCAGGGTCATCATATGGAAGATATGCGGAGCCCAGTGTAACCTCTCTCGGCACACCCTCACACATGGCCCTGATTTTGACTGCTGCAAGGTCCCTAGAACAAAAGTTCATTAGTGGCATTGCTTGAATATGTTTTTTAACAATAATACACGCCCTAGGGTGCAATAGGCTTGGTCCACTCTTCTTGGCTTACTCCTCTGAACCACAAGGTTTTTTGGCCGCCATATAAAACAAACAACTTGTTCAATAAAGCATTCACAACTCCCGAAGAACCAATTGAGGGCAGTTGGAAAATTTTCGCTGTAAAACGCTCGTTTTTTGAGTGTGGTGTGTAGTAATTTTGTCTTTTACTAATATAGAAGTGTATACGGGGTAGTCCGAATTGTACCTACGATAATTTGAGAATCGATCGATCTTAATATACTTGTGTCGAGGACTCAACAGTTTCCGAAATACAAGGGCATTGAATTTACATAATTCTTGTAGATTTTTTTTTAAATATCTCTTACTAAATGAGATATTTTAATGAAACTTTAATGTGATATGTTTGTTCTCAATAAGTGTCATGTTTATTCGTTATTTTCACTTCCTATTTGAAACAAAGGCGTAAACGGGGATTTCATTGAAGATAAAATTGGTATGCCATTTTTGAAATTTACAGTCAATTTGCGAGAAGAAAGTCATTTTGTAGTTTTTTCATAAAACGTATCGTTTTTTTTTTTGGTAAAATAATTAATTATTTTTCTCAAATTATGGAGGGTACTTCGGAGGGTACAATTCGGACCACCCTGTATAATATAATGCATGCTTCTTTTATTTCTTCTAGAAAATATTCTGTTTTCTTTTTCTTGTTTGTTTTGAGATTTTGTAAACTGTCCCTTTTTCGTTTTTTCTCTATGTATATAGGTAAGTAATCTGTAATTTTATTTCAACAGATGTCTTTGCTAGAGCTAAAAACAAATTGAAGAAATTTGAAGACACATCAGATGTTCTTTCATCGGAATCAGACTTCGACAATAGGAAAAGAATCAGAAAATTGACAAGAAAATATTTATCAGAGTCAAGCAGTGAAGATGAAAGGCCTACTGTTCAAGTTTTACCACGACCACCAGTTTTTACTAAATTGACATCGACTACAACTAAATCTGGTAAATGTTAAATTTTTCATTCGCATAATAATTAAATAAATTAACATTAATAGTAATTTATATATCACAACCAACTTACTATTTTCAAATAGGCGGGTGATCTTCTCAGCCAATAAATATTTTCCCGATTGAACATACTGCCACCGCAAACAGAAATGCTAATGTAGAACTTGTTACTGAAAACGACCATTTTCCGACAGAAAATGATTCAATTGTTCAACCTCGTCTTCAATATACGACTAGTAGCACCAACCTAAATGCTGGAAGTAAGTTTCTCAATATTATCGTTTAAAATTATAAATAATTTGTACTTATTCTTGTCACGTCTCACAACCAATTTATAATTTTCAAATAGGTGGATCGTCTTCTCAGCCAATAAATAATTTCTCTCTGACACGTACAGTCGCCACAACTAGAAATGCCAATGTAGGATTTGCTACTGAATGCGACCACTTTCCATCGAGAAATGTAACAGAACATCCGATTGAGCAACCACATATCGAACATTTGACTGGAAACACCAATATAAAAGCTGGCGGTATGGTTTTTTAAATACTACATTTGGGATTACGCATCACATAATCGTTTTTGAATTTTTAGGTTTGGAAAAAATTTTGCAGGAAATCAAAAAATTGAGAGGAGTTAAGGAAGTCAAGGGGTTGCTCAAACAGTCACGGAACTCAGTTGCCACAACCTTGCCAAATGATATTCCTGTTGAATTTCCCTTAAAGATTATCGCTAATTTACAAGTGCTATTTGAATGCGGAGGAGCAATATAATGATTTGGTAAGCGCTTAATTATTTTGATATTAAATTTTAAAAATTAATTATTTTATAAAGGTAATTTTATTAGTGAGATGATCACTATTTAATGTTTTTCTTTAAAATTTAACTTGACTACTCTTATATTATAGGCTTCCTACTTATCTTCATTAGGTGATACTGGAACTAATGCGCAAGTGAACCGAATTCTTAGGTTTGTTATGACAAATAAATTAGCGACCCATTACAACTTTGCTGGACAAAGAAACGACAAACAAGCATTTGGAAATACTAAATTAAAGTCTGTTATCATCCGTAAGTAGATCTATAAGAATAAAGCATTTTTTACTGTCATTAAGTATTATATAGTAGGTGCTGTGCAGATCAAATCGCCTGACACAACTCAAACAGAAGTTGAAAATAGTATCAAAATTTGGTTGAAACATGCAAAACAAAGGATGGAGAAGAGGCTTGATGCTCATCATAACTGAGGTCTTTTGTTGTATTTTTTTAGAATGACTTTAATTTTTGTGTATTTTTCTTTTGAAAATGTCAAAACGTAAATTAATAGAATTTGTTGGCCCAAGGCAAAAATGTAGAAGGGCCGTGGAAGCTAGAAAAGAATTTGCTAGTAGTATTTCTTTTGATGATAACCTTGCCAGTAATCTCATTGACAGTCATGGTCATATGGGGAATTTTAGTGATTTAAATTCTGATTTGGTAAATAATGCCGATTCTTGTTTATTTAATGATAGTGACATCAGCAACGTTGACAGTCACAGTTCATCTATTTTAAAATCTACATCATTGTCAAATTCTGACAAATGTGACTTATCTGGGGAAAAACATGATCTTTCTAAACAATTTGCCATATGGGCTGCTGTAAAACATAGAATCTCACATTCTGCTTTAACAGACCTGCTTCGTTTACTTTCCCCTTACCATCCTGAGCTCCCTTTAGATAGCCGTACCTTACTAGCCACTCCTAGTTCTACATCTATTATTGATTTAGAAACTGGTCAATTCTGTTATTTTGGGATAAGAAGTGCACTTTCTAAACTTGTATCAAATAATGCATCTGTTGATGAAATTGAAATTAGCTTTAATGTTGATGGCATCCCACTTTTTAAAAGTTCAAAATTACAGCTTTGGCCAATTTTAGGGTTAATTAAAAATATTCCTAGTGGTAGACCTTTTACAGTTTCAATTTTTTGTGGCAAGAATTAGCCGAAACCCTTGTATGCATTTCTTAATCCATTTATAGAAGAGTTAAATTGTTTGCTACTAAATGGTTTTGTTAATGAGTCTGGGAAATGTTTTAAAGTAAAAGTGCACAGTTTTGTTTGTGATGCCCCTGCTTGAGCATATTTAAAATGTACTAAATCCCACACGGGATATTCTTCCTGCGATAAATGTATCGTTCATGGACAATATTATAAAAACAAGGTTGTTTTAAACAGTTTAATTTCTCTAAAGCGTACAGACGAATCATTTCGACAACAGCTTGATGAGGAGCATCACATTTCCCAAACTCCACTGACTCAATTACCATTTGATTTAGTTCAGCGTTTTCCAACTGACCATATGCATAATATTTGTTTGGGAATTGTTAAAAAAACTACTTAATACTTGGGTTGGAGGTTATTTGAAGGTCAGATTGCCACATCAAAAAGTAAAAATTATTTCACAGCGTTTGCTCGATTTGAAGAAAATGATACCATTAGAGTTTAACCGAAAACCACGTTCACTGGATGAGCTAAAGTATTGGAAAGCCACTGAATACAGAACTTTTTTAATTTACTTAGGACCCTTGGTTTTAAAAGATATTATAGATGTAGCTGTCTATGAAAATTTCATTGCATTTCATTTTTCTATTTCTATATTATTGTCAGAAAAACATATAAAAAAATTTGGAATCCCGTTTGTAAGAAATATTATAAATGTTTTCATTGGACATTTAGAAACTCTATATGGTTTAGAGTTTATAGTTTATAATGTTCACTTATTGTCACATATTTGCGATGATGTAGATTTGTTGGGTGTGCTAGACAATTTTTCGGCATTCCCTTTTGAGAATTATTTGGGACAGCTAAAATTATTGATGAAATCTCCAACTCATCCTCTACAGCAAATTCATCGTCGGCTTGTTGAAAAGGATTTGTTTATTTCAAAGCCCAGCCATCAATCTGATAATTTCAATGTGGATCTTCAACATTCAAGAGGGTCACTTATTTCATGTCAAAATCTTAGATGGCATAAACAGTTTGCTAAAATTAATTTTCGTGATGTGACATTGTCAGTGGTAAGTCACTGTCAAGCAGATAGTTATTGGTCCAGGGACAACAGGAAATACCCACGATCACAGAGCGGCCAACAACAGCAACAGTACAAACCCCGGCAGAAATATTAGAGGTAGGAAAAATTGTAGGCAGATTAATAAATTATAGAAATGCTTGGAAACAAATTACGAGAGATAAAACCATTCTCAATATTGTAAGTGGATATAAAATTCCGGTTAATAGACCTATAGTTCAAAATTATTTTCAACCAGAGCCCTCTAGATCAGACAGTGAGGCTACTGAATTAAGGTTAGCAATTAGCCAACTTAAGGAAAAAGGTGTCGTAGAGACTTGTGAACCCACAGAGGGACAATTTATTTCTAGTTATTTCCTTGCACCAAACGTTTTATACTTAATTTAAAATTCTTAAATGAGTTTGTTAGCACATCCCACTTTAAAATGGAGGATATGAGAACTGTCACTAATTAGTCCAAATGCATACATGTGTACACTGGACTTAAAAGATGCCTATTATTTAGTAAATATTGATAAAGGAAGTAGAAAATTGCTAAGATTTTATTTTTCAGGTCAACTTTATCAGTTTACTGCGTTACCATTCGGTTTATGTACTAGCCCTCTGATTTTCACGAAAATCATGAAACCTGTCTTTCAGGAATTAAGGAAACAGGGTTTCATATCCACTACATATTTAGACGATATATTGCTGTTAGGTGAAAACTACAATGTATGTTTAACTAACATGCTCACTACTAAAAAATTGTTAATAACTCTGGGCTTTGTAATCAACTTACACAAAAGCTCTATTCATCCTAATACTAGATGTAAATTCTTAGGTTTTATAATCGATTCAGGGCGATATTCCATTGAATTAACACCGGAAAAAGAGATAGATTAAAAATATTGATACAAAAAATGTCTACTAAACAAACTTGTAAAATAAGAACTTTTGCAAATCTGTTGGGTTCCTTAATAGCGGCTTGCCCCGCATTATCTTACAGTTGGCTTTATACTAAGGTTGCAGAGAGGCAAAAATATTTAGCTCTACTTAATAATGGCGGCGATTTTGAAGGTTCTATAAGAATTTCAAGATGTTTACAACCAAAGTTTAACTGGTGGTTGGAAAACTTAAGTGAGGGGTATAATCAAATTAGAAAATTTGAATTTCGCCTCGAGATTTTTTATGATGCTTCATTAACGGGGTGGGGAGCATATGCCTCAGGTCAAACCACCAGGGGTTTTTGGAATCGAGAAGAAAAAAATCTCCATATTAACCAGTTGGAGCTTCTAGCGGCCTTTTTAGCTTTAAAAAGTTTTGCTTCGGATTTTTATAGTTGCGAAATTTTTCTCAGATTGGATAATACTACCTCGGTGTCATACATAAACAGGAATGGGGGGTGTTAAGTTTCCGGTCTTAACAAAATTAGCGAGGGATATCTGGCAATGGGCAGAGAGTCGTAATATATGGCTTTTTGCCTCATATATAGCCTCGGCAGATAATCGGGAAGCTGATAAAGAATCTAGAAAGGTCGGTTTGGAAACAGAGTGGGAATTATCAACAGACGCATATAAAATTATTACACTTACATTTGCGCTTCCGCAGATAGACTTATTCGCGTCTAGGATTAATAATAAATGTGTCAATTACTGCTCATGCCATAAAAATTCGGAGTCAGTTGCAGTTGATGCATTTACAATATCGTGGACTAATTGTTTCTTTTACGCTTTCCCACCGTTTGTCTTAATACTAAAAGTATTAAGAAAAATAATAATTGATAAAGCCTATGGAGGTAGTGCCGTATTGGCCAACACAGCCGTGGTTCCCCTTATTCAAATCTCTCCTTGTGAAAGAAATGATAACTTTTAAACCAGAGAATAATCTGCTAATGTCTCCTTGCAGGTCTGTGCAACATCCCTTAAGCAACAGCCTTATACTAATTGCAGGGATATTATCAGGAAGGCCTACAGATTCAGGAAGGTGCCGGAAGACACAATACACATTTTAATTTCGTCACTCTCAGAATCTACTTTTATCTGCAATAGCCCTTATTACAGATAAAAATAACCCGGATCCACTCGATTCTTTAAAGGAATTTTCCGACTTAGACCATCTAAATCAAAATACGAAAAAATCTGGAACATAGATCCGGTCTTGGACAACGTGTCGAAGTTGTTTAAACTTGAAACTTTAAACCTTAAACAACTGACCGAAAAATTAATAATCTTACTGGCCTTGGCAACGGCACATAGGGTCCAGACTTTTTCACTAATAGACATAAACAATATTGAGTGCTTACAATCCGGAGTGGAAATAAAGATACCTCAATTGATTAAAACTTCGGCGCCTGGTAGACACCAACCCCTATTAATATTACCTTTTCTTGTTAAGAAACCACAACTGTGCATTGCTACTTAAAATTCACAAAAGGTCTACGCAATACACAAAAATTATTCATAGCATTAAATAAACCACATGGGAAGGTTTCCACCCAAACGTTGGGTAGATGGATTAAAACGATCCTATATAGACCAAGAGCTCGCGTGAAAAAAACCGCGTGATAAGATACCAAAGGTTTGACTCTATAAATAAATAGTGTATAGTTCGTTAAATGCGTAACCGCTCGTCTGCCATTCACAGTTGGTCACCCGAATTAGCAATAATGAAATTAATTTTGGAAAAAGTAGTATACAATCACGTTATTTATACCAGACTAAATTCGTGATTAGAATGTGCGGAAATATCATTCTTCCAAGTAAGCAACTAGGCAGACGCGCTAGATGGTAGCTCTTTTGAAGCAGACGCCATTGAAAATACCGAAAAATCAGTCACAACCGCGTGATCGAATACCAGTATAAATTTGGGTTCAAAATGTAGATTAAATTATGCTTATTAAATATGTCAAACGAAAATTTGAGCAGACGGTCCCATTTCGCCGGCAGACGCTGTCAAAGATTGTCATTTTATCTCCCTGGAGCACCTAATATAAGCGGCAATACGGTACAAGCAGACGTCTGCCGCTAGGAATATTATTCAGGTGCACACTCATAAACAAACAATAAATCATCATCCCTTCTTTTTTAATAAGATTACCGTCGCAGGGGTCCATTCTTCATTCTAGTTTACTTGGTGAAAGATATTTAATTCGCATATGTGTGTTGTAGTACTCGTAATAATAATTATTATTAATTTGGAAGGGTAAGTTTGTTTCTTTTTCTTTATTGTAAATTAAGATTGTATTTATTTTCGCAATTTTTTGGTAACAGTTAATATAATTTAATTTAGTAATACGTAGCGTTTGGATTTAGATTCTGTGTTTTTAATAGGTAAATATAGAAAAAATATTCTGTGTATGTATTATACAATACATGAACGATATGAATGTTCAAACACATTTTTTCTTAAGATTTATCATAAAATAAACAGCAAAACTTTTAATTGCGGACGAAATCTTTATAATTCTCTTCGGTTTTTTCAGAGAATATAGATGATGAACCTTGTACGTCCAGTAGTGTCCGGCAATGTTGTATTCATATATCAATGAACACTTCTGCAGAAGTGAAGCCATTTACCGAACAAATGTTAAAAAAAATGCCGAGTTTCCTTAGCTGCAAGAATAAAATTTAATTTGAGCCATATTGATGTACATTTACCGGAGTCCTTTGAATCTTTTTCTTATGGTTATCATACTGCTTGCTACAGAAAATTTACAGCCCTGAAAAAAAGTCAAACCGAGCAGATTACGGACAAAGAACTTAATTTAACACATTCTTCAGTTGCCCGTGAAAACCTCGAAAGGGCCCCCGAACATCTGCATATAAGCCTTGTATATGTATTCTTATAGTAGAACCACAGACCACATAGACTTGGCGTATCGAGTATTTACTACGGAAACCAGCGTGCCTAAAATCGGGGAAGCGACGTGCGGTAAGTACGTGAGACGCGCGCCACTTCAACAGGCCCGCATTTAACTTTCTCATGCATACGTACCCATTAGGTAAATTTAATTGTTTAAGAAACCTATTAAATTATTTTTTTTGATTGGAAGAAAGGAATGGCAAGAAATGCAGTACTCCATTAGCTCAGTGTAGCCGTAAAACATTTGTAATAGAATATTTTTGAGAAGAAAACATAATTTACAATTATTTTTTTATTTAAATATTGCAAATACATTAAGCAAATGCCTGTTGAATTTTAAAAGTTAAAACTATGCAATTACAATTATTATACAGTGTGTCTCACTTTTCACCAATACACCCCAATATCTCGGCCATTTGTTGATCGATTTAGATCAAATTTGGTATACCTACTTTCTTTTCTTTCAGATTGTGTTTAAAAAGTTATTAATAAAATTTTTTTTCAAACTTAAATACGCCTACTATGATCAAAAGAAATTGGCAAAAATTAGGAATTTATATTAGAGTTTGAGATAGGGTTTTTGTTTTTACAGATTCTTGTTCAGCATGACCTAAAACGCCTGTATACCAAATTTCGTTAAAAAATATTTATAAAAAAGTAATAAAAATCTAAGATTTCAATAATAAAAAATAATAAAAGTTGAGTTATTTGATATTTTCTAAAAAAAATGTCCTATTGCTTAATTAGCGTCATTATATCACCCGACTACCAAGTTATGTAAATATCCGACAATAAATAACTGGAATAGTAGGGTGATTTTTAGATTTTTATTACTTTTTATTTTTTGAAGGAATGAATATTTTTTAACGAAATTTGGTATACAGGCGTTTTAGGTCATGCTGAACAAAAATCTGTAAAAACAAAAACCCTATCTCAATCGCTAATATAAATTCCTAATTTTTGCCAATTTTCTTTGATCATAGTAGGCGTATTTAAGTTTGAAAAATTTTTTTATTAATAACTTTTTAAACACAATCTGAAAGAAAAGAAGTATACCAAATTTGATCTAAATCGATCAACAAATGGCCTAGATATTGGGGTGTAGTGGTGAAAAGTGAGACACACTGTATACATGAAATTTTCTAATTAAAACGCAGTAGAAAGTGAAAAATAATATTAGTAAAAAAAGGTCGATTTAATCAATTATTAATTATTCCCCTTTGGATTCTTCAACGTACGCCACTGTACATAGAATTAAAGTATTTAAAGGACGACAAATTTAAAATACCTACCTTTTGACCCCTTTCGCGTTTCTTCGAGAAAAACGTATTTTGCGAGATATTTCAGGTGTTCCAGACTTTTTTTCCACACTGTATAATGTATATTCTTCCTACCAAATATTATTATTTATTTTAACTTTACTAAAATATATTTTAGTAAAATTAATATCATAAAAGTATTTAAAAAAACTAATATGCTTATTGAAATAATAATGATATAATTTTATTAGAATAAAATAAATACATAGAATAATATGTATATAATAAAATTCATATAGAGCTATTTTAAAAAACAATAATATTAAAATTACTTTTTAAAATATCAACTTCGTTTTACGGTCGTAACCAAACGATCTGACTAAATATTTATTACTCCAGCTCTGTAAACAGGCGAGAGTGTATGCGCAAAGGCGAACATGCAGCAGGCAGATTGATACATATTTAAATTAAATAACTCGTAATTAGTATTTACTGAAAACAGGAAATATGTTCATTTAAGCTGGAACCGATGCCACTTCGATTAGGACATACTTCAACAACACATTTACCCATTATTACAAATCATTATTGCGTAAACAGTAAACCTATACTGCTCGACTGCTGGAACAATACTGAACGACATTCGACTGTAGGCTCCGCTTAGGCTCTGCGGCGGCTTTGCTCTCAGTCCCTGGACGGCAAGTCTATGTGGTCTGTGAGTAGCACGGACACATAGGCTAAACAGGCAATCGGAATTTTAGTTGATGGAATATTTGCAAGATGTCACCCAGTGCATGTTTTCGTCAGATTTCCCATAATCCTCACTAGTCTCACATATTAACTTTCCGTAAATTAGGTATTATTCGCTTTCTTGGAGATTTTACTAGGCGGCGCTATTAATTGGCAATAACAAGAACTAATATTCTCGCCGACCATAGGCGTGCGAACAGAGGAATATTTAAATAAACAAACCATTAAAAAAATAAGATGAATGAATATTCTTAATTTAATTAATCTTAATTTCAGATATTATGAGCCCTTTTACTTCCAATTAACACTATAGGAAAAGTAAAGTAATTCATTGCTTATGTTAACATTTCATTTATTAGATACAGAAGAGAGAAAGGATACACACTCTTTCAATTTAAATGGAACGAAGTTATTTACGGGGTGTTGTAGTTACAAATTAAATATTTTAAAGTGGGACCTTAGATTTTTTATTGTAAAAATAAAAATTTCAGTTTAAATGAAGCAAATCTATATCCTCATTTTATTTAAAGTAAAACAACCTGAGAGTATAAAAAATAGAGTTATGATAAAAATCATTTTCAACAACAAAACATATAAAAGTAGATTGCGAATATAGGTACTAAAAAAAAATATTAATATTTTGTTGCTAATGGGCTACGTACCCAAAGCCAAAAAAAAAATATTTTAATATTTTATATTTAGTGATAATTTAATTGTTAAAGGCTGTGAGTAAACTGGCGTCAAACGGCATTGTACTAAAATGCCGTTAACATGCACATGCACGCATTTACAAATTCTATCTACAAATACGTTCACACGGAAACTAACCTAGCGAAATCTTTATATTGTATTAAGTGATTCGGGGGAAAGTCGGGAAACAAAAGTTCCAAAAAATTTTTCGGGTCCTCGGGCCTTCAAGGCCGTCTGTGGTCGAAAAGTACGTTTGTTTCTTAAAATGTCAAAAAGCTAGACCTAGAATAACTTGGACCCGTGCCGAATGAGTCATCTAAATGACGTCATAAATATTAACAGCATTTTAGTACAATTCCGTTTGACGGCAGTTTACCCATATTCTTTATTAAATTCATATACTTACCTACATTTTTAGTATCTAAAAAAAAAAATTTCTGGTTATTAATTCAAGCACGTGGGGGAATCGGTAAGAAAATTTCACACCTATACAGGGTGAGTGAGGTTGTATGGTAAAAAATTAATACGTGAATAGAGCATGAAAAAAAAGTATTGACGTGTCTCAGCATTTTGCTATATAACCTTTATTTTTTTATACAAGGTATTAAAGTTGAAAATTTTTCGTTGAATTTTTCGTAAATAAAAATTTATTCACGCAAAATCATAAGCACGAGATCTTATCTTGATTGGACTATTTCCCAAATAAAGAACTTTTATAATTGTGTTTTTGGAAGTGACATTCTCGACTTCTCTACTGATAATTTCGATTGACACTTCACCAAAACGATTCATTTTAAT
This sequence comes from Rhagium mordax, assembly GCA_963680705.1. Classification (NCBI taxonomy): domain Eukaryota; kingdom Metazoa; phylum Arthropoda; class Insecta; order Coleoptera; family Cerambycidae; genus Rhagium; species Rhagium mordax. The sequence continues at coordinate 27,968,068 of OY796664.1, forward strand.
AAAACGTCAAACGAAAAATTTATTTTTAATGAAAAGTTTCTATGGATACATAGCAAAAAAATTTGTTAGTGACTAAATCCAAGGGAGTTTTTTAAATTTTTGACGACAAATAAGTGTTTTCATCGGAGCATGTGACGAGAATTAAGCAATTTTATTGGATGTAGATAACTGTGGAAAATAGTCATTGAAAATTGTAAATATTGAAAATAAAAATCGGCCTCATTTATAAATATATGCATATTAACGTCAAAAATGAATTTGTTCATTATATTTGCCGCACCCTGTATATTAAATATGAATTAAAAATTATGACACGTTTCAAATATCATCATCCCTCTTTATCATTGTTCAAGCAATCACATAAAGGCGTGATCTCAAGTGAATGAGCTTTTAAAAACTAAAAAGAGGTGGGAAATCCAATCAAAATTTCCCAGATGTTAGATTATAGTGGAGTTCACATGATATCAAATTGTGATTTCCGTTTGCACTTCGAGGTTAAAAGCTAAAACCTATTTCAAATGATTCGTTACCTTCTGGAACATCAAAATCCGATGGTCGTCAAAATGTCGTCCTGTACGGGGTGGCTGTAGGGGATTAAATGTGAAAAACAGTTAGTCAAATGCACATCTTTACTGCGAAAACAGGCGATAATGGGCCTTAAAAATATCTCTCCCGGTACGAAAACAAACGAATGTCGACCTTAAAAATCTTGTGCGGGCGCTCCTAAAAAACCCATTAAAAAATTGGGGAGCGGTCATATTAAAAAAGTAAAAAGTGCCTTAGCATCCTGAAATTCCAATCTACAACGGTATTAAAGGGTGTTTTTTAATCATAATGAGAATAAAGTAGCTAGTGCGGTGTTAAGCGAAAACATTGCCTGTTCAATAAGACACTTTTCACCAGCGTACGATAAACTTAGACGTCGCCCATTTAACTCCGTGCTTTCTGAATTGTTTAATATATTTTTTCTAATATTTGCCTTAGTCTAAAGCATATTTTGCTTTAATAAAAGTGATTCTCATGTTCTGTAGATTAAGATAGTGGGAAAAAAATTTTTAGGGTGTTTTTCACATTTCATCCCCTACAGCCACCCCGTACAGGACGACATTTTGACGACCATCGGATTTTGATGTTCCAGAAGGTAACGAATCATTTGAAATAGGTTTTAGCTTTTAACCTCGAAGTGCAAGCGGAAATCATTTCTAGAGGGTTTTGGAGCGGCCGTGGACTCTACTATTAGAGATGTAATCAATAAGATTTGCCAATTATAAAAAAACTTTATTAAATAAAAATGAACTTTACACGTTAGCGTATATATGAATAATAATCGTGAATAATGCTCCTTCAGATTTGTTGCCGATTGATTCCCCCGCACCGCTAACCTTCTACGTTTTTCTTCCTGGGTAGGCGGCTACGAGGTTTTCATAGTCCAAACAAAAGCCGCCCAGCCTGATGATACGGGAGTTGACGTCTTGTAAATTTTAGGCCGCATAAGGCCGCTAACACAAATTTTCGAGTTCTTGAGGTGACAATAATATTGACTAACTAAAAAGATATATTCGATATTTAGCTATCACTGTGCATTTCTTACACTTTTACCAACAACAGACAATTGTTTCGACCTGTTAGGTCTCATCAGTGTTGTACAGGTTTGGTACGGGTATATCAGAGATATCCCAAGTGAAGACAATTCCAGCGTAGTAATATCGAATGTATCTCAGTTTGGGTCCGATGAGAATCGGACTTATAACTTGCGCCATCTAAAAGATGAGTGAGGAAGACATATATTCCAGCAATTTTACGGTGAGAGCATTATACATGCAAACTCTCCAACTGCATAGCAGAAAAAGCTTAGGTATATGCAACCCGTTACGCGTTAGATGGCGCAAGTTATAAGTGTCCGATTCTCATCGGACCCAAACTGAGATACATTCGATATTACTACGCTGGAATTGTCTTCACTTGGGATATCTCTGATATACCCGTACCAAACCTGTACAACACTGATGAGACCTAACATGTCAAAACAATTGACTGTTGTTGGTAAAAGTGTAAGAAAAGTGATAGCTAAATATCGAATATATCTTTTTAGATATATACTTTTGCCAAATTTGTTTGGCTGGGGCAATGTAATCCTCAAGAAATACCTAAATAATATTGACGTTATTGTAAAAATGTATCTACGTAGGTATTCTGCATGTGAAAATTCAATCTTACCACAGTTTATTATCCATTTTGTTGGATCTGCCAACGTCTTGGTAGGGAATCTATGTAACACTAAATTTGGGAAAAGTCTTTTGGATGTACACATTTGTTTCCAGACATTTACAATAAACGTGGAGAAATCTCGGGAGAAATATCAATCAATACAGTAATAATTAAATCAGCATTCCACTAATTATTATGATAAGACACTTTTTAAAAATGATTTTATTAATTGTAATTACGGAGACGAATAGGCGCGTGATGTGTTCGACAGTCAATTTATATCTGACTTTGATTTTAAAATCTAACAGAAAGAATAATAAGAAGTGCCGTGTTAGCATAAAAAAGGGCATACATTACAAATAGATTTGAAGGGATCGGGCCTAGTCGCTTATACATTTGAACCAGTTAAGATAAATATTTAGAATATATTATATGACTAATTATGTTATGAGTAATGAAATATTATATAGATAGGGGTCTGTATTTTAGATAAAAGTCAGCATTTCTATAATTAATGGATATATTGGATATACTATACTTCTAAAGGAATATATTGAATATAATAATATGTATCGTATCACAAAATGCAAATAGGCGTGCATAACAATAAAAAATACACGAAAGAAAACTTAAATCAAACCTATTGCTGAATTAAAAAGCACCCAGGCCCAGACTAGAAAGTCCGGGGACTCCGCCCGCCTTTCCGGGGAACTTTGTTTATTTATACCGAATTTGTTTTGTGTTCGACCTTATCTCGGGGCCATAGCAACGCAGCAAATCGCTGCGGTGTAGTTTTAGTAATAATGTAACAAAATAATATAATTGTATTATTTTATACAGGGGTAATAACTAATAATGAATGTAGCATTGTAAATTGTTTTACAAAATATAATAAATAAAAAATGTGATGTTATTTTGCTCCTTTTAGCCATGTAAATAGCGGGAGCTGTGATTAATGAGTATAGCACTTTTATTTATATATTAATATATTAAATAATGTTATATTTTCAAAGAAATATTCAAGGTTTGGATTCAGACGATAGAGATATATTTTATTAATATATTAGCTGCAAAAACTACAAAATTAATAAAATTTCTTCAATCAATTTTTAAATTTAAAGTCAATGTTATTAGATTCTTGTGTTTGTGATTTTCCCCGTCATAACTAAAATTAGTATTTTATTAAAATGTATTCTTTAATAATAATCGGTGATTTCGTAGTACCTCTACGTCAATAAAAAAAAACCTTGGAACATTTTAAAATATCTACCTTGCTGTAAATAAAACCAAAATAAGTTTACAACTCATGCTGTCTTGATAGGATCTATCGGAATTTGACAAAATCAAGAAATACTTATTGAAAATAACCACTATTGCACATGCACATGGACAACTTTGCTCTTCTAATATGGAAATCCAAATAATATTATTTATAATTAATTATTAAACTTTAAATCATTGTAGGAATTTTAATGCTAATTAAAATTAATAAACTTTTAACTATTTAGGAATTTTAACGTTGTATATTTGAAAATATAATTACCTAGCCTAGAAATTTAGGCACGCGGCACGCCCTTGGTTAATAATCTCAAATAATAGCCCTAAAGGTCCCGCCCATCGGGACTAAATACAGTTTTCTTCTATTTATACTCGCTGCCCTCTAGTAGTGAACGGATGATATAATACTTCTTTGTGGGATATAACTAGCGCCTGCAGCGACGCTTGTAGCTGCATCCACAACTACTAAGCTCTTGCATCCAAAAGCGATTGCCATAAATTTACATTGTACCGTTTTACTATAAGAATACATATACAAGGATATAAGTAACGAAGTAAGAAGTACAAGATCAAAACAGAAATTACTTGAAAATTCGAAAACAGGGGTTTTAAAGAAATCATGCATATTTTGCGATCGAAATTTTATTTACAAAAAAAGTAAAGGATACACTTTTTATCATAAAAATGCATTTAAAAAACTATATGACTTTACACATAAACATATTTTACAAAATAACGACGCTTTTTACATTCTCGATATACATAAAATATATCTCCAATTTTTTTTGAAGAAGCTGAAGCTATTTCATATGAAATGGGAAAATTATTCACGTGCACTCATTTACAACAAAAGCTTCGACGATTCTTTGAAAATAAAATTACTTTTTCAAAATTTAAAGGAAAATCTATTTTACACAGCACCTCTTTAAATTCTAGAAATGCTCTACTAATATGTTCGGCAAAATCTAAATCAATAGAAATGGATTTACAAAATGTAGCTTTTCATTTGCGTAGACATATTAAAAAATAAAGGTAATCCACTACCTAATGAGATATCACTTAAAAACATATATGATGGTGAATCAACAATTCCAGAATCTTTACGCTTTTTCTTTTCAAATTTGATATGTGGTCCAATTGTACGTCGCCGGGAAAAAATGCAACAAATGAAAGTTACTATGCTATATGGAAAAATGCAACAGAATTTGAACCATCATTTTACAAACCCGAACATAATGGCTGGTGTCTGAACAACAGATTACAGTTGCAGTGGTTCGAAGGTCCTCAAATACCTCCAACATTGGACGATATTGTTGTTGATCGGCCAAGTTCACCTAACGCAGATGATGACGAAGAAGCAATATATCAAAATTCAAGTGATGAAGAAGATATATTAGATTGATAAGCATAACTTAATAATGTTTTTTATATTTACAGGTTCTTTACGTTTAAAGAAAAATTAATATTTACTTTTTTCTATCAAAATAATGTCTTCTTCTGAGTGTTTATACTTTACTATATTCGATTGTATGTATTTACATTGGCACATTGTTTATTATATCTATTATTTTGAAAAATAAGTGTTTTTATTTAATATATTATTTAAAAAATATGATTTGAGTTTTGAGTGAAACAATATAAGTACGATTTTTCTAGATAGAAATATTACTGCTACTATTTGCAGAATCACTGTACTATTTACAATCACCCTCTATCACAACGTGTCGCTTAGGCGCAAAAAGAGAGGTGAAAAGACAATCTTTGACAGCGTCTGCCGGCGAAAATGATATATTTAATAAGCATAATTTAATCTACATTTTGAACCCAAATTTATACTTGTATTCGATCACGCGGTTGTGACTGATTTTTCGGTACTTTCAATGGCGTCTGCTTCAAAAGAGCTACCATCTAGCGCGTCTGCCTCGTTGATTACTTGGAAGAATGATATTTCCGCACATTCTAATCACGAATTTAGTCTGGTATAAATAACGTGATTGTATACTACTTTTTCCAAAATTAATTTCATTATTGCTAATTCGGGTGACCAACTGCGAATGGCAGACGAGCGGCTACGCATTTAACGAACTATACACTATTTATTTATAGAGTCAAACCTTTGGTATCGTATCGTGCGGTTTTTTTCACGCGAGCTCTTGGTCTACCAGAGAAATGTGGATTAAGTGACTTTACTGCACATTCCACAAGGCATGCAGCGACATCTACTGCATATCAAAGAGGTGTTAGTTTAGACACCATTAAAAGGACAGCTGGTTGGACCAAAAACTCTCAAATATTTGCTAAGTTTTATAACCGACCAGTCGCAGAAATAGATAACTTGGCATTAGCTGTTTTAAATCCAGAGGTACAGGTTTAAATTATAAATACTGTTTGTAATAATTTTGCACTACAGGCCTAAGTTACGTACCTAATTTTTGAGTTATTATTATTGGAAGAATGTTTAATTTTCTTATACTTAAATTACTTTAGTTATTACAGTAAATTAATACTGTTCAAATTCAACTGTGTTGGTTGTTCTTTCTGTTCAGAGGTTTAAATATATTTTTTAACACCAGCAACTAATGGCTTTAAACATCTACCATATGTAATTACGAAGAACAAGGCCTGTCATATAATTAAACGATTAAACGAACTTGCCTTAAGTGAAGTTCAATCGTAATTATATAAGGGCCTTGTTCGAGATAATTACATCCCTCCCTAAAACATGTTCCTTTTTTGAATTATGCAATGGTTTCCAAATATAAAGGATTCCCCCCCTAATAATAGCATTAGTTGCATTGGACTTTAAACATAATGAAGTTGGAGGCGAGTGTGGTGAGTATTCGAAGCTTTGAACACTGTGACATCTGGCGGAAAGTAGTGGTACTACCATATGTAATTATCTCGAACAAGGCCCTTATATAATTACGATTGAACTTCACTTAAGGTAAATTCGTTTAATCGTTTAATTATTGGCAAGGAATTTCTTAATTATTCAAATTTATATTCGTATCCATATCCATCTAGCGAATTAAATATTTTTGTTGTAAAAAACTTATCAATCAATCAATCAATCATCGGAGCTTAGAGTATGGCCTATATGTGAAATATCTGGCAAATGCATGGTTTTATGTTTTAAAGAAAGTTTGGTTGCAATACCTATTATTCATAGTTTAGTCAAAGACTAAATAATATAAATATATAAAGACGCGAGGTCAAGCTTCAGGATATTGGAAATGCTCTAAGTGACTAGTCTTTATATATTTATATATTCTGGTTTATGTTCTACACAGAGTAGCACGTGTATTTTTATTGCTCCGTAAAACTGTGACTTTAATTAATTAAAACTGTAAAAAGAAAAAGGTGACGAAAGGTTGGTAGTGAAGTGTTAATTTATTATATAAAATTTAGATCATGGCAACTAGAAATAGACAAGATAAATCTGATTTAAAAGCTATAATTAGAGAAACAATACATGAATTATTTATATAAAATTGAACAAAAAACCAAAGATATGGAAATATCGATAAAAACCAATGTAAACAAACTAGAAGAATTGGATTCTAAAATCGATCAGCTGCAACAGAATGAAAAAATAAATAATATATGCATATATGGAATTGCTGAAGAGGAACATGAAAATATTAATTTGAAAATCTCACAGGTACTAAGTGATAGTGGAAAATTTGATAACTTATCAAATGACATTGTAAAGGCTTCTAGAATTGGAATATACACTAGCGCTCAGAAAGCAAGACCGGTAATTGTAAAATTTAAAAACTTTGAGCACAAATTTAATATTATAAAAAATTGCAAAAGATTCAAGGGAACAAACATCTTTGTGGCAGAGGATTTAACTAAAAAAAGGAGTCAACTTCTAAAGGCGGCAAGAGAAGTGCTGGGCAATAAAAATTCTTGGAGTTTTAATGGAACTGTATATGGTAAACAGAATGGCAATGTAGTCAAGATCAAAAACAACACTGATATTATCAATCTAAAAAGGTGAAAATTTTGTTATTTTTTCTTTTCCTAAGCTGTAAAGTATTTTTAATTGATGTAAGTTTAAATGTACTTTAAAGATTATTGTATAATTCAGAAGTAATTATTTTTTGTTATTATTTAACATTTTATAAGTCGTAATCTAGATTTTTTATTTTTTTATTATTGTAAATAGGGAACATCCTTATCTTATTACTATATTCTTTTATTCAATAATATGTAGGTCTTTTTTTTTTCTCTCTTTTTCAATTGATAAAAGTATGATACTCGGTGGAATAAAATTTACAATTTGAAATTGTGATATATTACACAGACATTTTTTTTTTTTTTTGTAAACAAATTAAAATAAATTTACTTAATGAATTAAATGAAGCTGAGGAAATTGATACAGTAATCTGTGAGAGTATTAATGATTCTTTAATTGATTTAATCAGTAACAACAAAAATGACTTTTTAAATATAATACACTTAAATATTAGAAGCCTAAAAAAAAATTTTGATGAGTTAATGATTTATCTTGAACATCTGGGTGAAGGAAATTTGGATCTAATTGTGTTATCTGAATCTTGGTGCCTGGAAGAAGTCGGTGATTTCACTATTCCTAATTTTAACGTATATTATAATAAGTCGTATTTCAATCAAAATGATGGAGTCGTAGTTTATTGCAAAAATAGTATAGATGTAGGAATGACAATTGAAAAGTTTAGTGAAACAAATTTAATGAGATTTACTTTTATTAAAAATAAAATATCTTTTGGAATAACTACCTCCTATAGACCACCTTCAACCAATGTTAACTTGTACATCCAGGAATTAAATAATTATTTCACTGAATTAAACTCGCAAAATGTTGAGGTTTTTATTGGTGACACAAACATAAATTTAAATAATAAAAATGAAAATTTAGTTAATAATTACTTATGTACGCTTGGACAATATGGACTTGTGTCTTATATAAACAAACCCACTAGAGTTACAAATAATTCAACTAGTATAATAGATCATGCCTTTATTAGAGTAGACAAACAAACTACACATCAAATTTCTATAACTCCACTAATAATTGAAACAGCTTCATCGGATCACTTTTCCATTTTATTGTCAGTCAATCTGCAACAAAAATTAAAGGCAATAAATAATATAAATGAAATAAATATCACTAATTATAATAAATTAAATAAAGCATTAAAACAAGAAACGTGGGAAGATGTACTTCTAGAAACAGACGCTCAAAAAGGATTTTCTTTATACATAAATAAAATTCAAAATATTATAAAATTACACACAAAAACATTAATAATAAAAAGTAACAAAATGCGCAAACTAAAACCATGGATTACGCAAGGTATTATAAACTCAATTATACATAGAGATTACCTAAAAAAAATTTTGAAAACGAATAATACAGATGAAAATATATCAGAATATAAAATATACAGAAACCGTCTAAATAATTTAATAAAATTAACCAAAAACGAGTATTACAAAAATAAAATAAATGATTCAAATAATAATTACAGAAAAATTTGGCAAATTATAAATGAAGCTTCAAATAGTGAAAATAAAATTAATAAAGAAAACTTTAACATAGAAGATCAACAAGGCAGGCTATTAGAATGTGATAATAGTAAAGCAAATTATTTTAATAAATTTTTCATCAATATTGGAGAGAAAATGGCTAGCATAGTAGACAAGAATGTATCGAACACTCTAAATATAAATAAAACTTCGAAATCTTTGTATTTGCATCCGGTAACTGAAAATGAATTAATTATAAATATTAATAATCTAAAAAATCACTCTTCCCCTGGGCCAGATGGTATATCTGCAAAATTAATTAAAACGTGTCACAAACATTTAGTAAAACCTTTGGTACATATTATTAACATTGCTATAGCTACTGGCTCTGTACCTAACGAGTTTAAGGAGTCCATAACAATTCCAATTTATAAATCAGGAAACAAAAGTAACCCAACAAATTATAGACCCATAACAATTATTAATAACTTTGCTAAATTATTTGAGCAATGTATCAAAACACGATTGATAAATTATCTAAATAAAAACAATATATTAAACAAAAATCAATTTGGTTTTCAAAAAAATATTGGCACCGAGACTGCGATTCATGAATTAATTACAAATATCATAATTAATAATAACGAAAACAAAAAATGTCTTTCTGTATTTCTAGATTTAGCTAAGGCGTTTGACACCGTAAATCACAATATATTGCTAAATCGCCTAGAGGATAGTGGTATACGTGGTTCTGCTTTGCGGATTTTCAGTAATTACTTAACAAATCGACTACAAGTTGTAAAAATTAATAACTGCATAAGTGACCCTTTAAAAATATCCATGGGCGTCCCTCAAGGGACAGTGTTAGGTCCCATTTTGTTTCTTATATATATTAATTTACTGGGTAATCTTGATATTAAAGGAAAAATTGTATGTTATGCAGATGATACTGTAATTAACTTTGTTGGGAGTTCCTGGAATGAAGTATACACTAATGCAGAAATTGGGATGCAAAAAGTTCAAAACTGGTTGAATGTTAGTCTCCTAAGTTTAAATCTAACAAAAACTAAATTTATAACTTTCTCCACTACAGCTGCTGATCAACCAAATAATGATACACTTAAAATACACAAAATTAGTTGTGATAATAACCAAAATTGTGATTGTTCACTTATTGACAGAGTTAATTCATTGAAATACCTCGGAATTGTTGTTGATCAGTATTTAAAATGGAATGAACATGCAGATTTTATTACAAAGAAACTTAGGAGGCTGATACACAAATTCTATCAGTTGAGAGACATACTTAGTAAAAAAATTGTGATTACGGTGTATGATGCTTTAGTTGAATCTATTTTGAGATATTGCATCATTGCGTGGGGGGGATTATATAAACATTCGCTTTCTAACCTAGAAGTCATACAAAATACGATTTTAAAAATTATTTTTAAAAAACATCGGAGATACTCAACTAACCAGTTATATCAGGAAGTGGGATTATTAAACATAAGACAAATTTATACTTACCAATGTATCTTGTGGATGCGTAGAAATAACGATAATTCTAGAAGTACCTTCAATCATTACACCAGATCTGTTTCATCACAAAACCTGGTTACTCCAATGTGTAAAAAAGCCCATACCCAAAGATTTATATGGTTTTTGGGGCCTAAATTCTGTAACTTACTTCCACTAGGAATTAAAGCTATTGTATACTATAATAAATATAAAAGAGAAGTAAAGAAATATATTAGTTCAAATTTTGTTCTCTTCCAGAGTTTGTTTGATTAATAAAACACTTACCTTTTTGTTTTTCTACTATTTAAATTAATAGCTCATCATATATATTCATTATACTTTTGATCGTGTGATTATTGTATCAATTTCTCTCAGTAGTCCTAAATTAATTCAGCATTACAAATTTGTCTCGCTAGTATATACTAATTATATGTATTGTTAGGTATATAATCATAAATTTGTTTCAATTTCACATACAGGTATTTCATACCTAGGTGTTTGGATCAAGTTGTATTTTTTTATTGTTTCTATTTTTATGTATTATGTTATACTATTATATACCTATTTGTAATAATTTTTCCAGAAATAAATTGAATTGAATTGAATTGAATTTATATTATTAGTGGTTTAGTTTAGGTTTACAATGTGTTGTATTAATATATTTTTTCAATATATAGCTTCAAAATACTAGTAGTTTTATTATATCCATTACTGAAAACCGATGGGGGAGGCAATATAACCTGAAAAGACGTCAATTTAACATCCTACATATGACGTCAACTTAACGTCTTTCATATGACGTCAAATTAACGACATTAGTTGACGTCATTAGTCTGAGACATTAGGAAGTCATTTTCACGTCATATTTACGACATCCACCTGGTCCTTTCTCGTCACTTGGTGACCAAATTTCCACGTCATTTTTACGTGTTTTTGTTACCTGGGTAGAGGATTAAGACTAAAAACTTTGACGTAAATAGTAAAATTAATTTTTACTATTTTATCTTATTAAAAATTTTCCTCTATGGATTTCTGACTTCTTTGGATTTCATTTCTATCATTCGCCTGGTCTGGACACAGTCCACATTGCAATAGGTTTCACCAGAGGGCCCCACGGTCCACATGCGCATCTCACCGACTTCATGTCGATCGATGTTATCAAGAACTGGACCTTCTGATGTCATATAGCGTGCGTTACCTGTACCATGCTGATGAAGGCTAATAAGCCAGAAACCGGTCCATGGGATGGTGACGTGCGCTGCCTGATAACAGAAGGAGTCCTTTTTTGGATTAATCCGTCTGGTGAGGCTTATTGCAATATTAAATTATTTGCTTTCTACATTCGTAGTACTGACCATTTTATCAGTTAAATGTAGATAGTTTGCAAATAAGCTCTGAAAAGAGTATTTATGTCTTTTTAAGACATTAGAGGATTAAGTCTAAAAAATACGTAAATAGTAAAATTTATTTTTACTATTTTATCTTATTAATATCGTATGTGTTCGAAGTTCAAATACGTAGACTCAATTTCTTTGCTCCCAGGGTATAACAGATCTTCTTATATTTGAGTCACTCACGTCTTCTATTTTCAGCTTGTTATTAGGAAGGTGTCTGGTTATTTCGTGTAGGTATACTTCATTTAGGTCGTCGTGTGCAGCGATGGATGCAAATCGACACCTCTTCGGCAAGCCTAAAATGGAACATAGCTAGTTAGATTGGTGATGCTAGTAAAGTATGTATCTTCTTACCTGTAGGTTAGTTATTTATTGAGTTCCGAACTAGTGTCCAGATAAGTCATGTTATGATAAATAGGATTTATAGGAAACAACTACTGGACGGGCAAAGGCCCCTATTCCCATTGAATTATACCTATAAATCCAAATTGGTAGCCAAATTTGTTATTTGTCTTTTCTCCACCAGACACAGACCGGTTTCGAACTCTTTATGTTCTCATCAGTGTGCCACAGGTAGCTGAAAAGACAAATAACAAAGGCAAACCAAACTAGTCTATGGCAGACCCAGCACAAGTAAGTAGTGAGGGATAAGTGCATCCCTCTGGTGGTCAGACTGACCACCAGAGGGATGCACTTATCCCTCACTACTTAAGTCATGTTAGGCAAGTACGAAGGCCCTCCGAGGTTATAGTATCTTGGCCAACCTTCGGCTATGTAACATATCAGCTAGGGAACACGAGTAGTGTATGATTTGAGATGCCCAGGCTACTATTCCTGGTATACTGACAGCTTCGTTTCACGCCTAGAAGTGAAAATATGAATAGGTTAATGTTTAAAAGTGATCTCAATTGGAAAGTGCGAACCTGGTCGCAAGGTAAAGTAAATATTTCGGGCCTTATTAGATAGATGATTTCAGTAAATGTACACTTACCTTGAGTTTATTGTTAATAACATTAAAGCATTCCCTTAGTCAAGTAAAAAAACTTTCTGCTTTTTACTTCAGTGTGGTTTCTGACTTCTGACTAGTTCTGACAGAAAACCGTCTTGCCAACTTGAACATTTTGAAGTTACTAACTAGCAGCGTAGTTCAGGGTAATGAATTTCACTCGGAAAAGGAACAACCTCAGCTTGGGACAATTATTAATTATTCCTAACTGATACGTTTTGTGGGTAATTTTGGACAAACTTACAAATAAAACACTTTACTTAGATTAACCGGTTTCTCCTGTAATACCAGGCTTCATCAGAATCTACAATGTGACACATTATTTAATTCCGCAATAACAAAAGAAACTCGAAAATAACTTACCAATCTAACAGTATATAAAACAATTATTACAACACATCATGTTGTTAGTCAAAAATATTTTTACACAAAACATCACAATCACTAACAGTTTTTTCATATAATAAAACCACTACATACACAAATTGTAAAACATTCAAAAACTAATCAAACAGATTAAAATATAAAACGTGACTGTTATCAGCGACTAGAACAACTTAACCTTACTTGATAAAACTATTAATTAAGTCCACTTCTTCTTCTTTACTATACATGATACATACAAGCAAATAAATCAGGTGATACAAAATATTTTGGTATTTTTAGCAAGTACCTATATTTAATCATACAAGTATAGAAGGAGAAGAAATTTCAACCTTAACCTAAAATTACTCTAGATATTAATTACATTTTATTTAAAACCTTCTTAGTATGTTTCCATAAATATTGCTCAGTCCATCTATATCCGTTCTATATCTTCAGACTTTTGGTTACAATTAATATGTATCATCTCCAACAACAATCTTTTATCTAAATTTATCTCCGACTCTAAAATTGCTACATTGTCAAAATCAAAATTATGACCTAAATTAGTTGTATGAGCCGCTAGTGCTGTATTGGTTTTCTTTTTGGCCACATCATACATATGAGATTTTATTCTAGATTTCAACCACTGTTTAGTTTGCCCTATATAACATTGGCCGCATTCACACATAATCTTATAAACAACATTGCTTTTTATATCTATAGGGAGTTTATCTTTCATCCGGTTAAATAAAGGTGCTAACGTTTTTTTATTATAAAAAACAATATTGTTATTTCACATTGTAGATTCTGATGAAGCCTGGTATTACAGGAGAAATCGGTTAATCTAAGTAAAGTGTTTTATTTGTAAGTTTGTCCAAAATTACCCACAAAACGTATCAGTTAGAAATAATTTATTAGTGGACACAAAACTTCCTTGGATTAATTATTCCTTTCAACGTTCTGTCGGATTCCCGTAGGATGGTCGATGAAGGATCGTTGAATTTTTTGTTAGGGTAGTTTTTTTTGTATTTCCTTTTGGTCGAAGCAAAATGGTGACTGGTAGCCAGCTAGAGCATGAGGTTGTAACAATTTTTGGAATATCTTGTGCATCTGTTAGGATATTTATCATTTATCGATGAGATAATTGTAGCTGAAGCGTTGCTATTGATGTGGTGAGGCATATTTTTGATTTTCCAAGCTGAAGTGGATTCTTTTGGTAAGCACACTAACTTTTATTTCTAAGGCTCGTTATTTAGGCTCGATCACCACTTGTAGGTATTGGTATTTGGCAGTTTAAGAAGACAATTGGATGCCAGATTATGTTACGTAGAAAGGATGGTCATATTTTGACATAGTAGAACTGGTTTTGGATATACGTAAAGCCCTCTAACTAAGAGGTAGGCATTGGTCTGACGCAGGTGAGATTGTTATACAGTTGTTACATTTTTGGAATTCACTTTAAGGGTCCTTACGACGAGCTATTATTTTTGGTGAGAAGGAAGTGTGGTGGAAAGAGGCTTAGCAGTCCTGGGTTTCCTTTTGGTGTTGATCGGGAAATGGTCAGTGGACATAAGGGGCTCATAAGTAGGAGGTAGTTGGAGTTTCCTGCAATGGGGGCTTCCTGGTCACCTCATTCTTGGTGGGAGCTGTTGAAGGTCTCCGTTAGTAGCGTTGGAGAGCTGTACAGTGCTGAGGACGTACTGGGTAGTAGGACCTTGAGGACCATTTTCTGGAACCAACACAGATAAGCTTACACCATTTTTTTCCTTTTTTTTGTTTGTGTCCAGTTCTGAGTTGATATCGTTGTTATCACCTAAAGTCGACCCCAATTTTCCTTGTAATTAAGAAGTCTCACGTTTGACTTTATAAGGATATGTGTTCGGACCATATATATGTTAAAGTTTAAGTTAGATTCTTTCTTGTAGCCGTTAAGAGATAAAGATTTTAAGTCATCCAAGCATAGTATATAGTTAAGGAAATATAGTTGAAAGATAGTTTATAATTTAAGAAATATAATTGAAATATAATAGTTAATGAAATATAGCTGAAATATAGAATATCGTTAAAGTATCTACGTTGTGGAGAGATTATCTCCTTCAGTATAAATTGTACTACATAATAGTTTGCCATTTTCTTGATGTGGTCATTTGTTACCCGATAGGGTTGTATTGGGTGTGTCTGTACATTTAATTATTACGTATTGTTCGCCTCTCGTGACGTCACTAGCGGTAGAGTGGGTTATTACCCGAAAGCACGGTGTAAGACAATTAGGCGATGAAACGCCTCAATGTATCGGATGGTTAGAGTGTTAACGCAAGAGACGCAAAATCGTAAGACAAAGAGAGTGAGTAGGTGGCCGCGAGAGCTGCGCCTCGCATCGTCCCTAGTTAATTTCCACTTCATTTTACCAGGTCGAAAAATATACCATTCGATGCAGAAAAATATGTAGAACACGATTGTTGAAAAATTATGTGTCTAAATTGTCGGCTACTGTGCAAAAAAAAATAAAAACCATAAATAAAATTGGACGCCGGCACGTTTAACTCGAAACGCTGCTAAAACCGTTCGAGTTATGAAAAAAATTAACATAAACAATTTTATAGAGAACTAAATTTCCTATAAAAAGTCAGTGGTGGCATTAGTCTATCTTTAATAGTTTTGGTGTGAGGGCGCCTCAAATTCGCGCGCTGATATTTTGTTAAATTAAACTTACCGTTTTCCAGCGCACAACTTTCAGCCACCCTCACGCCTAAAATATTCAAGATAGACATATGCCGTCACTGACTTTATTATAGGAAATTTAATTCTCTATAAAATTGTTTATGTCCATTTTTTTCATAACTCTAACGGTTTTGGCAGCGTTTTTTTTTGAATGTCAAATCGGAATAATTTTTTGTAAGAAAATCATTATTTTTAGCAATTATAATAGTGATAATACAATACACCGATCCTGGCGAGATGCGGTAAATACGTCACACAGTATGGTGCGTACGCAACAGAAGGGCAATAGCGTTTACGAGAGAATAAATAGATTTTTGTGCACGTTCTTATATTTTTCCATTTTCATGAAAACGGTTAACTTTATAAAAAAATCATAGAATGACTTTTTTATAGCAGACAAAATTTCCTTTCCAACGATGTATAACGCAACCTATATTCTTTTTGTATAACGACCCGGATACGTTTCAATTAAGGAGCTAATTTAAAAATTAATTCATTTTTTTACGACTCTTTAACCTTTGAACCGCTCTCACGTATAAACTATTGAATATAGATATATGCCATCACGGACTTTTTTATAGGAAATTTGATTCTCTATAAAATTGTTTATATGCATTTTGCCATAACTGTAATGGTTTCGGCAGCGTTTCGAGTCCAATTCTCAGCTGCAAGTCTTGGTAACTTTTGTCGGACAGTCCACCCATTTTTTTTTTAAAATGACTGCCATTTCAAAATTAAATTCTTTAAAGCTACCTAAACTTTTCCCCCACATCTTACTACGTTGAAATCACACGTAAATGTAATCATAATAGTTATGGACCATTGTATTTCAATAGAATCAGGCAGCCACGGTAAGCGCGTGTCTCTTCAGGCACAGAGCACTTCAGGTGCTTAGAACGAATCACGCATCGATTTACTGCGGCATGTTTGACTCGAAACGATGCCAAAACCGTTACAAATATGATGAAAATGTATATAAACAAATTTATAGAGAAATAAATTTTCTATAAGAAAGTCAGTGATGGCATATATCTATCTTTAATAGTTTAGACGTAAGAGTGGTTCAAAATTTAAGGAATCTTAATAAACTCATTCATTTTTGAATTTGTCCGTAATTGAAACGTATCTGGGGCCGTTATACTTAAAACATATGGTTTGTGCTATACATTGTTCGAAAGGAAATTTTGTCTGCTATAAAAAAGTCGTTCTATGATGTTTTAATAAAGTTAACCGTTTCCATGAAAATGGATTAGATATAAAAACATGCACAAATACATGCAAGGGTTCTCGGCCGCACAGTTGACCTTGTATTGCGCAGAACGAACTACGCACGGCTCTACTGCTTTACTTATCACATAGTACGCTGTATTTATCTTTCTTGCTTGCATTACCTGGATAGGTCTATTCTGAATGTAAAAAACTGTATTTATTTACCTTTTATTACAACACAATTATTGTCACAACCTCCGCCTACTACAAAAATCGCCGATTTAAAAAAAACAGTTTTATAAAAGAGAATCTCAGACAAAAACAAAATCGTTTTCCAATAAAAAGAAGGAATCTAGATTGCAATTAACCTGATACTCTATTATAGGTTGATTCAATTTACCAAATTAAATTTCTGAGCACATTGCAAGAGATTTAAATTAAAATTTAGGAATCAATATAAATGTGATTAATAGTTTTTTCTCTTTTTTTTTTGATTTTGGACAATGAAAATATCTAAGTAGGTAATAATGCTTTATGTTTACTTAACTTGAATAGTTATTTAATTTTTGAATAAATAAATAGACATTTTTTCGTATACCTACATTATATTTATTTCACTCACGTAACCCTTATTTATTCGTTATCACATCAAAATATGTATACTACTATTTTTACTTTATTTACAATATTAAAAATATTATTGTTAAATAAATACCTCATCATTATTATTATTTATTGCTTGCAAGCTATAAATGATTCTTTCAATCAATGCGATCATCGACATAATATAAAAATTATTACTTACTACAGCTGTTTTAATTAAATTTTATAGGTATAATGTAAAAATATTGTTTCGTTTTTAATTAGTAAAGTTAATTATTTAGATATATAATACTAGAACATTTAAAAAGAATTGCTTTAGATTTTAAACAGCTCCATACTCATACAATGAGCCCGAATCACGGTAAAATATACGGCCACCACTCTACCATCTCTCTCTATTCCCAGCGTTAACAAATCGACGACGGGGTCGGCCGGCTTGTAGCATCACCTAATTGTCTTACACCGTGCCCGAAAGTAAATTGTACTTGTTTTTTTGTTGACACATTGTCTTGTCCCTATATACCTATTTATATACATATTTACTCTTTACATTATATTTAGATTATTCTAATAAAATTATTGCGAGTGAACTAATTGTGTTGGTACAATTTTATTCTTTATTGCCATTATTAAGGGGTTTATGCAGGGTGTATGCACTAGTGGGGTCCTATTAAGAGTTAGGCGGTTTCTAGTCTCAACCGGCTTAAGAGACTAGTGGCGCCCTTATATAAATTTGAATATTTCCGAACCCTACCCATCCGGCAGAGCTCCGGCTAAGTGGTTGCGCACTTGAGCGACTCACTAGTGTATTAATTAGGTGAACCCTGGTAGGAAAGTGCGTAACAATATGCCTATAATTAAATTTGCTGTGAGTTCCGAATAATAATAAGCAGAACGCTGGGACACTTTGTCTTAATGATTGAGCCATTGACACATATGCATTTGATGAAACTGATGTTTCTTTTAAAAAGTAATCCTCAATCACGGATGCTGAACGCGCAATATAAGAATATGATACTGGCATTCCATTTTAATTATAGGGCAGTACAAAACCAACCATTTGATTTGTACCAGGATCGTATTGTACTCGTTTTGTTATTCTTGTTCCATCTTCAGACAACCAAACCTTAAAATTATATATTTCATTAGAAATGTTATATGTGATGTTATAAATCCAGTTACAAATATTAATTTTCTTTCAAAATTATTTTCAATAGTTTAGTTACTGAACAAACAAAATAACTTGTCTGCAAGGGTATTCGATCCTCAAGAAATTTTTTTAGTTCCAAGCAGCGTAACTCGCCTTCCACAATTTTTGGACCAGGGTCTCTTATATATCTAGAGATAGCAATAAAAGAAGGTAACGCTAAATTTATTGATAGTGTCTCATATAACAAACGGCCTCCAAGTAAAAATATATAAACAGGTTCCATTTGGGATCAAACTGAGAAAAAAAAATTGAAAAACAATTCGCGAAAAAAATTTTCGAAAACCCCATCGCCCCCTGGAAAGTCCTGAAATTTAAAATGTAAGAAATTTTTAAAAAATATTGGAATAATCTTCGACATAATATAAGACAAGGTTTTTTGCGTTTGAAAAAATATGAATTGTTGGAAAGTTACCAGCATTTGAAATTTTTTCAAAAGCAAAAAACCTTGTCTTAGATTGTAACAACGACTAGATATTAGAATAAAAAAAAAATCAAATATATTAAGCGTCAGGACATTCCAAGAGGTTTTCGAAATTTGTTTTTGCAAATTGTTTTTATTTCTTTTTTTTTTTCGGTAACATTCTTATTTTGATTTCAAATGAAACCTCTTCTAATTTGGTATAGGCCCCATGTCTCTAAATTGAAATATCGAACATCGAAAAATTCACCAGCCGCCGCCACGCCGCTGCCGGGACACGCAACTATCTGATCATGGTAAACGTAACATTTTTTTAAACCTGACAATTAATATCAATATTTAATTTTTGTTAGCACACGACATATTTCGACTCGTGGAATAGCTGTTTTAAGGCACTCTAAAAAAGCCGGCTACGGGCGGTGAGCACTCGCGTAGGTAAAAGAAGCAATTAATAATACTAATTTAAAGAAAATATTTTTGCTTAAATTGCCTTGCTCCTTCTGTAATCCGTTTTCGTAATTGTCGCTCATTTAAAATTGGTACCGAATAAACAAAATCTTGCACTCTCCAAAAACTAAAAACAAAAAATAATTTGTTTAACCTGACTTCAAGTGCTAGGGATGGGACGTTATGCAGAAATAAGTATAATTAATTCAACTAAAATCATTCCAAAGACGTTTTTGTGGAATTCGTATCACTAGCAAAAATTTGTACACCGACTATCGGTAGTCAAAACCCCCTAGGATTAATATCACACATCTGAATTTATTGGAATAGTTAACCAGGTCCTAAATTAAAATTTTGTAGGAGTTAGAAAAGTTAGGAAAGTGAGTATTTAATTTAAAAATAAATATCTACAGATTATAAACGTACGCATGAAAAACCTTTTCCCCGTTCTCGTTTTGACTATTCTGACCAAAATTACACACAAAGTGTATCTGCATAAGATAACGCTGTGTGCAAAATTTCAGGTAAAAATCTTAAAAAATAACAGAATTATTAATAAAAATAATTTTCAAAATTTAAAATTTAACACCCTGTATAAGGAAAACTACGCGCCAAAATAAAAAATCACACAATAAAAGTCGCAATATTTTCGTCCAAGGAATCTGTGGTTAACACCTTGACCTACTTTTTCTTAACACCCTGTATATTATATCTTACATTTTACGAAAATATCGCTTGCGATTACAAAGCACAAAACTCCGCGCATTGACGCTATAATATATATCAATAAACGTATCCATACAAAAAAATATATACTGAACCAGAACTCGGTGCTTCCGAGGTGGGTACATTATATTTTATTTCAAATGCAACTTGAAACTAGGCAACCAGTTATACTGTCCATATTTAAAAGTGATTCTGTTTTTATGTACTTTTTTCCTACAACAAGAAAGCAGAGTTTTTACGCTAGCTGAGGCCATTTGCAGGGAGCATTCTTGTGAAACAGGCAGCCTTGGGCTTTTGTGTAAACTTGAGGTGTTCGCAGTTCATCAGAAAGCTGAGAGAGGATGTAATGTCCCTGAAAATAGAAAACGAATTGAGGATTGAAAAATCGCGTTTGACAAAAACCGATCCGTCGGATGAAAAACATTCCCAAGAGACATGGGCGAAAAAGACGACAAAATTATTCATCCTGAAAATGACGATGAATTGCCTCAGTATGCCTAAACTGTGGTCACGGCGTGTTTAACGAAACACCAACTTGGGTACAATATAACGAATGTAAGCGCTGGATTCACCAAATTTGTGATGACCCTGATGCTGAAAATAAAACATATACTGCTGATTTTATTTGCAAAATATGCACACTCAATGTTACACAAAATGTTATCGCAGAACACTCCCATAATAGGTACAATGCGTGTGAGGAGTTTTTAAGAACGATAGGAATGACTCAATCAGAGAGACCAGAACTAGAGAAGAGCACCCGATCCCAAATAGCATGCAAGAAACGGCAAGAAGAAAGAAAAGTAAGAGTAACTTCCTCAAATTTTGGAAAAATCTGCAAGGTTAGGCAATTTTCTTCTTTTACCAATATCATCAAAACCCCAGCTATATTACACGAAGTAAAATACGAAGAAGTAGCACGTGAGGAGTATCTACGTCAGTCGATATTGACATACTACCCAGCAGGACTATTTAGATAGATAGATCATTGTATAAATATATTTAGTATGACTGATGGTCGAGATGGTAGAGTACCTGCCTCTCACCCAAAAGTCCCGGGTTCGATTCCCGGTCGTGGCATTGGAAAATACTGAGACGGATTTTTCCATTATACACGGATGTGTGTCCCTTGTCTTTAAATGTGTAGCCCCCTCCCGCACAAGGCTCAGCCTTCTGGGATAAAGGGGGTCGTAATTACATGTGGTGTATTTATTATTATTTATTTATTATTTAATGTAGGCAAACAAGATTTTCAAATAGTATCTGTCGCAAAATCATCAATTATATTTGACGATGAAGAATTGACGGAGGAATTTGTAAATGGGATAAATTTTACGAAAAAACACATAATTATGCCGGTTGCTAGGCATCCCCATTATGTGTTGGTTAAAATCCACCTTCTAGAAAAAATAATTACATTCATTGATCCACTGGGAAATGAGATCCTTATGAAGAACGAATACTTGACCAAATTTTTAAGATCTATTCGTCAAAAGAAACTCGGCGATAAAAATTGGACTTTTGAGATCCTAAACCACATCAAACAAGACGATGCGATGGTTTTAGTTGTGGCGTCTACGTTGTAACGAAATGAATGTTAGCATCTCCATCTATAGTAAACTAGTTTTAATTACCTATTAATCACTTGATTCAGAGTGTGAATGATTCCTTAACCTCTTGATCGCTAGATGGAGTATGCGGTTCGTCTCTGATTATAATTGTTTCATTTCTGGAACTATCTAGGTTGAAAAAAAAACACTTTTTGTTGTTTGAATATTCTGTTCGAAATCAGATACACTGTTTTTAATGGCAACCTAGTGGCGTTAAATATAATGTAATATTTATGGTTTTAAAGATTGTATTATTGTGCTTGTTATTAATTATTTTTAGGTATGTATTAATATTTCTCTAAAGATATATTTAGTAATAAGTACATGTGATGTACAATTAACCGCCACCGACTGAATGTAGGTTTTTATTTATACTATTAATTTTTTTTTAGTGCGATCTACTAAGCTAAACTGCCAATAAAGTCGTATTCACTATTAATTGGTTCCCTTGTATTCCACGAAGGGTTTGTAAAATCACATGCCGAATAACCCCCTGTGAAGCTAGCTGGCGCCCGTAATTATAAATTTTGGAAATCTGTGGTGCCAATACGAGCCATCCTAGATATTCCGTTACAACATTATCTACTTTTTTTCAAAACTTGTTGAAAATAGAAGCTTAACTGATTATGGCGCAGATATCACAGGTTATAGAAAATAATTATTAAAATGGCTTTTGTTAAACAACAGTGCAAGTATGCAAAGGAAGTGTCTGTTCTGTTCGCAAAATGTGGAAGAAAATGCTTTAAAAACATTCAAATGCAGAACTTGTTTAAGACATATCCACCAAAAATGTCTATTGACCGTCCGTGAAATCGAAAATAAAATACAGCTTCAAGAAAAAACGTCAAACGACATATGCGACTTGTGCCGGTTGGCATATTCGTAAGTTACCGACACAATCAGCACTTCGGTTTCCCAAACAACTCTGAATAAGTTACCGACGTATTAACAGTTTACGGAATTCTTAAATTCTTAAAAAGATCTTTGCAAAAATGGGTATATGAGACTCTAGCCATGCCCCTTAGAATACGTTTTTGAGCAATAAAAACTTGAGACCCATAAGTGGAACTCCCCCAGAAACAAACACCATACCTTAAACGAGATTCAATTTGTGCGTAATACCCTTGTATATGTATTCATATACAAGGGTAATACAGAGAAAGCAGTTGTTCTGTACGTAGAACCGTTCTTATATTTCCAAATAAATACGTAATGGAGGCAAGCTTTGAAATTATTAATTCACAATGCACCTTCCAGTTAAGGTTTTTGTCTAAACATAAGCCTAAAAATTTCGCATTTTCAGAATTAGTGCACACGGAAGTATCATTTACATTAAAATTTAGAAGGTTGCAGTGTTTTTGAAATCTTAAAACTTAGTTTTTTTCAGCGTTAAAATATGAGTTTCAGAACACCAGTTAGTTATGTTATTGAGTAGACTAGTACAATTTTGTTCTAAAATATCGTCAGATTTATTTGAAATGATTAAAGATGTATCATCTGCATACATTGTAAAACAAGCATTAGATGATAAAGAGTCTACATCATTTACATAAATTAGAAACAAAACAGATCCCAGAACGGAACCCTGTGGAACTCCCACTGTTAGATGCGACCATTCCGAAATAGCTGTATATAATCCATTTTTATCCATATATGTATTTTAAAGAATGTATAACACCTTCTTGCACAAGATCTTTTTTTTACTGACAGAAGATCTATTACTATGGTGTATAATTTAAATATTTAATTTAGCTAATAAAAGAATAGAATATATAAAAGAAATAACATACAGCAAGTTTGTAGTTTTTCTCATTTTCCAAATATGTCTGGTGATCAATTTCTAGTTCCTGGGAAGTTTTTGAAGGACAATTAAATTTTTTAAATAAACTTTCACTGGCCACATCTAGATCTTTTCTGTTACTGTATGCAATTTTCTGTATATCCTCTGACATCCCCAATATAATCGCCTTTAATAAATTTTGTTGTGCTATAATCTGCTGTAGGTATCCATCTTAAAGTAAATTTTGTTTTCATTGAAAATATATAAGTACCAGAACGGTCTGATATTTCCATTATTCCAATGTCCAATATATTCTTTTATTCTGACAGGTTTTTGTCATTTCCAGTTCTGCCGGAAATAATCTCAATGTATTTATAATGGAACATCCAGTCTTCTTACATACATTAAAGATTTCTTTTCTACGAATAACACAACGTTTGATAAGTCTTTTTAAATAATTAAAGTTAAAATTGAAGAGAAATAGAAACAGTTATGAATGTTTGCTTTGAACTTAGCTTTTTGCGTGTATGCCGTGACTTTTTAACATTTCTTGTCAATAATTTTCTGTTTAAAAAAATTGTGCTAATAATAAGTGAAATCGAGCGTATTGAAACTCTAAAAAATTGTCGAAAAGTTATGGCACACATTAAATGAATATTGTTTATTTGATCAAATTCTGCTTTGGTTTATGCCTAATTTTAACACTGGCTGCAAAATACGTTGTTTATTTAAAATCAATATGTATTTTATATTTATTCGACTCTACTTGCATTTACAGTAATTATACTAACAATTGGTTATCTATGGTCAATAATAATACATACCATTTTACAGGGCAACCTACACATTTTAATTTTTCAGTAGATGTGACGATCTGATCATTTTCAGAATATTTTTCAGTCCTTTTATTTGCGGTGTTATTGACAAGTCTATTTTCCTTAATTGCCGGGTCTAAAAATAGATTAATACATAATTATCAACATAACCAAAATCAAAACTTCACTTATTACTTCTTCTCTTCTCATGGAGATACAGCCCAAATTGAGCCTTGACTTATTAGTTAACAAAATATTTAAACGTACCTCTTTTTTCAATTGCTGGTGGTGACGGAATCACTTCCAATTCACTCTCAGAAAATGTGGAAGTAGAAGAAATTCCTCCAGAAAATCATTTTACAGATCTAAATTTCCCCTGTTTTTCGTTTAAATCAGTATTTACATCAGACGCAAGATCATATGTAAATCTTCTGCCTGTTTCGCTTGTACTCGGGTTTTTAAATAGTCATCTAGATGGAAAAAAATATGTGATAGTCTAACATTAGTATTACCATAATAAGTTTTCCCAACAATCTTTATAACAAATAAAGGCCAGCACGTGTTTGGATATTCATTTCTTTTTAGAAATCTGTCAATATTTTCTTCTGGAAAATTTTCAGAAGGACAATAATATTTCTTGTCACCAAGTAACCATGAGGTTGGTACTGCAGCCACTGAATTTTCTTCAGTAAATTTCACAATGGTCCATGTTCTCATCTAAAAATGTTACCATTTTTTTCTTAGTGGTGTATGTATTTTTTAACACATTTTACTGTTTACTATGTTATTGAAGGTAGTATATTTTTTAAAATCTCAGTACATTATATTTTTGGGGTAAGTACAGTGATATTTTCTTTGGTATATGTAGCATATTTTTTCTTAATATTGTAGCTGTAAATTGTTTTTGATTATTTTCTAAAAAATATTAGGTTTTGCTTTATAATAAACAATATTGAGGTTATATTTTCAGTCGAATAAATAGAACTGCCGTACAAGAAAAAGTTTCCACAAGCATTAAACTACCATAAATTTAAATTACCATTAAAATAAATCCAGGCAATTGCCACATTGTTCTTCACTTGGACAACTGTCTCGAAATTCTTTTCTCTGCACAGGGTTGTCCTTTACACATGTTTTGCACAAACCAGTACAAAGGTTGATACTTTGCTTACTCCAGGCAGTATAGCAATTGTGGCAAATTCTTGAATTATTGTTAATGAATAAGAAAAAAAGTATTGGTTTTCCTGACGGTGTATCTGCCAAATGACGATTAAATTTATTTAACTGTGTCAAACATTTTGAGGAAAATAAAATTAACGACGGGTATAATATTGAAAACCTTTATAATCTAACGAAACTATTTTGACTTCGGTTTTATCTAAGTACTTCTGGAAAAGGAGAAATCTCGGCACTAAACGATGACCAACTAGTTTTAACTTTTACTCGAACAACAGTTACAAGCCCTGAAATTTTCATTGGCATAGAAACTGAAAATTTTACCCTACATCAAACACCTGCTGCAGAAAATGAAGACCACTTGGTATCACTGCACGACAACACGGATATAGACATTTTTGTACCGACTCGGTGGCGTAGTGGGCTAGAGCATGAGTGACAGTGATGGGTCTGGCCACACTGTCTATCGTGTCTGGGTTCGAGACCCGGCACCAGCAGATGGCAATGTCGGTGGGTATGGATATTTGTCTGCGTTTTTTCTAACGTGTAGCCCCCTTCCGGACAGCCTTTGGCTTTGGATTTGGGGGTTGTCTAATTTCTGTGGTGTGTTTTTATGTTAATAATAATGATATGTTATATGGGAGTAGAAATATGAATCCACATGTTACACTTATCAAGTCTACCTTAGATTTTGATGTTAATTTGATTTTTAACGAATATGTTAATCAAAATGACGCTGATATTATTAATCTCGGCATCCATAGAGGTATTGAATGAATTAATAACAGCTTTTATGTTTATTGATTTAAATAAACAACCGATAATTAATGCACTTACCCGATACAATGGTGTAAAAGAAGCAGCACTAGATATTGGTTGCGTGTTTGAGACGCCTTAGCAGAATTTTGGTCGACATTTTACGAAACGTGCACTATAGAAACTACCTACATCTAAAGTTCCAATTATAAGAGATAATTAATTATAATGAAGAAAAGTGGAAAGCCAATTCAAAAACTTTGTATGTAGGATGGAAGAATGTTAAATATTTCCCCATCAAGTTGGCTCCAGTCGTTGTAGAATTTTGTTGTTACGGAGAAATAAAATCTGATCTTAAATGTAATTTTATGAAAGTTTACTGCTTGAATCGGCTATATCAAAATGGGCAGAAACCGATTTTGATGAACTCTGTGATGTTTTAAATCACCTAGATTGTAAAACACTTCCAAGTAAGGAAAATATTATTGATTTAGTGACTGGTATTTTCCATAAAGAATTAATACTAAAATCGAAATACATCATTGACTGCTGGGGGGATACTCTAAAGATTTTTATTATCTTACGACACTTTCAGAAATATATTCGTATAGAGAGGCAACACCAAAAAATATTTTAAATAAAAAATTTTTCGACGAATCCTTAGATGTAGATTAATTAAAAATACTATCGTTTCTAAAAAAAATTATACGAGAATACGTGCGTGAGTACTTGTAGTCGGCCTTTGTCAATCAAATCTAGCAGTTGCTTTGTAATTCAGGTTATATAAATACGACCAATAGAGAAATTCCATTGAAATTTAGCGGGCATTTTTGGAGCGGAGTCTATTTATATCTTTTGGTCTAACGGACACCTGATCTGTAGGCTGCTGAGGTAGCAGCGTGCCTCGAACTAGTTAGATAGGTTAGACTCGAACCCTTATGTGTTTTTCCTTTTGTACTATGGACCTTCTAACCCTGGCCTTTAACCTGTATGTGTTAGTAATATAAATGCCCTGAAAGGCCCCTGGGCGGAAAGTATTCTCCCTATCGTTTTTTTTGGTTAGGATTTTGTTAGGTTGGTTTGGAATTTTTAAATATTAAAAAAATGCAACTGGCTAATGGAGCACGTCCAATGCCACTAAAAAAAAAAAAAAAAAACTGACTACTAATGTGACTTGTATTACTTACATCTACTTAATTTACTACTACGTATTTAGAACAAAATGTCGAGAAGTAAAAAAACTACTAAAAACCAAATTGAGCTAATAGTCAATTTTATAGAAAACAACCGGATTGTGGTTACTGGCAAATGCCATCCAATGAAAACTCAAGAGTTGGAGGAAAACTGGGATGAGTTGACGAAAATTTTAAATTCTGCAGAAAGTGGCGCCAGGAAATAATAATAATAATAAGTTTATTCACATAATACATAAAATTACAAATAATATATATAGAAGGCAGTAAATAAACTAGTAGAAAATCCCAGAAACTGTTATATGTATAACTACTTGTTTGTGATACACATACTGTAAAATTTATAATGTAAAGCAAATACAAATACATTTTTTGTCTTATTACATATTTGTAAAATATAAATATATTTTACTTATGAACAACACAATATAGCACAGGGTGAATTTAAAATACACTGAATATTTTTAATCTATAATTTCTTACAGCATAATTAATGAATTCGCAGTGTTATTTCAAAATAGTTGATATTTCAACAAAAAAACCCTAAACTCGTCCCACTGGGGATACACAGACCGGTGAACTTGACATTGACTTTGTTACGAACAAATACCTCTACGCAGTATTTACCAAGTAAAACCAAAACTGAAATCTAAAACACTAGGAAAAATTCACACTTGACATCATGGATGCAAAGGCTGAACTACGTCAACACAGTAGCTGAGGGGAGTGGGGGTACAGGCATTTATGTCGCTACACACATCAGCTGTTCTGCTGAGGAGCGTCGTAAATATTTAATAAATATTGAAAAATTTTTTTCTTGACTGTATTTCATTTATATTACAAATGACTATTTTTAAGAATTTTTACGGACCATAGAGCTTAACGGATTAAAATTATTCAGTGTATTTCAAATTCACCCTGTATACATACCCATTCTACCCATCATTTACTAGACTTACATATTAATTACATTTCTTATTTCAAGTAAATTAGTACAAATTATTTTGGTTTATCATATCATCAATTTTTTTTCGCGGTGTATTTAATAACCATTTTTTTCAGATGTTTTTTGAAAATATTGACACTGTTTGTATTATGTATTTCTGCTGGTAGACATTGCCTTGTCAGATATCGGCCTAAAATTTGCATTTTGTTTGCTACGAGTTAAATAGTCGTGATTAAGTTGAGTTATATTTAATTTATTTTTGTACACTTTTCGCTGGGAAATAATAAATAATTTTTAAAATCCATTTTTGAATTGTATTGAGATATTTTAACTGATTGTCTCTTACTCCTCCCCATCCCATAATTCCACGTAAGTTGAGTCTGTATTAATGCGTAATATAATGTTTTAGATGGTTTATATCTAGGAAGTCTTTTAAGAATTTAAATTTATATAAAAGACCTCGTAGTCTTCTAACAACGTTTTTGATGTAGAGATCCTACTTCAAATGCCGGTCAAAATAAAATAAATATTTTACCGACGACGCCTCAATGATGTTTCAGTTATGATCGATATTAAGTGGGCCTATAATAATAAGTTTATTGTCCAACTGCACTTTTACAAGAAAAATATGGGACTCGTCTTTCTGAAACATGGTCGAACCCTGATTTGTATAACAAATAGTATAAACAACTAGTTTACAATTTAAACATTTAAACACTATGTCACCAAAATAACAAAACAAACATAAGAAAAAACATATAGATATGGTGCATATATCATCTACAGTTTAAAATTGAAACTACCAATGAAATTCCTGCAAACTGTATATGGATTGAATAATAGTTTTTCTTTTATTTTTTTTTTTAAACATTAAAATTTTCACCTGCTTTGATGTGATGTGGTAGGTCATTAAAAAATTTAATACCCTGTAATAGTGGTGAATGATGATATGATTTTTTAAGATTTTTATCAATATAAATAAAACAAGCTGTAGGTATACCGGGTGGCCACGAGTCAATGTACGCCCCCAATTTTTTGGTTGTTTTTGAATTTGAAAATTTCGTTTTTGGTATACGTAAATAAGACAAAAGTGGGCTATTTTTAGACTAACAGGAACGAAAATATCACATCCGGTTGAACCGGAAGTGACATCAACTTTTTTTTCTTAAATGGAATGACCATGTTTTTTTTAAGGTGTTTTATAAAACATGAAATTCTAATTGCAGCAGTTTTTTCGAATTTCAAAAATTCCAAAAAATAACTGAGATACGAACGATTTTTTATTTTGTACAAAATGGCCGCGTCAGATGAATGCGATGTAAGAAAATTACTAAGTAGGCCATGGAAATGATTAACAAGGTAGCAAGCTTGTCTGTAAACAATAAAATAGTTATTTAAATTACTGATAGATACGACTATTTTTAGGTTTTTCTCAAAAAAACGGAATTTAATTTTCATTTTCATTTCCGTAGGAGTCCTATGGAAAATTTTTAAACGGGACCGAACTAATTTTTTTTATTATTCGGAAATAATGATTCATAAGCTTTAATTTTTTCGCCAATAATAATTTCTTAACGAGATCCTTTGTAATAATAAAAGTGTTTTTAAAAGGTTCAATCAAATTATTTCTTGTTAAATTTGTGCTTACTTTTTGAATACACTTTTATTATTACAAAGGATGTCGTTAAGAAATTATTATTGGCGAAAAAATTAAAGCTTATGAATCATTATGTCCGAATAATAAAAAAAAATAGTACGGTCCCATTTAAAAATTTTCCATAGGACCCCTACGGAAATGAAAATGAAAATTAAATTCCGTTTTTTGAGAATAACCTAAAAATAATCGTATCTATCAGTAATTTAAATAACTATTTTATTATTTACAGACAAGCTTGCTACCTTGCTAATAATTTCCATGGCCTACTTAGTAATTTTCTTACATCGCATTCATCTGACGCGGCCATTTTGTACAAAATAAAAAATCGTTCGTATCTCAGTTATTTTTTGGAATTTTTGAAATTCGAAAAAACTGCTGCAATTAGAATTTCATGTTTTATAAAACACCATAAAAAAACATGTTCATTCCATTTAAGAAAAAAAAGTTGATGTCACTTCCGGTTCAACCGGATGTGATATTTTCGTTCCTGTTAGTCTAAAGATAGCCCACTTTTGTCTTATTCACGTATACCAAAAACGAAATTTTCAAATTCAAAAACAACCAAAAAATTGGGGGCGTACATTGACTCGTGGCCACCCGGTATAGTTGGTATAGTTTTTATTGCACGACTATTCGTAAAAAGAACCGAAAGTAATCATACGATAGATATTAATAAATAAACATGTACATTTCATCATGTAAAAATGACTATGGCGTACCCCGTACCGTACCCCTATAAAATTAATGGGGCGGAGTCTATTTGCATCTCTTGGTGATACAGATTATAGAACGGTATTTCAAACTATCAACACTCTAAGATCTATATTTATAGAAATAAAACCGCTTAACAGTGATCAATATTAAAAAAACTGTATTTATATTATTCCGTGTTGTGAATGTGACAAATATTATGTTGGTGGGTCATCCAGACCCTTCAATGTAAGATTGGGCGAACACAAAAGTTATATCAGAAAAAACGAAATTGAAAAATCAAAAATTTATGAACACGCTCTCGAAGACGAACATCCAATAAATTGGGATGAGGCAAAAAAATTGACAAAAGAACAAGACAGTAAAAAGACAACAAATAAAGAATCTGCAATAATTTTACTAAATTAAGACAAATGCGTATCATTTTGTCTATTCTGTAGATTGTTGTACAATGTGGTTACCGATGCTGAAAAAAGAACTTAGCAACATGATTATCTAATCTGAACAACTTTTCTGTGAATGTAGTAAGCATCTATGATTATGATATAGACATAGACATTAAAATGGTGTAATTTCACGAATTACACAAACCAAAGATTATTAGCATTGAAAAAGAAAACAGATTAAATTTCTGAAATGTCTGCGAAACATGATTGTTTTTATTTTAGTTTATTTATATTTTGTCAAAAAAAAAAAAAATCTTAAATCGTTCTTTTGATGTAAAGTCACGGACGTGAAAGTTATTTTTTTTTATATCTAGATATTTTCCAGATTGTCTGAGAAATTCAGAAGCGTGGCAGTAAATCCCAAATAAGAAAAGTGAGAAAATTGAACGACGCCATAAATAACTTTTAGACAATATTTTATGATCTTCTTTCAACTTTAATTCATAATAATCTATCTAATGTAAGGGTGAAATGTATTTTACTGGGCGATATTGATTGCATGATCAATAAAACAACTGAACTGAATATAAATACAACTTTATTGGTAATAGCAGCAGAGACAAATCAGCTTTCATATTACAACATTGATCGGGATTGAATTATAAACTAAAGCTGTGAGGCTCCAGTAGGCAGGCACTGCAACTCAGGTGAATCCTCACTGGCTTACCATGGACTGGATAATCTGCAAAAGCAGTACAAGTTAGTATATTCACTTAGGTTACCGACACACGCATATACCGGGTGGCCACGAGTCAATGTACGCCCCCAATTTTTTTGTTGTTTTTGAATTTAAAAATTTCGTTTTTGGTATACGTGAATAAGACAAAAGTGGGCTATTTTTAGACTAACAGGAACGAAAATATCACTTCCGGTTGAAACGGAAGTGACATCAACTTTTTTTTCCTAAATGGAATGACCATGTTTTTTTGTGGTGTTTTATAAAACATGAAATTCTTACTGCAGCAGTTTTTTCGAATTTGAAAAATTACAAAAAATAAGTGAGATACTAACGATTTTTTATTTTTTACAAAATGGCCGCGTCAGATGAATGCGATGTAAGAAAATTACTAAGTAGGCTGTAAAAATTATTAGCAAGGTAGTAAGCTTGTCTGTAAACAATAAAATTGTTATTTAAATTATTGATAGATACGACTATTTTTAGGTTTTCTCAAAAAACGGAATTTAATTTTCATTTTCATTTCCGTAGGGGTTCTATGGAAAATTTTTAAATGGGACCGTACTATTTTTTGTTATTATTCGGACATAATGATTCATAAGCTTTAATTTTTTCGCCAATAATCATTTCTTAACGAGATCCTTTGTAATAATAAAAGTGTATTTAAAAGGTAAGCACAAATTAAACAAGAAATAATTTTAATGAACCTTTTATTGTTTACAGACAAGCTTACTACCTTGCTAATAATTTCCATAGCCTACTTATTAATTTTCTTACATCGCATTCATCTGACGCGGCCATTTTGTACAAAATAAAAAATTGTTAGTATCTCACTTATTTTTTGGAATTTTTGAAATTCGAAAAAACCGCTGCAGTTAAAATTTCAAGTTTTATAAAACACCACAAAAAAAACATGGTCATTCATTTTAAGAAAAAAAAATTGATGTCACTTCCAGTTCAACCGGAAGTGATATTTTCGTTTCTGTTAGTCTAAAAATAGCCCACTTTTGGCTTATTTTCAGGTCAAAACAAAGATGTGCCGGATAACCAGGCTAAAACAAACAGGTGCCGGATGGCCAGGCTAAAACAAACATGTGCGGGATAACCAGGGTAAACAAACATGTGCCGGAAAACCAGGCTGAAACAAACATGTGCCGGACAACCAGGATAAAACAAACTTGTGCCGCATAACCAGGCTAAAACAAACATGTGCCGGATAACCAGGCTAAAACAAACATACGCCGGATAACCAGGCTAAAACAAACATGCGCCGGATAACCAGGCTAAAACAAACAGGTGCCGGATAGCCAGGCTAAAACTAACATGTGCCGGATAACCAGGCTATAACAAACGTGTGCCGGATAACCAGGCTAAAACAAACATGTGCCGGATAACCAGGCTAAACAAACATGTGCAGTTAGATAGTACACATACACAGTTACATTACTGCTAGTGAACTGGGGACTGTATAATTTAAAGATAAAAGGGAGGAAACGTGTCGATAACGTTTCCAATAACAAGTGCTAGTAAATAATACGTATAAGCAGTTGCGAATTAAGAGCAACACATAATTCAAGAACAATAAGTATAAGGCATTAGCCACATTAATAAAACTCACTGCTAGTAAATAGAACCTCAGACCTATTGGTCATTATCCTCCGCTAACATCGCACTTATTTTAACACAAACTGTTCCCTGATACACCCACTGGCTTCGAGGTTCACTACTAAACTACTTTGTTATAACTGCACTAGGACACGTCCGCTCAGTTAAGCAAATAGTCTACAACTGCCTCATCTGTACACCTCATTCGAACAAGAAGCCCGATAAGAAATCATTCCATACAGCTTCTTTGTACTAATAAAACAAGGCCGCCTATGTTATAATCGGTCATGTAAGTACACAAAAAGGAAAAATGGAATCCGACTCACGCCATCCCCTTACACTAATATTGAAAAATTTCAGTTTTTGTTAAGATCACTTACATCACATGTTTTTCCCTATTAAAAGGTATTTCTATAACATCTGAAAAAACTGCTGCCAATTGTGGCAAAACACATTAAAACGGGTATGCATCTTAACGGTAAACGGTATACCACCGCAGGAGCTTGACTGTGTTTAGTTGCCTATAAGAGTAAATATGTCCTAAATGTCCAACTATCTTGTCGGCAGTCGACAGAGGGACAAGCTGTTTAATGTTAAGTTTTTAGAGCATTTTTTTTTATTAAAAAGCCGAAGTCACGGCATGAGTATCCATAGTGAGGCCTTATAGCTGGAATCACCGGCTAGAGTGGTCGTGCTACTCGTGCCTGGCTCACATTTAGTGTTCTCACATATTACGTATCTAGAACCATTGAAGGTTCAAGCACCCTAAAATACTTTAGTTCTTGCATTGGTCTAGGTAAGCTATTATATAATATTTCACCTATTTAATCACCATTTAGTTAGCTGATGCCACTCCCTGTTGTTTTTTATATAAATTCCAAGCATGTCATAATCTAACATGTTACATGTTCAAATATGAAATACCAGTGATGTGTGCCTATGTCAAATATAGATTTTCCGCGTGTATAGTCTACTGATAGCGACAGCTGTTACCCTCGTAGTGTTTATTTCATCAGTACTCTCTAGTAGTATTTCTTTTAAATTCTAGTGGGGGGTTATTTTAATATAAGTGTGTGTAATCTTGCCCTAACCTCCGAAGTTATGTTAATGTTAGTAAAATGTTAAATTCTGTCCCATGTAACTGTGTCAGTCCTCATTACACCCAAGTGTTATGCTGAATTATTAAGGGTGATGTTTTTTGTAGGTTATGTTCTGTGGTCAAAAAGAATAGTTACTGTCGCAAATAAATGTTTAATACAACCTTCCATATTTATTTACCCGTCTAACCCATCACCGGAGAATAACTTAAAGAGTTTCGTTAACTTCCTCACCGTGTGGTGAAGTTTATAAATAAAAGTATATTTTTTTTGACGTATTCGTGGAAACATTTTTGAATTTTTTTTTTGTTTAGATTTTGCTCATCAACGAATTCAATATTTTCCTTGGCCTCTAGAACGTGTGTACCAAATTTGAAAGCTTTATCTCAAAAACTGTAGCTGCCATCGCGATACACAACACAGACAGAAAATTGCAAAAATGCAATACAAATTTTCAAACATTTTTTCACGAATACATATCTTTCTCACTTCTGGTGAGGAAGTAATTATAAAATTGATTTTGAAACTTTGATTCATAGGCGATAACTTGCAAATTCTTGCTGGCAAGCGATTTCTAATTTTTTTTTTTTATTGATTTATTAATTATTATTACATTACATTATTGTTATTATCATTACATTATTACTTATGATTAATATAAATATAAATATTATCTCAGTGATATAATATGTAAATGTACAGTAATATATACCGGGTGACCACGAAATGACGCTCGCCCTTATATCTTCCTTGTTTTATAAGGTATAAATTTCAAATTTGGGCACGTCAAATGCATAAATATGCATTATTTCAATCATATTATCATTTTCAGTTTCACCGGTTTCACCGGAAATGACACTAACTTTCGGTTTTTAATTAGAACACCCTGTATATTTTTATATTTTTGGTTTCAGGAGGCCATTTTGAATACAGTTATGGCATATTGGGATAAAAATATTATTTACAGATATTTTTATTTTATTTATTTTATTCTTGATCCCCTGGCGGTCGTGACTCAAAAAAATGTTTTGTTTTGCTTCAATAATTATTTAAAAAATACAATTATGATATTATGTATGTATGACTGATGGTCGAGATGGCACCCAAAAGTCCCGGGTTCGAATCCCGGTCGTGGCAATGGAAAACACTGTGAGAGGGATTTTTCCATTATACACGGATATTGGATGTGTGTCCCTTGTCTTTAAATGTGTAGCCCCCTCCCGCACAAGGCTCAGCCTTCTGGGATAAAGGGGGTCGTAATTACATGTGGTGTATTTATTATTATTTATTATTATGTCATATGACATTTGTGTTATTAGATCTTAAACATTTCGGAAATCGTTTTTCCAGAATAACTATGTTTTTTTTAAATGGCACCATCACTACGTTATTTTGATAAAGCATTTCATTACCGACAACTTAGTACCAAACACTTAATTATTTGTCATTACACTGAATAGTGTTAAGATATAAATTGGAAAATACATTATTCTAAGTTATAGTTAGTTTGTTATCACCAGAATGTGTGGTTCAATTTAATAGGGCAACTTGTAAAAGTATTGTGTTAAAACGTAAAATTTGGTGATTACCTAAAATCTTTTGGATAGGTAGTGTCTTAATAATTTCTTGATCTATTTATTTACGTATTCACTATTATTATTTTGTTTATTACCGTAAAAGCGTCCATCATGGAACAGGTACTTGACTTGGAACAAAATGTACCTTCCTAAATACGGGCCTGTACCGACTCCGCCTTAACTGCGCGCCATTATGTTGTTTTCGTCAGTGGTGGTTGGGAGTCCAAGCTATCAACTGACGCTGCGGTAAAGCATGTAAGTGATTCATTTATTTCTTTTATAGAGATTTGAAATTCCATCAATTTTTAGCAAAAAAATACCCAAAAATCTCTTTGTGTGGAAGTCATGTAATTGATAATATTAAAATGCTGTAAATCGCTATTAGTTTGTCAATGTATTGTTAACCTATTGTTCAAGTTGGAATATTATAAAGTAAACAGGGCCGTAACTGGAATTTTGTTTTTAGAAAGTTGTCTTAGTGGACCCAGCTTGGAACATGGACAGAAAATCACGAAGAGTATTTTTAATTTAGAGCCATAGGAAAGAAACGTAAAAAGTCAAATCATTATGTAGGAAAAATTACTGAAATAATTGAGACTGATTTGGATGTTCAGTATTATTGTAAATTCATGCGAAAGGTCTCCGGATCAAAAACGCCAGAAAATACTTTTGTATTTCCAAGCATTGATGATTGCTCAATTATAGATAGTTCAATGGTTACAATTCTCCATTGATATCAAGAGGCTATCACACTTTTGATATTGAAAACAAGGAGCAGTATTATTTTAGATAAAGTTGGCTGTTACTTAGTCAGTCATTATTTATATTTAACTTGAAAAGTGTTCCATGATGGGCGTTTTTACGGTATTTTCTACAAATATTGTAGAAACATTTAGAATTTAAGTTAATATTTTCATACTCCTGTTATTTTAATATGAAATATGAAATAATAATAATATTAATATTAATCATGAAATAGCTAATACATTTAAGGAGACCTTCGTCGAAATGGGAGAAAGATTGGCACCATGTTTAAGTTTAAATAATTAATACAGAATAATGTCTGGATATAAATACACAAAATCGTAGAGTTGAAGTACCATAAGTGAGAATTTTAGGACTGTTGCTTTTCATAAATTAACTATTTATTTCTGTTCAAAACTTTATCACGGTTAATATCAGTGTACCCAGTTTGCCAGTAATATACTTGTTATAGAATTTCGCACTAACATCCATGATGCATGGACAATGTGCAATTTTTTAATGCTACATATATTTAGTTTTCAGGATTCCGAAATTAATAATAAAGCAAACCCAGCACTTGACGCTGAGTGAAAATATCGGAGTAGATTATTCGTGACGAGTAAGTCGAATTGAAAATGAATGAGATGGTGACTTATGATAAATTAAGGAGCATTAGTCAGAAATTGGGGGATATCTCGGTATATGAAAGGAACTCAAGTGATAAATTTAATACAAATTTGCAGACTGACCCGTTTGAGATCTTAGAGAAACTGGAGAAGAGAAACCAGGAACTTCATGCTCTGCTTAGTGACAATAAGGATTATGAGAATACATGCCGTGACATACTGAATGACGAACTCAAAATGATCGAGACAGGACGAAATTTCGCAAATGAGATGTTAGATGATCTCTATAAAAGAACCAAACACTATGAAGAACTGTACCCAAATCGGGACATAACCGATATCGAAAAGGAAAAGAACGATCTACGAGAACGATCATTATTTGGCGGTCGTGGAATTCAAATATTATCGAGAACAACGTGAATTGGAGCTGCTTGAGAAGGACAGGGAAATTGCCATTTTGAGAGAGAAGTTGAACATGCAATAGAGAAACAAGTTAATAAAGTAAACGTGTGCCAGTTTCTTAAATAAAATGTTAATTGCAATAACACCAAATCTCAGAAACCAGATGTGACGTCACAACTGTTAGTCCTACCAAGATAGCGTAATTGGATGTGCTATTTAAAACATTTCACCTTTACATTATATTTAGATTATTCTAATAAAATTATTGCGAGTGAACTAATTGTGTTGGTACAATTTTATTCTTTATTGCCATTATTAAGGGGTTTATGCAGGGTGTATGCACTAGTGGGGTCCTATTAAGAGTTAGGCGGTTTCTAGTCTCAACCGGCTTAAGAGACTAGTGGCGCCCTTATATAAATTTGAATATTTCCGAACCCTACCCATCCGGCAGAGCTCCGGCTAAGTGGTTGCGCACTTGAGCGACTCACTAGTGTATTAATTAGGTGAACCCTGGTAGGAAAGTGCGTAACAATATGCCTATAATTAAATTTGCTGAGAGTTCCGAATAATAATAAGCAGAACGCTGGGACACTTTGTCTTAATGATTGAGCCATTGACACATATGCATTTGATGAAACTGATGTTTCTTTTAAAAAGTAATCCTCAATCACGGATGCTGAACGCGCAATATAAGAATATGATACTGGCATTCCATTTTCATTATAGGGCAGTACAAAACCAACCATTTGATTTGTACCAGGATCGTATTGTACTCGTTTTGTTATTCTTGTTCCATCTTCAGACAACCAAACCTTAAAGTTATATATTTCATTAGAAATGTTATATGTGATGTTATAAATCCAGTTACAAATATTAATTTTCTTTCAAAATTATTTTCAATAGTTTAGTTACTGAACAAACAAAATAACTTGTCTGCAAGGGTATTCGATCCTCAAGAAATTTTTTTAGTTCCAAGCAGCGTAACTCGCCTTCCACAATTTTTGGACCAGAGTCTCTTATATATCTAGAGATAGCAATAAAAGAAGGTAACGCTAAATTTATTGATAGTGTCTCATATAACAAACGGCCTCCAAGTAAAAATATATAAACAGGTTCCATTTGGGATCAAACTGAGAAAAAAAAATTGAAAAACAATTCGCGAAAAAAATTTTCGAAAACCCCATCGCCCCCTGGAAAGTCCTGAAATTTAAAATGTAAGAATTTTTTAAAAAATATTGGAATAATCTTCGACATAATATAAGACAAGGTTTTTTGCGTTTGAAAAAATATGAATTGTTGGAAAGTTACCAGCATTTGAAATTTTTTCAAAAGCAAAAAACCTTGTCTTAGATTGTAACAACGACTAGATATTAGAATAAAAAAAAAATCAAATATATTAAGCGTCAGGACATTCCAGGAGGTTTTCGAAATTTGTTTTTGCAAATTGTTTTTATTTCTTTTTTTTCGGTAACATTCTTATTTTGATTTCAAATGAAACCTCTTCTAATTTGGTATAGGCCCCATGTCTCTAAATTGAAATATCGAACATCGAAAAATTCACCAGCCGCCGCCACGCCGCTGCCGGGACACGCAACTATCTGATCATGGTAAACGTAACATTTTTTTAAACCTGACAATTAATATCAATATTTAATTTTTGTTAGCACACGACATATTT
The DNA here is from genome assembly GCA_963680705.1 of Rhagium mordax. Lineage (NCBI taxonomy): Eukaryota > Metazoa > Arthropoda > Insecta > Coleoptera > Cerambycidae > Rhagium > Rhagium mordax. The sequence goes on from OY796664.1 coordinate 28,008,181, forward strand.
CGACTCGTGGAATAGCTGTTTTAATGCACTCTAAAAAAGCCGGCTACGGGCGGTGAGCACTCGCGTAGGTAAAAGAAGCAATTAATAATACTAATTTAAAGAAAATATTTTTGCTTAAATTGCCTTGCTCCTTCTGCAATTCGTTTTCGTAATTGTCGCTCATTTAAAATTGGTACCGAATAAACAAAATCTTGCACTCTCCAAAAACTAAAAACAAAAAATAATTTGTTTAACCTGACTTCAAGTGCTAGGGATGGGACGTTATGCAGAAATAAGTATAATTAATTCAACTAAAATCATTCCAAAGACGTTTTTGTGGAATTCGTATCACTAGCAAAAATTTGTACACCGACTATCGGTCACACATCTGAATTTATTGGAATAGTTAACCAAGTCCTAAATTAAAATTTTGTAGGAGTAAGAAAAGTTAGGAAAGTGAGTATTTAATTTAAAAATAAATATCTACAGATTATAAACGTACGCATGAAAAACCTTTTCCCCGTTCTCGTTTTGACTATTCTGACCAAAATTACACACAAAGTGTATCTGCATAAGATAACGCTGTGTGCAAAATTTCAGGTAAAAATCTTAAAAAATATCAGAATTATTAATAAAAATAATTTTCAAAATTTAAAATTTAACACCCTGTATAAGGAAAACTACGCGCCAAAATAAAAAATCACACAATAAAAGTCGCAATATTTTCGTCCAAGGAATCTGTGGTTAACACCTTGACCTACTTTTTCTTAACACCCTGTATATTATATCTTACATTTTACGAAAATATCGCTTGCGATTACAAAGCACAAAACTCCGCGCATTGACGCTATAATATATATCAATAAACGTATCCATACAAAAAAATATATACTGAACCAGAACTCGGTGCTTCCGAGGTGGGTACATTATATTTTATTTCAAATGCAACCTGAAACTAGGCAACCAGTTATACTGTCCATATTTAAAAGTGATTCTGTTTTTATGTACTTTTTTCCTACAACAAGAAAGCAGAGTTTTTACGCTAGCTGAGGCCATTTGCAGGGAGCATTCTTGTGAAACAGGCAGCCTTGGGCTTTTGTGTAAACTTGAGGTGTTCGCAGTTCATCAGAAAGCTGAGAGAGGATGTAATGTCCCTGAAGATAGAAAACGAATTGAGGATTGAAAAATCGCGTTTGACAAAAACCGATCCGTCGGATGAAAAACATTCCCAAGAGACATGGGCGAAAAAGACGACAAAATTATTCATCCTGAAGATGACGATGAATTGCCTCAGTATGCCTAAACTGTGGTCACGGCGTGTTTAACGAAACACCAACTTGGGTACAATATAACGAATGTAAGCGCTGGATTCACCAAATTTGTGATGACCCTGATGCTGAAAATAAAACATATACTGCTGATTTTATTTGCAAAATATGCACACTCAATGTTACACAAAATGTTATCGCAGAACACTCCCATAATAGGTACAATGCGTGTGAGGAGTTTTTAAGAACGATAGGAATGACTCAATCAGAGAGACCAGAACTAGAGAAGAGCACCCGATCCCAAATAGCATGCAAGAAACGGCAAGAAGAAAGAAAAGTAAGAGTAACTTCCTCAAATTTTGGAAAAATCTGCAAGGTTAGGCAATTTTCTTCTTTTACCAATATCATCAAAACCCCAGCTATATTACACGAAGTAAAATACGAAGAAGTAGCACGTGAGGAGTATCTACGTCAGTCGATATTGACATACTACCCAGCAGGACTATTTATTTACAAAAACCATCAATTCTTAGCCGCACCTCCAGACGGCCTACTTGGAGATGACGGAATAATCGAAATAAAATGCCCATTCAGTGCGAGAAATTCTAACCCTTTTACATTTAAATTCGACTTTTTAAGCAGCGATCAGTCGGAAATATTATACAGTCACAACTATCACTACCAAATTCAAGGCATTTTAGAAATTACCAACAGATCTTGGTGGGACTTGGTAGTATACACTCTTCAAGGTATAAAGGTAGTCAAAATATTTAGGTCAACTCGTTTTTGGGATGGAATGTTCTTGAAACTTAAATATTTCTATTTTGTCCACATGCTGCCTCAGATAATTTTTCCAAAGGAAACGCTGTCGTAACTGGAATCTAAGTCGACGACGCTTAACAACTTAAAATTCCTCCAGAACGACCTTGTGGCAGCCATAGATTATTATAAAGAACTGAAAAATAAAAGAGACTGCTGATCCAAGTATAACATTTTCTATTCGGGAAATTTTAATAGAAGACTATTTAACATTAAACGACAAACAATAGCTTAGTAGTTTCATAATAGATCATTGTATAAATATATTTAGTATGACTGATGGTCGAGATGGTAGAGTACCTGCCTCTCACCCAAAAGTCCCGGGTTCGAATCCCGGTCGTGGCATTGGAAAATACTGAGAGGGATTTTTCCATTATACACGGATGTGTGTCCCTTGTCTTTAAATGTGTAGCCCCCTCCCGCACAAGGCTCAGCCTTCTGGGATAAAGGGGGTCGTAATTACATGTGGTGTATTTATTATTATTTATTTATTATTTAATGTAGGCAAACAAGATTTTCAAATAGTATCTGTCGCAAAATCATCAATTATATTTGACGATGAAGAATTGACGGAGGAATTTGTAAATGGGATAAATTTTACGAAAAAACACATAATTATGCCGGTTGCTAGGCATCCCCATTATGTGTTGGTTAAAATCCACCTTCTAGAAAAAATAATTACATTCATTGATCCACTGGGAAATGAGATCCTTATGAAGAACGAATACTTGACCAAATTTTTAAGATCTATTCGTCAAAAGAAACTCGGCGATAAAAATTGGACTTTTGAGATCCTAGACCACATCAAACAAGACGATGCGATGGTTTTAGTTGTGGCGTCTACGTTGTAACGAAATGAATGTTAGCATCTCCTTCTATAGTAAACTAGTTTTAATTACCTATTAATCACTTGATTCAGAGTGTGAATGATTCCTTAACCTCTTGATCGCTAGATGGAGTATGCGGTTCGTCTCTGATTATAATTGTTTCATTTCTGGAACTATCTAGGTTGAAAAAAAAACACTTTTTGTTGTTTGAATATTCTGTTCGAAATCAGATACACTGTTTTTAATGGCAACCTAGTGGCGTTAAATATAATGTAATATTTATGGTTTTAAAGATTGTATTATTGTGCTTGTTATTAATTATTTTTAGGTATGTATTAATATTTCTCTAAAGATATATTTAGTAATAAGTACATGTGATGTACAATTAACCGCCACCGACTGAATGTAGGTTTTTATTTATACTATTAATTTTTTTTTTAGTGCGATCTACTAAGCTAAACTGCCAATAAAGTCGTATTCACTATTAATTGGTTCCCTTGTATTCCACGAAGGGTTTGTAAAATCACATGCCGAATAACCCCCTGTGAAGCTAGCTGGCGCCCGTAATTATAAATTTTGGAAATCTGTGGTGCCAATACGAGCCATCCTAGATATTCCGTTACAACATTATCTACTTTTTTTCAAAACTTGTTGAAAATAGAAGCTTAACTGATTATGGCGCAGATATCACAGGTTATAGAAAATAATTATTAAAATGACTTTTGTTAAACAACAGTGCAAGTATGCAAAGGAAGTGTCTGTTCTGTTCGCAAAATGTGGAAGAAAATGCTTTAAAAACATTCAAATGCAGAACTTGTTTAAGACATATCCACCAAAAATGTCTATTGACCGTCCGTGAAATCGAAAATAAAATACAGCTTCAAGAAAAAACGTCAAACGACATATGCGACTTGTGCCGGTTGGCATATTCGTAAGTTACCGACACAATCAGCACTTCGGTTTCCCAAACAACTCTGAATAAGTTACCGACGTATTAACAGTTTACGTAATTCTTAAATTCTTAAAAAGATCTTTGCAAAAATGGGTATATGAGACTCTAGCCATGCCCCTTAGAATACGTTTTTGAGCAATAAAAACTTGAGACCCATAAGTGGAACTCCCCCAGAAACAAACACCATACCTTAAACGAGATTCAATTTGTGCGTAATACCCTTGTATATGTATTCATATACAAGGGTAATACAGAGAAAGCAGTTGTTCTGTACGTAGAACCGTTCTTATATTTCCAAATAAATACGTAATGGAGGCAAGCTTTGAAATTATTAATTCACAATGCACCTTCCAGTTAAGGTTTTTGTCTAAACATAAGCCTAAAAATTTCGCATTTTCAGAATTAGTGCACACGGAAGTATCATTTACATTAAAATTTAGAAGGTTGCAGTGTTTTTGAAATCTTAAAACTTAGTTTTTTTCAGCGTTAAAATATGAGTTTCAGAACACCAGTTAGTTATGTTATTGAGTAGACTAGTACAATTTTGTTCTAAAATATCGTCAGATTTATTTGAAATGATTAAAGATGTATCATCTGCATACATTGTAAAACAAGCATTAGATGATAAAGAGTCTACATCATTTACATAAATTAGAAACAAAACAGATCCCAGAACGGAACCCTGTGGAACTCCCACTGTTAGATGCGACCATTCCGAAATAGCTGTATATAATCCATTTTTATCCATATACGTATTTTAAAGAATGTATAACACCTTCTTGCACAAGATCTTTTTTTTACTGACAGAAGATCTATTACTATGGTGTATAATTTAAATATTTAATTTAGCTAATAAAAGAATAGAATATATAAAAGAAATAACATACAGCAAGTTTGTAGTTTTTCTCATTTTCCAAATATGTCTGGTGATCAATTTCTAGTTCCTGGGAAGTTTTTGAAGGACAATTAAATTTTTTAAATAAACTTTCACTGGCCACATCTAGATCTTTTCTGTTACTGTATGCAATTTTCTGTATATCCTCTGACATCCCCAATATAATCGCCTTTAATAAATTTTGTTGTGCTATAATCTGCTGTAGGTATCCATCTTAAAGTAAATTTTGTTTTCATTGAAAATATATAAGTACCAGAACGGTCTGATATTTCCATTATTCCAATGTCCAATATATTCTTTTATTCTGACAGGTTTTTGTCATTTCCAGTTCTGCCGGAAATAATCTCAATGTATTTATAATGGAACATCCAGTCTTCTTACATACATTAAAGATTACTTTTCTACGAATAACACAACGTTTGATAAGTCTTTTTAAATAATTAAAGTTAAAATTGAAGAGAAATAGAAACAGTTATGAATGTTTGCTTTGAACTTAGCTTTTTGCGTGTATGCCGTGACTTTTTAACATTTCTTGTCAATAATTTTCTGTTTAAAAAAAATGTGCTAATAATAAGTGAAATCGAGCGTATTGAAACTCTAAAAAATTGTCGAAAAGTTATGGCACACAGTAAATGAATATTGTTTATTTGATCAAATTCTGCTTTGGTTTATGCCTAATTTTAACACTGGCTGCAAAATACGTTGTTTATTTAAAATCAATTATGTATTTTATATTTATTCTACTCTACTTGCATTTACAGTAATTATACTAACAATTGGTTATCTATGGTCAATAATAATACATACCATTTTACAGGGCAACCTACACATTTTAATTTTTCAGTAGATGTGACGATCTGATCATTTTCAGAATATTTTTCAGTCCTTTTATTTGCGGTGTTATTGACAAGTCTATTTTCCTTAATTGCCGGGTCTAAAAATAGATTAATACATAATTATCAACATAACCAAAATCAAAACTTCACTTATTACTTCTTCTCTTCTCATGGAGATACAGCCCAAATTGAGCCTTGACTTATTAGTTAACAAAATATTTAAACGTACCTCTTTTTTCAATTGCTGGTGGTGACGGAATCACTTCCAATTCACTCTCAGAAAATGTGGAAGTAGAAGAAATTCCTCCAGAAAATCATTTTACAGATCTAAATTTCCCCTGTTTTTCGTTTAAATCAGTATTTACATCAGACGCAAGATCATATGTAAATCTTCTGCCTGTTTCGCTTGTACTCGGGTTTTTAAATAGTCATCTAGATGGAAAAAAATATGTGATAGTCTAACATTAGTATTACCATAATAAGTTTTCCCAACAATCTTTATAACAAATAAAGGCCAGCACGTGTTTGGATATTCATTTCTTTTTAGAAATCTGTCAATATTTTCTTCTGGAAAATTTTCAGAAGGACAATAATATTTCTTGTCACCAAGTAACCATGAGGTTGGTACTGCAGCCACTGAATTTTCTTCAGTAAATTTCACAATGGTCCATGTTCTCATCTAAAAATGTTACCATTTTTTTCTTAGTGGTGTATGTATTTTTTAACACATTTTACTGTTTACTATGTTATTGAAGGTAGTATATTTTTTAAAATCTCAGTACATTATATTTTTGGGGTAAGTACAGTGCTATTTTCTTTGGTATATGTAGCATATTTTTTCTTAATATTGTAGCTGTAAATTGTTTTTGATTATTTTCTAAAAAATATTAGGTTTTGCTTTATAATAAACAATATTGAGGTTATATTTTCAGTCGAATAAATAGAACTGCCGTACAAGAAAAAGTTTCCACAAGCATTAAACTACCATAAATTTAAATTACCATTAAAATAAATCCAGGCAATTGCCACATTGTTCTTCACTTGGACAACTGTCTCGAAATTCTTTTCTCTGCACAGGGTTGTCCTTTACACATGTTTTGCACAAACCAGTACATAGGTTGATACTTTGCTTACTCCAGGCAGTATAGCAATTGTGGCAAATTCTTGAATTATTATTAATGAATAAGAAAAAAGTATTGGTTTTCCTGACGGTGTATCTGCCAAATGACGATTAAATTTATTTAACTGTGTCAAACATTTTGAGGAAAATAAAATTAACGACGGGTATAATATTGAAAACCTTTATAATCTAACGAAACTATTTTGACTTCGGTTTTATCTAAGTACTTCTGGAAAAGGAGAAATCTCGGCACTAAACGATGACCAACTAGTTTTAACTTTTACTCGAACAACAGTTACAAGCCCTGAAATTTTCATTGGCATAGAAACTGAAAATTTTACCCTACATCAAACACCTGCTGCAGAAAATGAAGACCACTTGGTATCACTGCACGACAACACGGATATAGACATTTTTGTACCGACTCGGTGGCGTAGTGGGCTAGAGCATGAGTGACAGTGATGGGTCTGGCCACACTGTCTATCGTGTCTGGGTTCGAGACCCGGCAACAGCAGATGGCAATGTCGGTGGGTATGGATATTTGTCTGCGTTTTTTCTAACGTGTAGCCCCCTTCCGGACAGCCTTTGGCTTTGGATTTGGGGGTTGTCTAATTTCTGTGGTGTGTTTTTATGTTAATAATAATGATATGTTATATGGGAGTAGAAATATGAATCCACATGTTACACTTATCAAGTCTACCTTAGATTTTGATGTTAATTTGATTTTTAACGAATATGTTAATCAAAATGACGCTGATATTATTAATCTCGGCATCCATAGAGGTATTGAATGAATTAATAACAGCTTTTATGTTTACTGATTTAAATAAACAACCGATAATTAATGCACTTACCCGATACAATGGTGTAAAAGAAGCAGCACTAGATATTGGTTGCGTGTTTGAGACGCCTTAGCAGAATTTTGGTCGACATTTTACGAAACGTGCACTATAGAAACTACCTACATCTAAAGTTCCAATTATAAGAGATAATTAATTATAATGAAGAAAAGTGGAAAGCCAATTCAAAAACTTTGTATGTAGGATGGAAGAATGTTAAATATTTCCCCATCAAGTTGGCTCCAGTCGTTGTAGAATTTTGTTGTTACGGAGAAATAAAATCTGATCTTAAATGTAATTTTATGAAAGTTTACTGCTTGAATCGGCTATATCAAAATGGGCAGAAACCGATTTTGATGAACTCTGTGATGTTTTAAATCACCTAGATTGTAAAACACTTCCAAGTAAGGAAAATATTATTGATTTAGTGACTGGTATTTTCCATAAAGAATTAATACTAAAATCGAAATACATCATTGACTGCTGGGGGGATACTCTAAAGATTTTTATTATCTTACGACACTTTCAGAAATATATTCGTATAGAGAGGCAACACCAAAAAATATTTTAAATAAAAAATTTTTCGACGAATCCTTAGATGTAGATTAATTAAAAATACTATCATTTCTAAAAAAAATTATACGAGAATGCGTGCGTGAGTACTTGTAGTCGGCCTTTGTCAATCAAATCTAGCAGTTGCTTTGTAATTCAGGTTCTATAAATACGACCAATAGAGAAATTCCATTGAAATTTAGCGGGCATTTTTGGAGCGGAGTCTATTTATATCTTTTGGTCTAACGGACACCTGATCTGTAGGCTGCTGAGGTAGCAGCGTGCCTCGAACTAGTTAGATAGGTTAGACTCGAACCCTTATGTGTTTTTCCTTTTGTACTATGGACCTTCTAACCCTGGCCTTTAACCTGTATGTGTTAGTAATATAAATGCCCTGAAAGGCCCCTGGGCGGAAAGTATTCTCCCTATCGTTTTTTTTGGTTAGGATTTTGTTAGGTTGGTTTGGAATTTTTAAATATTAAAAAAATGCGACTGGCTAATGGAGCACGTCCAATGCCACTAAAAAAAAAAAAAAAACTGACTACTAATGTGACTTGTATTACCTACATCTACTTAATTTACTACTACGTATTTAGAACAAAATGCCGAGAAGTAAAAAAACTACTAAAAACCAAATTGAGCTAATAGTCAATTTTATAGAAAACAACCGGATTGTGGTTACTGGCAAATGCCATCCAATGAAAACTCAAGAGTTGGAGGAAAACTGGGATGAGTTGACGAAAATTTTAAATTCTGCAGAAAGTGGCGCCAGGAAATAATAATAATAATAAGTTTATTCACATAATACATAAAATTACTAAGAATATATATAGAAGGCAGTAAATAAACTAGTAGAAAATCCCAGAAACTGTTATATGTATAACTACTTGTTTGTGATACACATACTGTAAAATTTATAATGTAAAGCAAATACAAATACATTTTTTGTCTTATTACATATTTGTAAAATATAAATATATTTTACTTATGAACAACACAATATAGCACAGGGTGAATTTAAAATACACTGAATATTTTTAATCTATAATTTCTTACAGCATAATTAATGAATTCGCAGTGTTATTTCAAAATAGTTGATATTTCAACAAAAAAACCCTAAACTCGTCCCACTGGGGATACACAGACCGGTGAACTTGACATTGACTTTGTTACGAACAAATACCTCTACGCAGTATTTACCAAGTAAATCCAAAACTGAAATCTAAAACACTAGGAAAAATTCACACTTGACATCATGGATGCAAAGGCTGAACTACGTCAACACAGTAGCTGAGGGGAGTGGGGGTACAGGCATTTATGTCGCTACACACATCAGCTGTTCTGCTGAGGAGCGTCGTAAATATTTAATAAATATTGAAACATTTTTTTCTTGACTGTATTTCATTTATTTTACAAATGACTATTTTTAAGAATTTTTACGGACCATAGAGCTTAACGGATTAAAATTATTCAGTGTATTTCAAATTCACCCTGTATACATACCCATTCTACCCATCATTTACTAGACTTACATATTAATTACATTTCTTATTTCAAGTAAATTAGTACAAATTATTTTGGTTTATCATATCATCAATTTTTTTTCGCGGTGTATTTAATAACCATTTTTTTCAGATGTTTTTTGAAAATATTGACACTGTTTGTATTATGTATTTCTGCTGGTAGACATTGCCTTGTCAGATATCGGCCTAAAATTTGCATTTTGTTTGCTACGAGTTAAATAGTCGTGATTAAGTTGAGTTATATTTAATTTATTTTTGTACACTTTTCGCTGGGAAATAATAAATAATTTTTAAAATCCATTTTTGAATTGTATTGAGATATTTTAACTGATTGTCTCTTACTCCTCCCCATCCCATAATTCCACGTAAGTTGAGTCTGTATTAATGCGTAATATAATGTTTTAGATGGTTTATATCTAGGAAGTCTTTTAAGAATTTAAATTTATATAAAAGACCTCGTAGTCTTCTAACAACGTTTTTGATGTAGAGATCCTATTTCAAATGCCGGTCAAAATAAAATAAATATTTTACCGACGACGCCTCAATGATGTTTCAGTTATGATCGATATTAAGTGGGCCTATAATAATAAGTTTATTGTCCAACTGCACTTTTACAAGAAAAATATGGGACTCGTCTTTCTGAAACATGGTCGAACCCTGATTTGTATAACAAATAGTATAAACAACAGTTTACAATTTAAACATTTAAACACTATGTCACCAAAATAACAAAACAAACATAAGAAAAAACATATAGATATGGTGCATATATCATCTACAGTTTAAAATTGAAACTACCAATGAAATTCCTGCAAACTGTATATGGATTGAATAATAGTTTTTCTTTTATTTTTTTTTTTTAACATTAAAATTTTCACCTGCTTTGATGTGATGTGGTAGGTCATTAAAAAATGTAATACCCTGTAATAGTGGTGAATGATGATATGATTTTTAAAGATTTTTATCAATATAAATAAAACAAGCTGTAGGTATACCGGGTGGCCACGAGTCAATGTACGCCCCCAATTTTTTGGTTGTTTTTGAATTTGAAAATTTCGTTTTTGGTATACGTAAATAAGACAAAAGTGGGCTATTTTTAGACTAACAGGAACGAAAATATCACATCCGGTTGAACCGGAAGTGACATCAACTTTTTTTTCTTAAATGGAATGACCATGTTTTTTTTAAGGTGTTTTATAAAACATGAAATTCTAATTGCAGCAGTTTTTTCGAATTTCAAAAATTCCAAAAAATAACTGAGATACGAACGATTTTTTATTTTGTACAAAATGGCCGCGTCAGATGAATGCGATGTAAGAAAATTACTAAGTAGGCCATGGAAATGATTAACAAGGTAGCAAGCTTGTCTGTAAACAATAAAATAGTTATTTAATTACTGATAGATACGACTATTTTTAGGTTTTTCTCAAAAAACGGAATTTAATTTTCATTTTCATTTCCGTAGGAGTCCTATGGAAAATTTTTAAACGGGACCGAACTAATTTTTTTTATTATTCGGAGATAATGATTCATAAGCTTTAATTTTTTCGCCAATAATAATTTCTTAACGAGATCCTTTGTAATAATAAAAGTGTTTTTAAAAGGTTCATTCAAATTATTTCTTGTTAAATTTGTGCTTACTTTTTGAATACACTTTTATTATTACAAAGGATGTCGTTAAAAAATTATTATTGGCGAAAAATTTAAAGCTTATGAATCATTATGTCCGAATAATAAAAAAAAATAGTACGGTCCCATTTAAAAATTTTCCATAGGACCCCTACGGAAATGAAAATGAAAATTAAATTCCGTTTTTTGAGAATAACCTAAAAATAATCGTATCTATCAGTAATTTAAATAACTATTTTATTATTTACAGACAAGCTTGCTACCTTGCTAATAATTTCCATGGCCTACTTAGTAATTTTCTTACATCGCATTCATCTGACGCGGCCATTTTGTACAAAATAAAAAATCGTTCGTATCTCAGTTATTTTTTGGAATTTTTGAAATTCGAAAAAATTGCTGCAATTAGAATTTCATGTTTTATAAAACACCATAAAAAAACATGTTCATTCCATTTAAGAAAAAAAAGTTGATGTCACTTCCGGTTCAACCGGATGTGATATTTTCGTTCCTGTTAGTCTAAAAATAGCCCACTTTTGTCTTATTCACGTATACCAAAAACGAAATTTTCAAATTCAAAAACAACCAAAAAATTGGGGGCGTATACATTGACTCGTGGCCACCCGGTATAGTTGGTATAGTTTTTATTGCACGACTATTCGTAAAAAGAACCGAAAGTAATCATACGATTGATATTAATAAATAAACATGTACATTTCATCATGTAAAAATGACTATGGCGTACCCCGTACCGTACCCCTATAAAATTAATGGGGCGGAGTCTATTTGCATCTCTTGGTGATACAGATTATAGAACGGTATTTCAAACTATCAACACTCTAAGATCTATATTTATAGAAACAAAACCGCTTAACAGTGATCAATATTAAAAAAACTGTATTTATATTATTCCGTGTTGTGAATGTGACAAATATTATGTTGGTGGGTCATCCAGACCCTTCAATGTAAGATTGGGCGAACACAAAAGTTATATCAGAAAAAACGAAATTGAAAAATCAAAAATTTATGAACACGCTCTCGAAGACGAACATCCAATAAATTGGGATGAGGCAAAAAAATTGACAAAAGAACAAGACAGTAAAAAGACAACAAATAAAGAATCTGCAATAATTTTACTAAATGAAGACAAATGCGTATCATTTTGTCTATTCTGTAGATTGTTGTACAATGTGGTTACCGATGCTGAAAAAAGAACTTAGCAACATGATTATCTAATCTGAACAACTTTTCTGTGAATGTAGTAAGCATCTATGATTATGATATAGACATAGACATTAAAATGGTGTAATTTCACGAATTACACAAACCAAAGATTATTATCATTGAAAAAGGAAACAGATTAAATTTCTGAAATGTCTGCGAAACATGATTGTTTTTATTTTAGTTTATTTATATTTTGTCAAAAAAAAAATCTTAAATCGTTCTTTTGATGTAAAGTCACGGACGTGATAGTTATTTTTTTTTATATCTAGATATTTTCCAGATTGTCTGAGAAATTCAGAAGCGTGGCAGTAAATCCCAAATAAGAAAAGTGAGAAAATTGAACGACGCCATAAATAACTTTTAGACAATATTTTATGATCTTCTTTCAACTTTAATTCATAATAATCTATCTAATGTAAGGGTGAAATGTATTTTACTGGGCGATATTGATTGCATGATCAATAAAACAACTGAACTGAATATAAATACAACTTTATTGGTAATAGCAGCAGAGACAAATCAGCTTTCATATTACAACATTGATCGGGATTGAATTATAAACTAAAGCTGTGAGGCTCCAGTAGGCAGGCACTGCAACTCAGGTGAATCCTCACTGGCTTACCATGGACTGGATAATCTGCAAAAGCAGTACAAGTTAGTATATTCACTTAGGTTACCGACACACGCATATACCGGGTGGCCACGAGTCAATGTACGCCCCCAATTTTTTTGTTGTTTTTGAATTTAAAAATTTCGTTTTTGGTATACGTGAATAAGACAAAAGTGGGCTATTTTTAGACTAACAGGAACGAAAATATCACTTCCGGTTGAAACGGAAGTGACATCAACTTTTTTTTCCTAAATGGAATGACCATGTTTTTTTGTGGTGTTTTATAAAACATGAAATTCTTACTGCAGCAGTTTTTTCGAATTTGAAAAATTACAAAAAATAAGTGAGATACTAACGATTTTTTATTTTTTACAAAATGGCCGCGTCAGATGAATGCGATGTAAGAAAATTACTAAGTAGGCTGTAAAAATTATTAGCAAGGTAGTAAGCTTGTCTGTAAACAATAAAATTGTTATTTAAATTATTGATAGATACGACTATTTTTAGGTTTTCTCAAAAAACGGAATTTAATTTTCATTTTCATTTCCGTAGGGGTTCTATGGAAAATTTTTAAATGGGACCGTACTATTTTTTGTTATTATTCGGACATAATGATTCATAAGCTTTAATTTTTTCGCCAATAATCATTTCTTAACGAGATCCTTTGTAATAATAAAAGTGTATTTAAAAGGTAAGCACAAATTAAACAAGAAATAATTTTAATGAACCTTTTATTGTTTACAGACAAGCTTACTACCTTGCTAATAATTTCCATAGCCTACTTATTAATTTTCTTACATCGCATTCATCTGACGCGGCCATTTTGTACAAAATAAAAAATTGTTAGTATCTCACTTATTTTTTGGAATTTTTGAAATTCGAAAAAACCGCTGCAGTTAAAATTTCAAGTTTTATAAAACACCACAAAAAAAACATGGTCATTCATTTTAAGAAAAAAAAATTGATGTCACTTCCAGTTCAACCGGAAGTGATATTTTCGTTTCTGTTAGTCTAAAAATAGCCCACTTTTGGCTTATTCACGTATACCGAAAACAAAATTTTTAAATTCAAAAACAACCAAAAAATTGGGGACGTACATTGACTCGTGGCCACCCGGTATACAACTATGTGCATCTATACACGTCATATATATAGCTTAATCAAACGGTAACTGGTTGACACCAGCGGCTAGAGATCAACCATGTGGCGACTATGGCAAATCAAGATAGGAGGCGTCCATGCCCACTTGGTGAGGTTATCTCTCGCTCTCAACACCCTCAAACTCAGGGAGGCTAGGCCAAACATGTGGCGGATAACCAGGTCAAAACAAAGATGTGCCGGATAACCAGGCTAAAACAAACAGGTGCCGGATGGCCAGGCTAAAACAAACATGTGCGGGATAACCAGGGTAAACAAACATGTGCCGGAAAACCAGGCTGAAACAAACATGTGCCGGACAACCAGGATAAAACAAACTTGTGCCGCATAACCAGGCTAAAACAAACATGTGCCGGATAACCAGGCTAAAACAAACATACGCCGGATAACCAGGCTAAAACAAACATGCGCCGGATAACCAGGCTAAAACAAACAGGTGCCGGATAGCCAGGCTAAAACTAACATGTGCCGGATAACCAGGCTATAACAAACGTGTGCCGGATAACCAGGCTAAAACAAACATGTGCCGGATAACCAGGCTAAACAAACATGTGCAGTTAGATAGTACACATACACAGTTACATTACTGCTAGTGAACTGGGGACTGTATAATTTAAAGAAAGGGAGGAAACGTGTCGATAACGTTTCCAATAACAAGTGCTAGTAAATAATACGTATAAGCAGTTGCGAATTAAGAGCAACACATAATTCAAGAACAATAAGTATAAGGCATTAGCCACATTAATAAAACTCACTGCTAGTAAATAGAACCTCAGACCTATTGGTCATTATCCTCCGCTAACATCGCACTTATTTTAACACAAACTGTTCCCTGATACACCCACTGGCTTCGAGGTTCACTACTAAACTACTTTGTTATAACTGCACTAGGACACGTCCGCTCAGTTAAGCAAATAGTCTACAACTGCCTCATCTGTACACCTCATTCGAACAAGAAGCCCGATAAGAAATCATTCCATACAGCTTCTTTGTACTAATAAAACAAGGCCGCCTATGTTATAATCGGTCATGTAAGTACACAAAAAGGAAAAATGGAATCCGACTCACGCCATCCCCTTACACTAATATTGAAAAATTTCAGTTTTTGTTAAGATCACTTACATCACATGTTTTTCCCTATTAAAAGGTATTTCTATAACATCTGAAAAAACTGCTGCCAATTGTGGCAAAACACATTAAAACGGGTATGCATCTTAACGGTAAACGGTATACCACCGCAGGAGCTTGACTGTATGTTTAGTTGCCTATAAGAGTAAATATGTCCTAAATGTCCAACTATCTTGTCGGCAGTCGACAGAGGGACAAGCTGTTTAATGTTAAGTTTTTAGAGCATTTTTTTTTATTAAAAAGCCGAAGTCACGGCATGAGTATCCATAGTGAGGCCTTATAGCTGGAATCACCGGCTAGAGTGGTCGTGCTACTCGTGCCTGGCTCACATTTAGTGTTCTCACATATTACGTATCTAGAACCATTGAAGGTTCAAGCACCCTAAAATACTTTAGTTCTTGCCTTGGTCTAGGTAAGCTATTATATAATATTTCACCTATTTAATCACCATTTAGTTAGCTGATGCCACTCCCTGTTGTTTTTTATATAAATTCCAAGCATGTCATAATCTAACATGTTACATGTTCAAATATGAAATACCAGTGATGTGTGCCTATGTCAAATATAGATTTTCCGCGTGTATAGTCTACTGATAGCGACAGCTGTTACCCTCGTAGTGTTTATTTCATCAGTACTCTCTAGTAGTATGTCTTTTAAATTCTAGTGGGGGGTTATTTTAATATAAGTGTGTGTAATCTTGCCCTAACCTCCGAAGTTATGTTAATGTTAGTAAAATGTTAAATTCTGTCCCATGTAACTGTGTCAGTCCTCATTACACCCAAGTGTTATGCTGAATTATTAAGGGTGATGTTTTTTGTAGGTTATGTTCTGTGGTCAAAAAGAATAGTTACTGTCGCAAATAAATGTTTAATACAACCTTCCATATTTATTTACCCGTCTAACCCATCACCGGAGAATAACTTAAGAGTTTCGTTTCACAATTATGAAATTACAACTTCCTCACCGTGTGGTGAAGTTTATAAATAAAAGTATATTTTTTTTGACGTATTCGTGGAAACATTTTTGAATTTTTTTTTTTGTTTAGATTTTGCTCATCAACGAATTCAATATTTTCCTTGGCCTCTAGAACGTGTGTACCAAATTTGAAAGCTTTATCTCAAAAACTGTAGCTGCCATCGCGATACACAACACAGACAGAAAATTGCAAAATTGCAATACAAATTTTCAAACATTTTTTCACGAATACATATCTTTCTCACTTCTGGTGAGGAAGTAATTATAAAATTGATTTTGAAACTTTGATTCATAGGCGATAACTTGCAAATTCTTGCTGGCAAGCGATTTCTAATTTTTTTTTTATTATTGATTTATTAATTATTATTACATTACATTATTGTTATTATCATTACATTATTACTTATGATTAATATAAATATAAATATTATCTCAGTGATATAATATGTAAATGTACAGTAATATATACCGGGTGACCACGAAATGACGCTCGCCCTTATATCTTCCTTGTTTTATAAGGTATAAATTTCAAGTTTGGGCACGTCAAATGCATAAATATGCATTATTTCAATCATATTATCATTTTCAGTTTCACCGGTTTCACCGGAAATGACACTAACTTTCGGTTTTTAAATAGAACACCCTGTATATTTTTATATTTTTGGTTTCAGGAGGCCATTTTGAATACAGTTATGGCATATTGGGATAAAAATATTATTTACAGATATTTTTATTTTATTTATTTTATTCTTGATCCCCTGGCGGTCGTGACTCAAAAAAATGTTTTGTTTTGCTTCAATAATTATTTAAAAAATACAATTATGATATTATGTATGTATGACTGATGGTCGAGATGGTAGAGTACCTGCCTCTCACCCAAAAGTCCCGGGTTCGAATCCCGGTCGTGGCAATGGAAAACACTGTGAGAGGGATTTTTCCATTATACACGGATATTGGAGTGTGTCCCTTGTCTTTAAATGTGTAGCCCCCTCCCGCACAAGGCTCAGCCTTCTGGGATAAAGGGGGTCGTAATTACATGTGGTGTATTTATTATTATTTATTATTATGTCATATGACATTTGTGTTATTAGATCTTAAACATTTCGGAAATCGTTTTTCCAGAATAACTATTTTTTTTTAAATGGCACCATCACTACGTTATTTTGATAAAGCATTTCATTACCGACAACTTAGTACCAAACACTTAATTATTTGTTCATTACACTGAATAGTGTTAAGATATAAATTGGAAAATACATTATTCTAAGTTATAGTTAGTTTGTTATCACCAGAATGTGTGGTTCAATTTAATAGGGCAACTTGTAAAAATATTGTGTTAAAACGTAAAATTTGGTGATTACCTAAAATCTTTTGGATAGGTAGTGTCTTAATAATTTCTTGATCTATTTATTTACGTATTCACTATTATTATTTTGTTTATTACCGTAAAAGCGCCCATCATGGAACAGGTACTTGACTTGGAACAAAATGTACCTTCCTAAATACGGGCCTGTACCGACTCCGCCTTAACTGCGCGCCATTATGTTGTTTTCGTCAGTGGTGGTTGGGAGTCCAAGCTATCAACTGACGCTGCGGTAAAGCATGTAAGTGATTCATTTATTTCTTTTATAGAGATTTGAAATTCCATCAATTTTTAGCAAAAAAAATACCCAAAAATCTCTTTGTGTGGAAGTCATGTAATTGATAATATTAAAATGCTGTAAATCGCTATTAGTTTGTCAATGTATTGTTAACCTATTGTTCAAGTTGGAATACTATAAAGTAAACAGGGCCGTAACTGGAATTTTGTTTTTAGAAAGTTGTCTTAGTGGACCCAGCTTGGAACATGGACAGAAAATCACGAAGATATTTTTAATTTAGAGCCATAGGAAAGAAACGTAAAAAGTCAAATCATTATGTAGGAAAAATTACTGAAATAATTGAGACTGATTTGGATGTTCAGTGTTATTGTAAATTCATGCGAAAGGTCTCCGGATCAAAAACGCCAGAAAATACTTTTGTATTTCCAAGCATTGATGATTGCTCAATTATAGATAGTTCAATGGTTACAATGAAACTGAATTCTCCATTGATATCAAGAGGCTATCACACTTTTGATATTGAAAACAAGGAGCAGTATTATTTTAGATAAAGTTGGCTGTTACTTAGTCATTATTTATATTTAACTTGAAAAGTGTTCCATGATGGGCGTTTTTACGGTATTTTCTACAAATATTGTAGAAACATTTAGAATTTAAGTTAATATTTTCATACTCCTGTTATTTTAATATGAAATATGAAATAATAATAATATTAATATTAATCATGAAATAGCTAATACATTTAAGGAGACCTTCGTCGAAATGGGAGAAAGATTGGCACCATGTTTAAGTTTAAATAATTAATACAGAATAATGTCTGGATATAAATACACAAAATCGTAGAGTTGAAGTACCATAAGTGAGAATTTTAGGACTGTTGCTTTTCATAAATTAACGATTTATTTCTGTTCAAAACTTTATCACGGTTAATATCAGTGTACCCAGTTTGCCAGTAATATACTTGTTATAGAATTTCGCACTAACATCCATGATGCATGGACAATGTGCAATTTTTTAATGCTACATATATTTAGTTTTCCGGATTCCGAAATTAATAATAAAGCAAACCCAGCACTTGACGCTGAGTGAAAATATCGGAGTAGATTATTCGTGACGAGTAAGTCGAATTGAAAATGAATGAGATGGTGACTTATGATAAATTAAGGAGCATTAGTCAGAAATTGGGGGATATCTCGGTATATGAAAGGAACTCAAGTGATAAATTTAATACAAATTTGCAGACTGACCCGTTTGAGATCTTAGAGAAACTGGAGAAGAGAAACCAGGAACTTCATGCTCTGCTTAGTGACAATAAGGATTATGAGAATACATGCCGTGACATACTGAATGACGAACTCAAAATGATCGAGACAGGACGAAATTTCGCAAATGAGATGTTAGATGATCTCTATAAAAGAACCAAACACTATGAAGAACTGTACCCAAATCGGGACATAACCAATATCGAAAAGGAAAAGAACGATCTACGAGAACGATATCATTATTTGGCGGCCGTGGAATTCAAATATTATCGAGAACAACGTGAATTGGAGCTGCTTGAGAAGGACAGGGAAATTTCCATTTTGAGAGAGAAGTTGAACATGCAATAGAGAAACAAGTTAATAAAGTAAACGTGTGCCAGTTTCTTAAATAAAATGTTAATTGCAATAACACCAAATCTCAGAAACCAGATGTGACGTCACAACTGTTAGTCCTACCAAGATAGCGTAATTGGATGTGCTATTTAAAACATTTCACCTTTCTTAATAGCTTGGAATAAGTAAAACAATCTCGGGTTTGAAAACTTTTTCATGATCAAGTCTCAATGTCCCAATGACACGTTGTTTTTTAAATAGTCGCATTATTGTGGTATACATTTACAAATTTTTATTTTTATGATGACGCAATCTCACATTAATAGATATAGAGATTTTTTTAAATTATTTTTGTACGTAAATATTTATACTTTAATTAAATAAAAATATTGTAAAGCAGTTGTTTCTTATTTCAAATCTTCTTGCTTATACGAGTCAGGGGCGGATCTAGGATTTTTACGAGGGGGGGGGCAATCATTAAAAAAATAATTTATATAAAAAGTATATTTTATAGTGAAATTCATACATATACCGGGTGACCACGAAATGACGCTCGCTCTTATATCTTCCTTGTTTCATAAGATATAAATTTGGGCACGTCAAATAACGGTTAAATATGCATTGTTTCAACCATATTATCACTTTCTGTCGCTTCCGGTTTCACCGTAAATGACACTAACTTTTGTTTTTTAAATGAAACACCCTGTATATTTTTATATTTTTGGATTCAGGAGGCCATTTTGAATACAGTTATGGCATATTGAGATAAAAATATTATTTACAGATATTTTTATGATCAAATTTAATTTTTGATCTAGGCGGCCGTGACTCAAAAACAATGTTTTTTTTCTTCAATAATTAATCAAAAAATACAATTATGATATTATGTCGTATGAAATTTGTGTTATTAGATCTTAAACATTTCGGAAATCGTTTTTCCAGAATAACTAATTTTTTTTAAATGGCACCATGGTGACTTACTGCGTTGTTTTAATAAAGCATTTCATTACCGATAACTTAGTACCAAACGCTTCATTATTTGTTCATATTATCATACATAAAAATTACATTCAACAAGATATAAATGAAAATAAACTCAGAATATTTAACACTGAATCTCTATCAAATATGTGCCTTTGAAATGTAACGAAAGAAACAAATAGAATAGTTTGACAGCTCAAATGATATTTAAACCTATGAGAATCAGGTATTATTTTGCTGCGTATTAAAGTGATTACTATCAGTGATTCGTATGTGAACGGTGATTAAACAAATAACTAGAAACTGCATTTTGCAACAACAAATGTTAAACACGTGTTGAACAGAAAAGGGTTAGGTAAGGTTTACAACTTGTGCCTTCACATCTACTTACGGCTCTAGAAAACTTTAACATTTACTGCCTATAAGTTATAATAAAGATAGGAAATAAATGGTATTTCTGAATTATGGTGTTCATCTATAAACCGGAATCTTAGGCAGGCCACACATCAAAGAAACATGAAACGTGAAACAGGAAATACAAAACTCAAAACATTTTGAAACTGTTTCTAGTGTGATATACAAACTGAAAAAACAAAAAATTTAGTTTCAAGTCACAGTGAACACGAACACCGACCATAGTACTAATAAGTAACGCGAAACGTGAAACGAAATTTAGAGCAGAACCTATTTCATGCAACAAGTTTACACAGGATTTGTTTCGCTTTACCCTCATATGAAACGCATTTCACTATGTGCATATTCCCATTTAAAACAGTGTGTTGTTAATTTTATGAAACATGATTCATGTTTCCTGTTTCACGTTTCACATTTCATGTTTCTTTGATGTGTGGCCTGCCTTAATCAAAAAAGGAATTAAGATGCCTGCGGATTTGAACGATGACCTCGATTCATCCGACAAAAAATGTAAAATTTGTAATAAAATTACTGTCAGAAACCGAAGTGCTTTAAAATGCAATTCTACAAACTGTAATGTACTCGTACATAATAAATGTTTTGATTTAGTGACAAAAGTATTCCACGTAGATAAGAAAACCTGGAGATGTAAGAGTTGTTGTGAAGATATAAAAGTTCAGTGCTGCAATTCGAATCTAGAGCTTAAATTAATTCTAAAAGAAAATGAATGCCTTATTCGCGAAAAAGATATTTTAAATAAACGTGTAAGTGATTTAGAATACATTGTGGACTTATAAAAAAACAACATGCAAATTGAGGAAACCAAGCGCACATCAGCCAGCGATAATGTGAAAACTAACGTGTCTTATAGCCAAGTCGTAAAAAACACTGTAAATAAAACATCGTCTGTCTTACTAATCAAGTGTAACGATAAATCTGTATTAAACACTAAAATTGAGAAGGACGTGAAAACTGCAATTAACCCCGGATCTCTGAATATAAAAATTAATAGTACTAAATTAATAAAAAATGGTTTGCTTATTAACTGTGAAGATAAATCCTCTCTTGACAAGTTAAGGGAAAACTTGAATGAAAAAGTAGGTACTCACTACGACGTATGCGAACCGAAAAAACTAAACCCTAGGATATCGGTGTCTAGCGTAAATCAAGAGGATTCAGAAAATTGTAATTTAATTAACAACATTATTAGTGATAACAATTTAAATACTAATATTGAAGACATCAAACTTGTAACCAAATTAAAATATAAATCTGTGTACAATATTATTCTCGAAGTCACACCTGATATGTTTAAATTTATATTAGCTCGAGGTTATCTGTATATAGGGTGGCAAAAACATAGTGTAAGGGAACATTTAAATCTACCACGTTGTTATAAATGTTGTAAATTTGGACACCTAAAAAATGAGTGTAAAAGTAATTTAGATACATGTCTTAAATGTTCAGGACCTCACGGATCGAAATCATGCAATTCAGAAAACAGCTGCTGTGCAAATTGTACAAATTTAAATAAGTTCAAATATAATTTTTCAACTGATCACACTGCGAATGACCCACTTTGTGCATTTTATAAATACAAATTAGAGCAGTTAAAAAATAAAATTAATTATGAATAATTCTGCATTACGGTACTTTAAAATTGGCCATTTAAATGCTAGATCATTGTCTACTGGATTCGATCAATTTTCACATCTGGTTTTGGAAAATTATTTTGATATTTTCTGTGTTTCCGAAACATGGTTAAACGATAACATTCCCACACATATAATAAATATTCCCGGGTATAACTTTGTAAGGAAAGATAGAAATAGTAGAGGTGGTGGTATAGGAGTATACGTTTAAAATGAGATACAATACAGAGACGTTTTTGCTGACTTTAGTACCGTAGATGGAACGGAATATCTGTGTATAGAGATTAAAGCAGGCAACTCAAATCTCCTTTTATGTACAATATATAGAGCTCCATGCAATAATTGTAATGTGTTTACAGAAATTTTGTAATGTGTTTACAGAATTTTTAGACGACTTCCTGTCATATGTAGCTCCACAATATGAAAATATAATGTTATTAGGAGATATACATGTCGATTACAATTTTGAAAATCCCGTTAACGAATGCATGGTATCGTACGATTTTACACAAGTTATAACAGAACCAACTCGCATCACTCAGACATCACAAAGGATATTAGACGTCATCTATTTTAATAATATAAACTTATTGCCTACCTCTGGTACACTGAATGCAGATTTAATATCCGACCATCGAGTGATATTTTGTGAATTAAATTTGGCAGTGCAAAAATCAAAGGCAAAAATGATAACATATGGGGATTTTAGAAATTTTAAATCATACCAATTTTCTACATGACTTGAACCATACTCAATGGGATAATATATTTTATATGAATGATATAGACCTTAAACTTAGTTTTTTAACTGAAAATATTTTATCTTTATATAATAAGCACGCACCAATCGTCACAAAACGTGTTACTAAACCTTATTGTCGATGGTTAACTCATACTATCAGACAGATGTTGAAAGAACGTGACAAAGCGTTAGGTCAGTATAAAAAAAACAAGACGTTACAAAATTGGGAACACTGTAAACAAATACGTAATTTTACTTTACAATCTATAAGACAGGAAAAAAGTGCATATTTGACTTACCTTCAAAATAGCAAGTACCTTTGGTAAGCTTTAAAAAAAAATAAACGTAAAACAAAACAATGTTACTGACATTCCGCATAATTTAAAAAATGTGAACGACATTAACACTTATTTTACATCTGTTTATAGTCCCCCTGACAATTGTCCTACAACTGTAAATCAATATTTGGTAAATAAATTCAATGAGGAAATATCTTTTGACTTTCAGCTAGCCACCGTACATGAAATAAATGAAATAATTCACAGTCTAAAGTCAAATGCATATGGTAGTGATGACATAAATGCATACATGCTACAACTATGTTCACCTGTTATATGCAAACATATTACACCTATAATTAATTCCTGTTTGGAATGTGGATACTTTCCCACTTTGTGGAAAACAACTATTATTTCACCTTTACCAAAAATTAGTAGTCCTAAAGCATATTCCGATCTGAGGCCTATTTGCATCATAACGACATTTTCGAAAATTTTAGAAAAATTTATTCAGGCCCAAATTTACAAATATATTACACGTAATAATATAATTTCTCATCTACAGTCTGGATTTTGGAAAGGTCATAGTACTGTAAGCGTATTGGCAAACATTACCGACGATATTTTAAAATCCCTAGATAGCGATTATGCATCACTGTTAGTGCTCTTGGACTTTTCAAAGGCATTTGATACTCTTGATCATACCTTATTATGTGCCAAACTTAGTTACTTTGGATTTAGCCAAAGTTGTGTCGAGTTTTTTAGGTCTTATTTGTGCGATAGATACCAAACTGTCAAACTGGATGACACTTTTTCAACCATTGCCAAAATTACCTATTAGGTCCTATCTTGTTTTTAATATATACAGCGGATATCTTCGGTAGTGTAAACCACACAAAAATTCAATGTTATGGTGATGACACTCAGTTATCTTGTTCTTTTGATCCAAATAATATAAAAAACATATCTGATAACATAAACCTTGACCTTGTCGTGTCACCACGATATAAGGAAGCAGTTAAGAATAAAGTCAAATTTCAATACAGTTCCTAAAACAAACACGTGACATCGAGACGCGGACGCAGGCCCGTCTCTCCACTCAGACAGACCCTCGACAGACTATCACCGACAGCGACGACCAAAAACGCGACGGACCGAGACTCGCACAAACGGACAAGTACAATTTTGATACAGTTCCTACAAATTTTCAAAACGACGAGCGCGGTCGCGAAACAAAATTGGGTAGGCAACCCACAGACAGGGACGCCTTTTCGGGCCGATCAGTCTGCGGGCCGCCCAAATTCTATGAATAGAGGACATTTTTTACCAAAACGAGCAGTTCCACTCAGACCTGTCCCTAGGCAACTCCACGTCGGTCCGCGCGCCGAGAAAATCCAGAACAAGCAAATAACACAAAAAACCGTTATAACCGTGACTTTCGACTTTGCAAAAGTGACTGTCGACTAGTGGGTGCGTTTCCGTGGTAATCGGCCCTTTGACCGCGAATTCACTGCTAGTAGCGACCTTTTAAGGGTTAATACAATTACTATAATCATTTATACGAAGTGTTCGATCGGCCAGTGTCCTTTTTAACTCGTTTTCTGTGAAAAAACTTAGTTTAGTGAACCCCTCAAGGGGCTAGTGATCGTGATTGTGTAAGCCACTTGGGATTACTTGAAAAAATTGCCGACACGACCTGCCGGAGGGTAAGACTGTTTCTTTTGGCTTGGACCAGTGTCGAATTTCTTTTTATTTTGGACACAACTGTACCACTGTGGCGAGCGCTACTGGTCTCAATTTTTATCTTTTATTTTTGCATGCGTTTTTACGTTATTTTGTGTTGCGTCCTAACCAACTCGCTTATTTTGCTAACTTTACGTTTTGTTTTTTTTATTTTGCCTTTTTTGGTTTTGGTAACTATTGTTTTTGACTAATGTGACTAACGATGCTAAAACTGTATTGCTGTGGTGAATTAAATCTTTAAATACATTCCGTAACTATACTATCTGTGTTATTGTGCAAAAAAGAACCTACCACATTTTCAGGTGGCTCATGCCAAGTGCTATAGTGAGTTGTTAATGCCCCTCTGGCACAGTAATGTAACAGTAAATTCTCCTTACATTTGAATAGCAAGAATACCTGCCGTGCAGGGTTGCACCGGACCATATTAGTTCACCATAGATTTTCGTCCAAAAGGTAAGTGCAAGTACCAACCCCCTGTCCACTAACGGAGTGATACGAGTAGAGGGGCAAAGAGGTTACGGCGCCACTCACTGCGCCACTTTTAAGGCCGATGGCATGTGTCCATCCGGAGCACCATGACGGGGGTGGTTTAGGTGAAGAAGTCTTCGGAGATGGGGTTTAGGGGTGTGTACAAGAAGTAAATCGTCAAAGACCGGAAGGTGGAGGGTGGAGAAGAGCTTATGGAGGGGTGTACAAGAGCTGAAGACCATTGCGCAATATCATCATGGGGGGTAGTCTTCGGCGAGGGGGTGGAGAAGAAGTAATCGTCAACGACCAGAAGGTATTGCATCATCGTTAAAGCGTATTGCGCAATATTACGTAATCTTACGCAATCGTCATGGGGGGTAGTCTTCGGCGAGGGGGTGGAGAAGAAGTAATCGTCAACGACCAGAAGGTATTGCATCATCGTTAAAGCGTATTGCGCAATATTACGTAATCTTACGCAATTGTCATAGGCACACGTGCGCGTTCAAGGTTATTGTGCAATATTGCATCATCTTACGCAATCCTGCACACGTGCGTTCAAGGTTAGCGACTTGTCGAGACTTATCTGTAGGCGGCTAGATCAAAGGAGTGATTAATGGCGAGTACGTGACTAAAAGAGCAACATCCAATTCTAAGAATGATGGAACACCTGCGTTCAAGGTTAAAGCGCTCTAGATTTAGAACAAAGAAGTCTTTGATGGTGTGTGATTAATGGCTTCCGACCGACCGCTAGCGTTCAAGGTTAAAGCGTTCTCACGGTTTTTGCTGACTCGCAATGAAGTATGGGGGGAGGGGGAAAGGATATAAAAGTCGGCGTATCGTTATTCTAAGCTTAATAGTTCAGCAGTCTCTACACTTCATAGTTCAGCAGTACAATAGTATCATTGGTGTTTTAGTGTGATTATAGCTGTTATAGTCTGAATAGTTCAGAAGTTAATAAGTCTGTACACATCATAGTTCAGCATTTCATACTTTTTAGTGTTTTAGTGTGCGCTATTAATTACAAAGTGAGTACATTTTAATCTTTTTTGTTTAAATTTCAAATCATGAATGTATAATATTTTTAGATGGCTAATTTAGAAGAACTGAATAAAATTGCGCTTTTAGAAACAAAACCACTCGTTAAGGTGTCCGACTTACCAATAAACAGTCCTCAGCCAATATTATCAGCTCAGGTAGTGACCACAAAATTTGGCGATAGCATATTGCTTGAACTGGAGGATAATAAGGCTTTTCTGCAGAAAAGGGTGACGCCTTTAATGAGAAACAATTTAGCTGATTTCACCGAAGGCCAATACAGCATTATTTTTGGAGGCTTGAAGGACGTTAAGAAGCCGTCTATGGGGATAAGCTTTCAATTTGTGAAAAGTAAGTAAGGACAATTAATTAAATTCTTTTATTTTTTAATTTTTTTTAATTTTTTTTTATTTTTATTTTTTAATTTTTAAATTTTTTAATTTTTAAATTTTTTTTATTTTTTTATATTTTTAAATTTCTTATTTTTTTTTCTGTTTGTATGGTTTTTTTTTTTAAGCTGAATCATTGCAAGACCGCAGCAGCAGCAGTACTAATTAAGATAAAAATACGTAGGGGACAGGATCGATATTGAAATCTGTAAATTTGTTTAATAAATTTTTATTAAACAATTGTGAAGTGCATTTAAGTAAAAAAATGAGTTCATTAGAAATTGCTAGTCTCAGTGATGAAATTGTGGCGAAATTTAAATCAGTCGAGGTAATTTTAGCTCAAAAAAGAAATTTTACACCGCGGGAGAGAGACACTTGGCTTAAGCAATTAAAACAACATATTAGGCTTTTTAATAAGGCGATTCGCGATTCAGATTTAGCCGTAGGTACTCTGAGAAAACTACAAACTAATCTCGGTCATCTTAAACGGTTTAAGAAAGTAATTGAACATTTAAATCGTATTGGGGGAAGAGTAGGAGCCGCGCCAGTGAAAGAAAATCGCAGT
Source organism: Rhagium mordax (assembly GCA_963680705.1). Taxonomy (NCBI): domain Eukaryota; kingdom Metazoa; phylum Arthropoda; class Insecta; order Coleoptera; family Cerambycidae; genus Rhagium; species Rhagium mordax. The sequence goes on from OY796664.1 coordinate 28,035,975, forward strand.
GATAGGGTGAAATGGGAAGAGATAATTTCAGTTTTTCAGGGTCGAGTACGTACGGGAATAATAATAAATTTAACACACAAAGATGTTGCCCAATTTTTAGATGATGCTTTTTACTTGTTTAAAAATAGGGTTATGAATGTATTGAAAAAAATGCGTACTCTTAAAGTGAATACCTGTTTCTGTGGTGAATTTCTGAGAAAATCCGGAGATGTTGAAATCGTTGAACGAAAGTACTTCAACACAAAAAATCAAATAGTCGACGCCGGAACGGACTTACATTTTTTCCAAATTAACGTGAAAGATGAAATTCTCAATTCCTTATCTGAATTCTCCGAATCCGGATCTGGCTGGGCCCTAGATAAAATTCTTAGCTTGGAAGTTAACATTAATAAGTTCGAAGTGGGGAATGGTACCGGCTCATCCTACATTAGACTGCCGGAAAAATTTTTAAAAAAACAAGCTTGCATTAATGTCAAAAATATGAACGACGAGACCTGCTTCGCCTGAAGTATCGTCAGCGGTCTTTATCCTGTGGATAGACAAAATCATCCAGATAGAATCTCTTCATATCCGCATTACACTGAGGTGTTAAATTTAAAAGGAATTGAATTTCCTATGAAAATACCATACATTTCTAAATTTGAAAAAAATAATTCAGATATTTCTGTTAATGTGTTTGGCCTGGAGATGGACTCGAAATTAAATTTTTCTGTAGTCCCCGTTCGCTTGACGAAGCAAAAGCGTGAAAAACATGTAAATTTATTATTAATTCAAGATAAATATTATCCGAAATTATCTGAATTTGATCCGGCACCCAAGTCAGATAACGAAGACGAGGAACAAGATGAAAATATTAAATATCATTACGTGTACATCAAAGATTTATCGAGGCTTTTAAGTTATCAAGTTTCCAAATGTAGAAATAAAAAATATTTCTGCGATAGGTGTCTGAATTATTTTTCTTCGCAGGTTAAATTAGATGATCATACGGCGGATTGCGAGAAAGTTAACGAATGTAAAATTGAGTTTCCAAAAGAACTGTACGTTAAGTTTAAAAATTTCGTCTATAAGGAAAAGGTTCCTTTCGTGATTTACGCGGATTTCGAATCTTTGCTTGAGCCCTTTAACGATGCGGAAGCTGCAAATAAACAGTCCGAGTACAGAGATCGCTATGGCGCAGAACCAGCAACGAAAAGTTCTCGCTATCAAAAACACAGAGCATACAGTGCCGGGTACTATTTTAAATGTGACTATAATGACGATTGGTCTTTTTTCAAAAGTAATCGCGGAACAGATTGTATGTCTTGGTTTGTGGACGAGTTGAGCGCCATCGCAAAATTCGTTTCTTCCAAATTGAAAAATATCGAACCCATGAATACGGAAGTTAGTTTACAGGATGCGGTCGGTAAAAAATGTCACATTTGCGAGGTGGCGTTCAATGATAAAGATAAAATCGTTCGTGATCATTGTCACCTCACCGGCGATTTCAGGGGGTTTGCGCACAATAAGTGCAATTTAAATTATAGAAAATCCTTTGTAATTCCAGTGGTGTTCACAACCTGGGGGCTATGACGCACATTTCGTAATTAAACAGCTCGCCGAAAGATATCACATCACTCTGCTACCGGTAAATAAGGAAAAATATACAGGGTGTCCCAGCCTCGCGTCGGCCAAATGTCCTGGCTCTCCTATAAGAGATATCGAAAATTTTCAAACACGAGATGATCGAGGACACAATGGTGCATAGTTTAAAAATATTTTGAAATATACAGGGTGATCGATTTAGGCGTGATGTCATAAATTTATGTTTTTTTAAATGGAACACTAGGTATATTATTACATATTTGAATTCTCCTTTTAAAGACGACTCAATCGATATGCCACTTGATGGGTCTGCGATGGGTCGGTACCATGATATGGGTGAGTTTGTACCAAAAACGTGCCAACTTTGTGAGCTCACTGTGGCGTAGCGGAAAAGCATTTTGAAATCTAGTTTGTGCCAAAAATTGTCAAAAACCCTGTAGTTTACGCTGCTGTTATCAGATCTAACTAAATCGGTCATTTTATACCGGGTGAGTCAGGAAACGCCAAATCTACTTTTTCCCATTTTTTTCAAATGGAACACCCTGTATATTATGACACCAAAGGAGAGCCCTTTGAAAGAGCTTTCCACTGATATAAAGGTTTAAGGGTCTATCTGTCATGGATGCCAAGATATTTGATGGCAAAGTGGCACAATTCGAGGTTTATTAAAAAATTACACTCAATTTTTAATTGTTTTGTGAATTTTCGCTGAAATCGGCTCTTTTCAGTAAGAAAATTTTGAAAATAATTCTTATACTCGGAGAAAAAAACCGTACTTCAGTACAGAAAAGTACTTAAGTATAAAATAGTCAACGCCTGATAAATTTAATTTTTTTTCTGAAATGTGTGTATAAATTCATGTCATGGCAAGTATTTTCTAGCCCGAAGTAATTTTGTCGCGAAACGATTTACTATTTTAGAACGAAGGTGCTTAATAAAACGTACCTTTTCGTAGTATTTTTTTTTTCAGCTTTTAGATAGTGTTCTTCATTTTTTTAAAATAAGACCAAAAAATACTTTAATTTTCAATTCAATGAAAGATAATAAAATTGTTGTTAAGTTTGGGAAGCTGTTGTTCCACGTACTGTCACCGAAAGAATAAATAAAAAATTGTAGAGAAATTCATATTGCTTCCAACTTTCAATTTATTGAAATAAATTTAAAAAAGTCAAGTAGGTACCTGTCATAAAAATACCAGTCTTGTCAATAATTCACTTTATTGTTGTAAAATTTTCTTATTGAAAAGAGCCGATTTCAGCGAAATTCACAAAACAATTGAAAATTGAGTGTAATTTTTTAATAAACCTCGAATTGTGCCACTTTGCCATCAAATATCTTGGCATCCATGACAGATAGACCCTTGAACCTTTATATAAGTGGAAAGCTCTTTCAAAGGGCTCTCCTTTGGTGTCATAATATACAGGGTGTTCCATTTAAAAAAAATGGGAAAAAGTAGATTTGGCGTTTCCTGACTCACCCGGTATAAAATGACCGATTTCGTTTGATCTGATAACAGCGGCGTAAACTACAGGGTTTTTGACCATTTTTGGCACAAACTAGATCTTAAAATGCTTTTCCGCTACGCCACAGTGAGCTCACAAAGTTGGCACGTTTTTGATACAAACTCACCCATATCATGGTACCGACCCATCGCAGACCCATCAAGTGGTATATCGATTGAGTCGTCTTTAAAAGGAGAATTCAAATATGTAATAATATACCTAGTGTTCCATTTAAAAAAACATAAGTTTATGACATCACGTCTAAATCGATCACCCTATATATTTCAAAATATTTTTATACTATGCACCATTGTGTCCTCTATCAACTCGTTTTTGAAATTTTTCGATATCTCTTGTAGGAGAGCCAGGACATTTGGCCGACGCGAGGCTGGGACACCCTGTATTAGTTTTACGGTATACGATGATGAAACGAACTTAAAATTCAGATTCATAGATTCCTTTAGATTTATGGGCTGCTCATTACAAGAGTTAGCTTCCACATTAAAAGCGGAGAATTTCGTAAATCTTAAACGGGAATTTCCTAATTTAGACGAAGAGAAATTGAAATTATTGAAAAAGAAGGGCGTTTTTCCATACGACTACATAGACACAATAGAACGACTTGACGACACCGAATTACCAGACCTGACCAGCTTTCACAATAAACTTAACGATGCAGACATTGACGAGGACGAATACAGACATGCTCAAATCGTTTGGACAAAATTTAACTGTCAAAATTTAGGCGAGTATTCAGATCTCTATATGAAAACTGACATCATGCTGTTAACGTGCGTGTTCGAGACTTTTCGCATCACTTGTCACAAGACATACGGTCTGGATCCCGCCCACTATTACACCATTCCGGGCTACACGTGGGACTGTATGCTCAAATATACGGGGTGTAAACTCGAAACACTTCAAGACGTGGATATGCTGATGTTCCTCGAACGTGGCATTCGTGGTGGCGTAAGTCAATGCTGTAATCGGTATGGGGAGGCTAACAATAAGTACTCGGAAAATTATGACAACACCAAACCATCAACGTATCTGATATATTATGATGTAAATAACTTATATGGCTGGGCTATGAATCAACCCCTTCCATATGGCAACTTCGAATGAACCGATACAAACATTGACGTCACCACGGTACCCGATGATGCCGAAATCGGTTACGTTCTTGATGTGGATCTCGAGTATCCGGATGATCTACACGATTTACACAAAGATTTACCCTTTTGCGCGGAACATCGAACGGCTCCAAATTCCAAATTTTACAAATTAATGACCACCCTGTACACTAAGCAAAATTATGTTTTACATTACAGAAATTTAAAGCAGGTCTTGCAGCACGGATTGCGTTTAGTTCGCATCCATAAAGTGCTGAAATTCAAACAGTCTACTTGGCTGAAATCGTACATAGAGCTAAACACATCGTTAAGAGCGCAAGCAAAGTCCGAATTTGAGAAAACAAATTACAAACTGATGAACAACGCAGTTTTCGGGAAAACAATGCAGAATGTGCGGAAACACCGTATAGTAAAACTGGTTAGGAAGTGGGAGGGGCGTTACGGGGCGAAAAATTTAATTTCCAGTCCAAATTTTGATAGTAGATCCGTTTTTAGTGATACGCTAATGGCTATCGAACTTAGAAAAAATCGCATTGTATTCGATGAACCCCTATACATAGGAATGGCAATTTTAGATATTTCAAAAACTTGCGTGTATGAATTCCATTACGACTACATGTTAACTAAATTCCCGGTGGAAAATTGTAAACTGTTATACACCGATACAGATAGTTTGGTCTACGAACTTCAGTGTGATGACGTATACGAGGAGGTCATCAAAAAAGACATTCAAAGATTCGATACCAGCGACTATCCCTCCGATAATCGTTGGGATATCCCGTTAGTGAACAAAAAAATCCCCGGTCTTATGAAGGATGAGAATAACGGCAAATTGATGACTCATTTTATCGGGTTACGCTCCAAACAATATACGTATAAGGTGGCGCAAGGTAAAGTGGTGAAAAAATCCAAAGGCGTAAAGACTAACGTCGTTAAGAGAAAAATTACTTTTGAGGATTATTTACAGTGTTTAGAAAAATTCTTAAAAAATCCTACTCGAGACGTAGGGCTATTGCACAATACTCAGCGTTGTATACAATCTAGACTGCATGATGTGTACGGCATTGAGCAAACGAAAATCTCGTTAAACCCCTTCGATGATAAACGTAAATTACTTTCTGAGACTCATGACACTCTCCCGTGGGGTCATTATTCAATTATACCTGAGGATAATACCTAAGATTTCAATATCGATCATTTTATGTATTCTTTTTTTATAATATATGTAATCAATGTATAAATGTAATCAATATTATTATATATATGTAATCAATCATTTTTTATTATATTATTACTGTTATGTATTTTTCTTATATTTCAATATATTATGTATTTAAATGTTGACTTGATTTTTATTCCATATACCTAACCTAGAAATAAAAAAACGTATTATTAACAGGTTGAATGCGGCACCGGTCCTCTGGGACCGGTGCTGGTGTTCATTACAGTGCGGCGCTGATAATCTATAAATCTTCAAATTTTGCGGAACCTCTAATTTCCTTAATATATCCTTGATTCCAACTTTACAGGTACCTTTAAGTTTGTTATCGTGTCCAGAACTCAGACGTACTAAAAAAGCTTACCGGTCCCCTAAGACCAGTAACGCACTCAATTATGAATGCATTATCATCGTGCGGTACCGGACCTACGGGACCGGTGCTGGAGTCAGTGCTATTCTCAATGTCAGACAGGTCTATACGCACTGGACCTTTTTCGGCGTTCTGTGCGCAGGGCGTAGTTAGTCGTAAAATACGAAACACATTTGTGTTACCGACTAGTCTTTGTCTTGTTGTTATCAAAATGTCGACGCGTGCAACAAAATTAGTGCTTATGGCTCAAGGTAAGCTGCAAAATGATCAAACAGGTGCAATTCCGGTACGCTAATGTGAAACGCCACAAACAGCTAAAAAAAATAGTGACGCAAATTATTCCACTGAGTGTGCGATTCCAGGTTCGTCGAGAAGCATTTTACATGATGAATCGCCAATACAAGCACTAGAAAGTAATAGTGATTCTGAGGTAGACTTTGACTCGGACGACTCAGTTCTCGATAAAAACTACATCCTGTCATCATCAGACACTGAGAGTGGTGAGAATCATTCCAATGACGACGAATACCTGGAATACACTGATACTGAGAATGATGCTAATTTGGAAGAAGTGCCGGTAAGAAATTTTACACATCAAAACGAGTGGCACGATATTGGTGAAGCTGATAATAATATTTATCGTCGTCAGGAGTCGTCTTCAATGAATTTTGATGTTAGTGCAATAAAACAACCTATAGATGCATACCAGTTATTTCTGACAGAAGATCTCATAGGCCTTATTGTTCAAGAAACAAACAGATTTGCGCGTCAAATGTTGAATAACCAGAACTCTTCAAAATCTCGCCTAAACTTGTGGGTTGATTGTAACGAAAACGAAATAAAACGTTTCTTTTCAATTGTCTTGGTTATGGGACTGAATGACCTTCCTGCTTTAAATCTGTATTGGTCTAAAGATCCAATGTTCCGTAATGAGTTTATTGCAAATACGATGACGCGGGATAGATTTCTCTTGTTGTTACGATGCATACATTTCTGTAATAACGAAACTGCTGATAGGAACGATCGGCTATACAAAATACGGAGCTTATTGGAAAACACAAATAAAAATTTCAAGGAAGTGCTAACACCGGGAAGAATTCTTGTCATTGATGAAAGTATGGTGCCTTTTCAAGGGAGATTAATCTTTAAGCAATACATTCCAAACAAAACTCATCCCTATGGAATCAAATTATACAAGCTGTGTACAGTCGATGGATATACAAGCAACATAATTGTGTATACAGGCAAAAATGAGAGAAATCCTGAAGTATTCCACTCTGAACAAATAGTGCACGATCTCTTGAGAAGTATTAACCCGAAGGATGGACACCACTTATTCGCTGATAACTTCTATTCTAGTTTGCATTTAGCGGAGTCGTTATTCGAACAGAAAATTATTTACAGTGGCACAATGAGGTCAAATCGAAGAGGTATACCTAAAAACTTACCACAAAAGATGAAACGAGGTGATATATGCGGCACACAAAAAGGCTCTTTACGAATTATCAAATGGATGGATAAACGACCTGTTTTGATGTTAAGTACAGATCCAAGCCACACTGCGGAATGTGTACCTACTGGTAAACGGACCAGGCAAGGAGATGATATAATGAAGCCGAAAGTAATTATTGATTATAACAAAGCCAAAAAAGGGGTTGATTATAGTGACTAAATGTCGTCATATCATTCGGTTTTACGCAGAAGTCTTAAATGGTACAGAAAATTAGCTTTTGAAATTTTATTTGGCGTATGCATTGTGAATTCTTGGATAATTTATAATAGAATTAGTTCATCAAAAGTATCTGTAACAGAATTTAGAAGAAAATTGGCGCAAGAATTAGTTTTGACCCCCAAACTACGAGAAGATACAGTAACTCCTAAAAGAGTACCGCATACTTTCATCAAACCATCGGGACCTGGGAAAAAGAAAAGAAGACAATGCCAAGGCTGCTACAATAAATTGCACGAAACTCACTCAAGTAGAGAAGCCAGCAATTTGGTTACAAAAGTGACCAGTTACTGCAGTGACTGTCCTGGACAACCAGGAATGTGCCTGAAATGTTTCAATGAAAAACACAAAAAATGATTCTTTCATATATTTTTGACAAACAATTTCATTCTCAATTCTCTGGATAACTTTGTAGAAAAATATATTTACTTTTGTATTTCTTATTTTAATATCGTTGTTCACAAAGTTGGCAATAAACAATGAGAAAACATCTGATGATACTTTTAAGCATTATAAACCAAATAAAAAATTTACGAAAAACTACATGGGGGTTTGACCTTGATAAAATAATCGTAGAGTGACGCGACTGTAAACGTAAGTACTAATGTGTATCAGTAAGAAAAGTTCAAATCAGATTTTTCATAAGTTCAATAGTATTCGTGTTGCGCAGAAAAAATTGATTATATTGTAATGAATTATAAATTCATTACTAGAATATCCGTTTAACCAGAGCTGCTAAGCATAGACAGCCACAAAATTGAAGTCACCGCGTCAATGCAGAGTGTAATAAATTCGAAATTAGTTATTGAAATCTCCGCTTAACGGACGTTCTCATGCGTAGGCAAATACCGAGCCATATGTCACGCGAACCAGGGTCATATTTTGGTATAAATACCAAGCCGAAAACTACTAATGTATTCAGTATTTCACTGACAGTCACCTACAGCGAGCTGAGCTGGGTGATAGGGGGTCTTAAGCGTGCTGAGCTTGACCACGGTTAGTAGAATATCGAATCCAACGACGTAGCCGCCCGGCCGAATGTCTATTGTTGCCTTGGGGTTTGTAGCGTGCTGAGCTAGACCTCCTGGTGTACGGTAGTCAGTCGACCTGTCTGTTCCGCCGCCCCGACGTCCGTCGGTCTGTTTGTTGACCGTAGGGCTTCAGCGTGTTGAGCTGGTCCTGCCGTTAGTAAATAGTTACCGAAGCGTCCGCCGTCACCGTCGGTCTATTTGACGACTGTAGGCCTTCAGCGTGTTGAGCTGGTCCTGCCGTCGGTAAATAGGTACCGAACCGCCGTCGTCTCTCCGTCGGTCTATTTGTTGACTGTAGGCCTTCAGCGTGTTGAGCTGGTCCTGCCGTCGGTAAAGGTACCGAACCGCCGTCGTCTCTCCGTCGGTCTATTTGTTGACTGTAGGCCTTCAGCGTGTTGAGCTGGTCCTGCCGTTAGTAAATAGGTACCGTACTACACCGCAGCACGTGAAGCTGAAGCAACCGTTTATCACTCCGTTATTACACTCCGCATGTTATATAATAATATTGTATAGCTTACCGTCCTGACATTACACTCCGCCGATTATATTACGATATTATATGTATAACATATCTAGCCTGTAAAAAGATTACCTGTACCTGATACTTTCCGATACTTGACTGTTTGTTCAAGACATAAATTATTTTATGTATGAATATGTAAAGAGATTACCTGTACCTGATATATTCCGATACTTGACAATTTGTGTGAAGAAATAAACTGTTTCATTTATACTGTGGACTTTCTATTTATTACTAATACATGAAACCTGGATAACTTCTCCAAACCAGCTACCCGTAAGCAAAAGACGTTACCTGTTTTAACGCCCAAACAGAGTCACATAGTTTGGCGTTAGAAAAGACGTTACATATTTTGGCGCCCGAACAGAATTTTAAGGATAGATTAGTCATAGATAGATAGTAATCAGCAAATATTGATAAACCGACATTAACCATGGGTTTATCAGACACAGATGAAGCTTGTGGACTCGAAGTCGCTGATACCACAGTAGGATGGATTTATAAGCTCAAAAAAGATGAGTTGCAGACAGAGTTATCCAAATATGGACAAATTACGACCGGCACAGTCGATGAACTACGCGTAAGATTGAAAAACCTAGTTCGAAAAATTAATAAACCAGTAATAGAACCTGTAACGCCGAATGTACTGCCAGAACCACCTCTTGGTACCGTACTAGACCAAGTCCGTAAGTGGAATGTACATTTTGATGGGAAAAAAGATGTATTTCTATTTTTAGAACGTGTCGAAGAACTACAAGAGGGTTATAATTTTACGAATGCACAAATACTCCGAGCACTACCTGAATTACTACAGGGTGATGCATTATTATGGTTCCGAAATAATAAAACATCCTGGACAACATGGGAACAATTTGTTGCCAGTCTTAAAATTTTTTTCGCACCGTCACAATACCAGCTGGACCTAGAAGAACAGGCCAAATCTCGTACCCAGAAAGACACAGAAAAAATTAAAGAATACGTCATAGCAATACAGACATTGCTAAGGAGACTTGAAAATATTAATCCGACACAGCAACTGCACCGAATATATTCAAATTTAAAACCAGAATATAGAAAGCACATCCGAAGATGCGATTTTAAGACACTGACAGAACTTGTAGCCCTGGGAGAAGAATATGAAACCGTTTGCAAGGAAGAAAAAAATTATAAAAATTCGTTGAATACATCACAGATGAATACGCCGAGAAATAATAATTATAGAGATCGTCCTAAACAGAATTATAATAACTACGACAATAGAAATGCAACCAATTATAGATACAACGGTGGACAATCACAAAATAATACAAATACAAGAAATGAAAATCACTCGCGTGTACCAGGAAATTCCAGACAACGCATATCTCCAAATTACAACAGAAGTACTAGTTGTTGGCGTTGTGGTGGCCCTAATCACAACCGCTGGGATTGCAATAATGCCCCAGAGAAATTTTGCTCCCACTGTGGCACACAAGGAATATTTACGAGGGATTGCAATTGCAGGACTGCCGAATCGAGGCCAGAACAGTCACAAGATGCAAACGTCACGGCAACTTCGTCCCGTCAAGTAACTCCCACTACCTATGATGTAGCAATAACTAGTTTGGTGGACAACCGTCCCAAGATACCTGTGAAAATAGGAAACAATACGTTCGAAGAGTTAATCGATACTGGTTCCGTCCGTTCATACATAGGTGACTCTGCATACACTAAATGCAAAGATAGGAATTTAAAAGAAGTTTTCGGCAGCCGAGTTAAAGTTAAATTGGCAGATTGTTCAGAGGTGGAGATTAATTCTGAATTTCAAGTAAATTATTTAATGGCTGGAAACCACTGGGTGGATAATTTTCTATTCATGCCAACTTTAACTGCTGATGTTCTAATTGGGATGGATATACTAATAAAACGACAGTTTACCTTGGACTTGGTTAAACAAGAAATTAAAATAATGGGACGAGTAGCAAATAAAAATAAGAAGATAGAAAGTATACCTTTGACTACTATTAGCCAACCAACCAGCACTCATATAACCCAACCTACGGATGTCGAACAACAAGTATTGTCGAATTTTTTACGGACTGAATTACCAAAATTCGAGAAAGTTAAGGGTGTTACCCCATTAACAGAACACAGAATTAGACTCCAAGATACGACTCCTATTAAACAAAGATATAGGCCATTAAACCCCGCGATGCAAGAAGTTGTTAATACCGAGCTGGATAGCATGTTGAGAGATAAGATAGTAGAACCTTCCAGAAGTCCGTGGAATTCGCCGGTAGTAATAGTAAGAAAGAAGGATAACAAATACAGATTTTGTATAGACTTCAGGAAAGTAAACGAAGTCTCAATGAAAGATGCATATCCTTTGCCGTTTATAAATGCCATCCTAGACAAATTACGTGAAGCTAGATTCATATCAACCTTAGATCTCCGGTCTAGCTACTGGTTGATACCGTTGGCCGAAGAAAGCAAACCTATAACCGCATTTACCGTTCCTGGAAGAGGGTTGTATCAATTCCGAGTTTTGCCATTTGGTCTTCACTCTGCACCTAGTACATTTCAGCGCCTGCTGGACCAAATTATTACTCCTGATATGACATTCGCATTTGCATACTTGGACGACATAGTGATAGTAAGCAAAACGTTTAACGAACACCTACAGCATTTAAAAGAAGTGTTCGAACGACTAAGAAATGCAAATTTACAATTAAATCCAGAAAAATGTAACTTTTGTAGAAAGGAACTGAGATATTTGGGACACATGGTGAGCGAAGAAGGCATTAAAACCGATCCTGAAAAAGTAAACGCAATTTTATCTATACAACCGCCGAAAAATATAAAACTTCGCCGATTCCTTGGTATGTCTTCCTGGTATAGAAGATTTATACAATCGTATTCAGATGTTGCAGCTCCCCTAAATAAATTGTTGAAGAAACATACCCGATGGAAATGGACACATGTTGAAGAAGAAGCTTTTAACAAACTAAAAAAATCGTTAACAGTCTCCCCTGTACTTAGTTGTCCTGATTTTACGAAAACATTTTACCTGCAAACAGATGCATCTAAGGAAGGACTTGGCGCAGCCCTTTTACAAAAGATTGATAATCAAGATCGCATAATAGCTTATGCGAGCCGTTCTTTATCCGAAACTGAAAGAAAAATGTCTGCCACAGAATTAGAATGTGCGGCTATTATTTTTGGTATCCGCAAGCACAACAGTTACTTACAGGGCTATCATTTTGTGGTCATAACAGACCATCAATGTTTAAGATGGTTACATTCCATCAACTCCCCTAGTGGTCGTTTAGCTAGGTGGGCTATGGAGTTACAACAATACGATTTTGAAATAAAGTACCGGAAAGGTGTGTTGAATAAGGTTGCGGATGCACTTTCCCGACAACCGCTAGTTAACAAAAAGGATGGAGACAGCGAAGACGAAGATTTTGTTTTTTGTATTGGAAATGTCGAGAATTGTGCTTGGTACCAAGATACATTAAAATTGATGAGATAAACCGGAAAAGAAACCAGACTACTGCATTATGGATGGGAAGCTTTACCGCCATTTATGGAGCAGTAATAATTTCACCGAACCCGAGTTTTCTAGCCCGTGGAAACTTTGTATACCGCTGTCACAACGTAAGCAAGTCTTGAAAGAAAATCACGATGATGCCTGCGCAGGACACTTGGGCATAACTAAAACAATAACCCGTATTTGCAATAAATATTACTGGCCCAGGATGTGTAGAGATATTGCAAATTACGTCAGACGTTGTTCCAGTTGTCAAAAATATAAACCGCTTCAACAACAAACTGCAGGAAAAATGCAATTTCCAAAAATAAATGGATGTTGGGACACTGTCAGTATAGATATTGTAGGACCGCTGCCTAGGTCAAACAAGGGAAATAATAACCTCCTGGTATTTCAGGACAGGTTTACAAAATGGGTCGAGTGCCATCCTGTACGAAAAGCAACGGCCGCGGCCGTCTGTAAAGCGCTGAAAGATAAAATCGTAACACGATTTGGCTGTCCAAATAACGTCCTTACAGACAATGGTAAACAATTTGTCTCTACCGAATTTTCTACTATGTTAGCTGAATATGGTATTGCTCATAGAACCACCCCGCCTTATTCGCCACAGTGCAACCCTGTAGAAAGAATGAATAAAGTATTAAAAACGATGATCGCCCAATATGCCGAGGGTGACCACAGAAAATGGGATCAATTTTTGCCAGAATTAACATTAGCAATAAATTCCTCGAGACACGAATCTACTGGTTTTTCACCAGCTATGCTTAATTTTGGAAGGGAGATGACGTTACCCAGCTCCCTTAATAAAGAACGATTCTCGAAAAATTCCACGATCGACACCGTTCCCGAAGACCGCATTAATAAATTAAAAAAGTTAAATGATATTTTCGAACTAGTACGGATAAACCTGGGTAAAGCGTTTGGAACACAAAGTCATTATTATAACCTGCGTCGCCGAGAATGGACACCACACGTCTCAGACCGGGTGATGAAAAGAGAGCATCCCTTATCGTCGGCAATTCGAGGTTATAATGCAAAACTAGCTCCGAAGTTCTCAGGTCCGTACATTGTAGAAAAAGTGATATCTCCTGTCGTTGTTGAACTCAGGCCCCCTTCCGGTCGGAAAACACAACGTGTTCACGTCAAGGATTTAAAACCCGCCCACTAAGGACTATAAAAGCCCAGACATCAGAGCCAAACAATCAGTTGATGTCTGCTTTTAATACAAAGATGTTTAGTACGCCACCAGTTTCAGTACCGAAGCGAAGGAAGCTGTCACCTAGCAGCTCGTTTACTGAGGTGCGTCGGGAAATTTGGCATCCCCCGATGTTGTCGCCTCTGCCAAAGACCCCAGAAGCCAGAGTGTCTCCGCGGCTCACACATACAGCGGCACCGCTGCAGAAGAGGAGGAAGCTGTCCCCAAGCAGCTCCTTCAGTAATAAGGGCAGAGATACGTTACCCTCCAATGTTGTCGCCTCTGCCAGATACACCGGAAGCCAGGAGTGTACGTGGGGCCGTATCTCCGTCCTCTTCAGAGTCGAGTGTGCTGGACTTACACTCGTCTCCCCTGCCGACCCGTCAAGCTAGTGGAGTGTCACCCTTGATATCTGTTGTACAACAGAAGTTCAGGGACCTGTTTGGTGATACTCCCAGCCCAAAGCCAGTTGTCGTCATCAGCCCCAGACGTGCCAGCCCCAGATGTGCCACCCCCAGAATCGAGGATTTCGATGTGCCCGGTACCCGAGAAGTACCCACAACTCCGGGCAAAAACATCGTCTTCATCAGTATACCGGGGCAGATTCCAACCAGGCCAAGGAGGAAACGGAAGTTCCGCCAAAGGAACCTGGATGGTACAACCAGCCGTGGTGAAGTCCCCGGGATACAAAGACTGTAGTGTGTGTAGTGCACGTAAGAACATATTTTTCGTTTTTCGGGTGTTTTTTTGTATATATATATTTTTAGATAGTAAGGAACGTTTTTAGTTAAGAGTATATTTCATTTTTCAATTTTATGATAGTTTTAAGATTATTTTGATGTACATGAATGTTACTTTTATTAGTTCTAAGGATTTTGCTTGATAGTGTTGCCTGTTTTTTTTTCATTTGCAACGTAACGGGGGAGTGTAATGAATTATAAATTCATTACTAGAATATCCGTTTAACCAGAGCTGCTAAGCATAGACAGCCACAAAATTGAAGTCACCGCGTCAATGCAGAGTGTAATAAATTCGAAATTAGTTATTGAAATCTCCGCTTAACGGACGTTCTCATGCGTAGGCAAATACCGAGCCATACGTCACGCGAACCAGGGTCATATTTTGGTATAAATACCAAGCCGAAAACTACTAATGTATTCAGTATTTCACTGACAGTCACCTACAGCGAGCTGAGCTGGGTGATAGGGGGTCTTAAGCGTGCTGAGCTTGACCACGGTTAGTAGAATATCGAATCCAACGACGTAGCCGCCCGGCCGAATGTCTATTGTTGCCTTGGGGTTTGTAGCGTGCTGAGCTAGACCTCCTGGTGTACGGTAGTCAGTCGACCTGTCTGTTCCGCCGCCCCGACGTCCGTCGGTCTGTTTGTTGACCGTAGGGCTTCAGCGTGTTGAGCTGGTCCTGCCGTTAGTAAATAGTTACCGAAGCGTCCGCCGTCACCGTCGGTCTATTTGACGACTGTAGGCCAGCGTGTTGAGCTGGTCCTGCCGTCGGTAAATAGGTACCGAACCGCCGTCGTCTCTCCGTCGGTCTATTTGTTGACTGTAGGCCTTCAGCGTGTTGAGCTGGTCCTGCCGTCGGTAAATAGGTACCGAACCGCCGTCGTCTCTCCGTCGGTCTATTTGTTGACTGTAGGCCTTCAGCGTGTTGAGCTGGTCCTGCCGTTAGTAAATAGGTACCGTACTACACCGCAGCACGTGAAGCTGAAGCAACCGTTTATCACTCCGTTATTACACTCCGCATGTTATATAATAATATTGTATAGCTTACCGTCCTGACATTACACTCCGCCGATTATATTACGATATTATATGTATAACATATCTAGCCTGTAAAAAGATTACCTGTACCTGATACTTTCCGATACTTGACTGTTTGTTCAAGACATAAATTATTTTATGTATGAATATGTAAAGAGATTACCTGTACCTGATATATTCCGATACTTGACTATTTGTGTGAAGAAATAAACTGTTTCATTTATACTGTGGACTTTCTATTTATTACTAATACATGAAACCTGGATAACTTCTCCAAATCAGCTACCCGTAAGCAAAAGACGTTACCTGTTTTAACGCCCAAACAGAGTCACATAGTTTGGCGTTAGCAAAGACGTTACAATATGATTACCGGTCCTCGAGGACCGGTGCCGCACAAAAGAAATAGGCGGTCACCGCTCCTCGGAGACCGGTAACGCACAGTTGTGTGGTAGTCCGATTTCACTAACGCAGTCGACCTGTTAATATTTCTTTATTCAATCATTTTTTTATAAGAAACATTTTTCTATCTAAATCATTTAGAACTTTATTCAAATTATAAGCTAAGCATTCACGAATACAGTATGTGTGAATGTTACAAGGTATATTTCACTTAATTTTAATAGTACATTATAAGAGGATAATTCTTATTGAGATTCACTTAATATGTTATTTGTAACATTTAAAAAGTTATCATAGAACTCTGGAAAACTTAAACTATGCAGCAAATCCATATGAGATGATACGAGTTTGTTAATATTTATAATATCATATACAGTGTTTCTTGAAAAATAAAATAAACTTGAAACTCCAGCGGCAGACAATTTCAACATCTTGTTCCCGATAAAAGGGGCCTTTATTAGGGCATAACCAGAGAAATGAATTTCTTCCTCCACTTCCTCTTCTTCTTCTTCTCCTCCATCTTTAATCTCATCATTAAAATAATCTGAGGTAAATTGTTGAAGGTAAGTAATAAAATCGTTCCAGTCTTCTCTTATGAAGGAAATATTATCTGGTTTCGTGAATATAGGATGTGATACGTTCAGCAATATTCGCACAGCAGGAACATAACCTCTTGCAGGAGAAAGTCCAGTAATTACTTTATAATTAGAGTCTTTAACGTAAAACACATTTTCACAAATATATCGTTCTTCAGTAAGTATGGCACCTTGATAAATATCACTAACTCGATCAATTTCACTCCAATAACCTGAATCTTCAGAGGAAAATGAAGGACTAGCAGCAGGTGATTCCATTGCACTCAAAGACTAACAGACAACTAAGCTGTCTAAGGTATAATCTATCTTACATTAGGTAGAGGGAGGGAGGGAGGTAGGGAGGGTACTAATTTAAAAAGGCCTCCAAGTTTCATAAATGTGTGCTATTCTCTCATATGATATAATGTAAATTCGCACATCTCATGGGGGTATGACACATTTTCTCATAAGAACGCATGTAAATCGGCGAACACACATGCAGGTTAAAGAATGTTATCTGAATCAATCCAGCTATTGTGTGTGGAATCAAAGCCCAGCCATTTCACGTAAGACTTCTCGCCTCGCTTACGTAACACCTTTTCCACGAGGTACACATCGGGTGTTTTCGTTTTTTGCAGCTCCTCTTCGTAGAACCCCCCTCTTATAGGTCTACCTTGCATATCTTCAAGTAAATAGGTTGTAAGATTGGTGATTCGAACCTCGGATATTTTAAATAACTCTGTACTCCAGTTTGGGGTGTATCCTTTGCTAAACACATGCTTACTCTTACTGACTCGCACAATATCGCCCACCTTGTAGCGTCGCGATGCTGATATCTTTATGTGATTGTAAACTGAACGTAAAATTTGCTTTTCATTCTTCGCGTTCACATCCACCGGCTTTACCCCGATAGTCCTATGTTTTCGGTTATTATACTCTTTAACAATGTGAGGAAGCACCTCCACCCATCGGTATGAGCCGTTTAAACTGAAATACTTGTACAAGCGCTCCTTTATCGTTCTAATAACACGTTCAACTATGGCGGCTTTTTTAACAGTATATGTGCTGTAGTGGTTAACCTTAAATTGTTTCATCAAGCGTTGAAAGTGTACATTATAAAATTCCGTACCCTGATCTGTATTTAAATGATTACAAGATCTCTTGCTCTCCTTAGCCTGAGTGACTTCGGGTCCGCTCTAATTTTTTATCGGCTTAACCCATAGAAACTTGGAAAAACAATCAATTACCATCAGAATGCATCTAAAATTATTGTTATCCTTGGAGTAGTTCCCCATCTCAGCCAAATCTGCCTGCCACAGGTCATCGATTCCCTTTATGACTATGCGCCTGCGCCGCTTAATATTTCTACGGGCGGGTTTATGCAGCTCATTAACCAATTGAATTTTTTCTTTAGAATTAGACAACAGATCGATGGCATCAAATTAAATGAACATATATGTCAGACTTTTATAATTTATACTCTTTTGCTCGCTTTTAATTTATTAACCGCCATCTCGACAGTTTTCACTGTGTTAGACAGAGAGGTGAGATTCGCTTGCATTAGCACAATTACTTCATCATTTAATTTTTTTATAGATTTTCTAAGGTCTTGGATGGAGCCTCTCTGTTTATCTAAACGAGTAGAAGTATCCCTTTGGTAATTGTTCGAGTTCGTCGCTAGAGCCGTAGCAATGGCAGTCACATTATCATCCATGTACTTTTTATTGACAGCATCGCCATCTTCAGTAGGCGGTTGAACATTAAACAATTTCAATTTTTCCACATCAATGTTTCCATCTTTGGTGAAATTAAAATCTCGACCTTGTGATAATAGACTGATGTTCTTGCTAACGCCGCCGCCACCTCGGGCTGAACGACCGAACTTATCGAGACTCATTGCGAATATGAAGTGTGTGTAGAGAGCTGTTACATACTAATATATAATTCCCGCTTCTTTCAATTCATTTAAAATAGCCAAGATTTCGTTGTCATGGGAATCAGTATTTCCTGCAGCCTTGGATGCATTTAAAAGTCTTAGCCTGTCAACTAATTCGTTTATATCGTCCCAGAAGATGTATTCTATAGGTTTTTCATTGTAAACCATATTCATACCCTGTCCACTACTACTACTATGAGGTTGAGTATGTTTTATTTTGGGAGTATCATTACCACTATTGTTTTTAAATAATGGTTTTATCACTTTAGTATATTTATGTGATCGAGTGCCATTTAATTGACTTACAGGATCATAATTTCGTGTATGTGCGTTAGAGGTTTCTATAATTTCCCTGTAATCATCCAGATCTTGTTTGCTGTAACCTTGAGGCTTCTTCATAAATAGTAGTTCATATAAGCCCCGTCTTCCTGCAAACATTTTATCACCGATACTTAAGCCGGCATTAGAACCGATATTTAGTTCCATAGATCCGATGTATAATTTATTCATTTCGCCATTAAATCTCACGCCATAGGTTTCGTCGTAATCCTTACTTTTATCATAGAGACCTGTTAAATATTGCTTAGCTAACGTAGGATACTGTTCAGCGGCGGAGGCATCAGGGTCAATCGTACTACTTGAATCTTCAAATATTTCTTTATCTTCTTCTTCTTCTTCGTCTTCTTCTTCTTCCACTTCTTCTTTCACTTTTATCTTTTTCTTTATTTCAGATTTAATGGTATTCTCTACTTTTGGAGTCTGCTGCTGCTGCTTGGGTGAATTCTTAGCAGCACTGATAGATTTCAATGGATCAATAACCGGTTTCAATAAACGTCTAATTGTATCATCCTCCTCGGCTCTATCTAATTTTAAAGCCAAGTACTTCCTTCGAATAGAATCTGAAGCTTTTTTTATCTTCTTCTTGAGCGCCAAGTCTTTCGCCAAGTCATAGACCTTCTCCCTAGGTGGTTTATATACCGCGAGAGTAAATTTCTTATTTATCTTCATTGTTAAACAGGTAAACAGCTATTTTAAACAGGTAAACAGCTATTTTAAACAGGTAAACAGCTATTTTAAACAGGTAAACAGCTATTTTGAACAGGTCTGTAAACAGATACAGGGTTTCTCAAAACAGGTAAACAGCTATTTTAAACAGGTAAACAGCTATTTTAAACAGGTCTGTAAACAGATACAGGGTTTCTCAAAACAGGTAAACAGCTATTTTAAACAGGTAAACAGCTATTTTAAACAGGTCTGTAAACAGATACAGGGTTTCTCAAAACAGGTAAACAGCTATTTTAAACAGGTCTGTAAACATATACAGGGTTTCTCAAAACAGGTAAACAGCTATTTTAAACAGGTCTGTAAACAGATACAGGGTTTCTCAAAACAGGTAAACAGCTATTTTAAACAGGTCTGTAAACAGATAACCTGTTTTTCACAACAGGTCTGTTCAGTTTGAGCGTCTAACTAATAATACATGATGTTATTGAAATCTCATATACTTATATACTGATCAAAGCCTTTTCTATAGCGTCCTTTATGCAATTCAAAATCCTTTACGATAACCAGCACTCCGAATGTATCGTTCCAGCATTCTCTGCATAAATGCTCAAATTGTTCAAAGCTCATAACGGGTGTCACGTGATCATCAAACACATGATATAAATTCATTTTATCCCTTTTAAATAATATTAGACAGTTACAGTTATCTGGAATGAGATGTTTCGGTATATGGGTGTAAGTCTGACAGAGATAGAAACTATCTACGAGCTTATGTCTCCCCATGGAGAAAAAGGCGCGTATCTTGTTTTGCTTGTCACATGCTACGTCATCAAATATAAATATGGAATTCGTTTTAGCTTCCGAAGGATCGATGATGTTTTCGTTGGAGGTGTATGGAAAGTAGCCTACGCCTTTTACCTTCTTCAGCACATCTTCCAATAATTTATATTTAGGTTGATACAGGGACTTGGAGTACACGTACACATTCTCAAACCATAGACCGTTAGAGTCGAATAATAGACTTAGTAGAATATTTGTCTTCCCCGCCCCACTAGGTCCACATACGATCGTTCTTAAAGCGCTAGGAAATAACTCACCATGTTTATTAACACATCCTTCTACAGAACGATCAGAAGTTAATAAATCTAAATTCTCCACGGGTAGAGACGTCTTTTGTCTTTGAACGCGCATCATGAACTCTAAACTTTTCACTCTGTACATTCCTATATATAGAAGTTTCCACCTCGTACATCATCAGTTCTAGTTTTGATGACGTCGAGGAAACACGGCAGAGATGTAGTTAACACTCTTATCAATAAGCTACCTTTCGAACTGCATTTACCTGGTTATCAGTACTGCGGACCCGGCACAAAGTTACGTAAACGTCTAGCTCGAGGGGATCCGGGCGTTAACGCTTTGGATCAAGCGTGCCGTGAACACGATATGGCGTATAGCGAAAACGCGAACTTGGACGACAGACATAAAGCCGATTATATACTGGAACAAAGAGCTTGGAACGCGTTAAATCTAAAGACGTTAAATTGGGGGAAAAAGCAGCAGCTTGGGCTGTCACTAACGCCATGAAGGTTAAACGTAAATTAGGTATGGGTGTAGCAGGAGGCTGTAATAAGAAAGGAAAGAAGAAAATTCCCTTCCGTAACGCCATCCTATCGAACATTGTGAAAGCATTGAAAAAGCACGCAAGTCATGATGTGAAAAAGGATATGGCTATGGGTGTTAAAACGGCGCGAATTGCCATCAGAAAAGCAGGTGGAAGGAAGAAAATCACTGTCCCCCGTATTCTACCGCTTCCGAAGACCGGAGGCTTCTTACCTCTAATACCGATCTTTGCAGGTCTCTCAGCTCTTCGAGCTCTGTCAGGTGGCGCTGCGGCCATTGCTAAAACTGTTATAGACGCTAAGAATGCTAGGAAAACATTGGAAGAAGCTCACCGCCACAATAGAGCCGTGGAGGATGTGGCTTTGGGGAAAAAAGGTTCCGGACTGTACATGAAACCCTATAAGAAAGGATACGGTTTATATTTGACAAAAAACTACCATTCAAGCTACCCGATAGAGCGCTCTCTGACCTCGACATCTTAAAGTATGCGAAAAAGTTAATAATTCCCCATTTCAGAGGTGTCTATATGAGAGACTCTTTACCCTCACATACGTCACTTAAAGGAAACGAAAGCGCCATCATTAACTTGGACAGCGTAAAGGGGCCTGGAACTCATTGGGTAGCATATAAGAAAACAGGCAATTCCGTAGTATATTTTGACAGCTTTGGATCTCTGAAACCTCCAATGGAATTAGTTCGATACTTTGGCGGGAAATTTAAAATTAAATATAATCCTGATGCATATCAAACATATAACTCGGTAAATTGTGGACATTTATGTTTGCAATTTCTCTATAAAAATAATAAACATGAGTGATGTGTAATCAGTATGTCATCGAACACTTTCCAGTTAAGTGGTCGCAAGTCTGTTCTCTCCGTAGACTTTTATAATCCCATAGAACTAGATCCCCGATACGATTATTCGATAGCGTTGACTGGTCTCGACACCTATAATACGATACCTAACATCGAAGAAGGTGTGAATAATAAGTTTTATTATTGGGAGCTAGGCGAATGAATTCTCAAAGAAAGCGTCATAACTATACCTACAGGATCTTATGAAATAAGTGACATCGAATCCTATCTGCAAAAGAGATTACTAGTAGGTAGCGGCGTAACATCACAGCAGCAGGCTGACGAATACTTCTCGCTGAAACCTAACAATAATGCGCTCAAGTGTGAAATTAAAAGTAAACACGAAATTAACTTTAATAATCACAAGAATAGCTTGGCCACCCTGTTGGGTTACAGTGCCAGCAGAACATTAAATCCGGATACATTATATGAGTCTGATTTACCTGTTAATATGGTCAGAGTTATAACGATCCACGTGGACTGTAACATTACTGTAGGAGCATATTCCAATAATAGTCCTACACATACGATTTTTGAATGCGGTTTGAATGTTGATCCCGGATACGCTATAAACATTGAACCTAGGAATTTAACTTATCTACCTGTAAACCCTAGCATTCGAGAGATACAGAATATCACTTTGAAAATACTCGATCAAAATTCTGAGCTTGTTAATCTGCGAGGAGAGAAGCTGATTGTGAGGTTAGAACTTAAAAGAACATGAGATTAATATTTAACCGTAGTAAACCTTATATATACGGAGGAAGCTTACATCATCCTCATTCTGTATCTAATCGTACAAGTGCAAGGTCACCGCCACCACCATCAGAACCTACCAAGTTAACTTATTCAAATTATTTATATTTATTATCTTTGGGTTATCATGTTAGAAGAACTGCAGCTATTCCAAGACCCCCACTACGACGATTCAATTGAACGAGTCGAAGTTCGAACGTACCATCCGTACGTTAAAGCCTATGGGAATAATGATGAAATTGAAATTGCCATTTATCAGCATGACGCTTTGATTGAAATAGGTGAGGGGGCGCTATCAATCGAGGGAACTTTAAAGAAAAATGCCACTGGTACGGGCACCGTTGAATTCACCAATAACGCGGGCGCCTTTTTATTTGATTCCATAAGTTATGAATTAAATGGCATGGAAATAGATAAAGTACGCGATCCTGGAATTGTGAGCACTATAAAAAGTTATAAATGTTATGAAAAAGATGATTTTTCTCATAGCACCGCAGGTTGGAATTATCCTAGCGGTAGCCTGATTACATATGACGCTACAAATTTCACCTTTTTCTTAAGAATACCCTTGAGACATTTACTGGGATTCTTTTACGATTACAGGAGATACGTTTTCGGTAAACAGGTTCTGCGTTTGATACGGGCTCGTAGCGATAATAATTGTTTTAAAGTGTCAAAAGATGATACAGTGGGCGAACTAACCATCACCAATATTGAATTAAAAGTGAAACATGTGTATTTGAACGATATTCCAAAACTGAATTTTCTAGCTAAAGTTAATGCCGATACGCCAATCATATTAACGTATAGACAATATGAAATTCATGAGATACCCTCCCTAGTGGCAGGTGCTACAAAAGAAATTATAGTTATTAAAAATGGTACTCAAAGCCCCCAAGCTGCCATCCTTGCTCTTCAAACCGATAAGAAAGATGCCAAGACGAAGGACTCTACGCAATTCGATAATATTTATATATTTAATGTGAAATTATTGTTGAACAACGATCGTTACCCGCACGAAGATATGAGGTTGGACTTTAAAGCTAAAAAATACTCTGAGGCCTATCATATGTATACTGACTTTACCAAATCGTTCGCTTCAAATAATAAACCTATGCTAGATTTTGCCGCTTTCAAGAATCACACGCTATTCGTTATAGACTGCTCGAAGAGGAGGGCTCCTGTTAAACCTTCGATTGTAGACATAAAAATGAAAATTGAAAGTTTGACCCCCTTCTCCCCAAATACCAAGGCCTACTGCATCCTCATACACGACCGCGTTTTGGAGTATTTACCTCTCAGTGGAGTTATAAGAAACATTATGTAATGTAGAAATAATTTAGTATGCGAAGAACTATCGAAGAGTAAACATGAAATTGATTGTTGTGGCAGGTTTTAACCTGCCCGAATTCTATCCTAAGGAAATCTCGTTTGTTAGTGGAGACCAGCATGCCCATTATTTACTTAAGCCTCTCATACCGTACGATTCTTTAAGTTATGACCTGAAGAAGCAAATAAATTACTTGGAATTACATCATCATGGATTGAGGTATAGTGGTGGCTACGTAAGCGATAATGACCTAAATGAAATATTACGTAATCATCTGCTTAATGGAGCTACTACTGTGTACGTAAAAGGACATCAGAAAAAGGAATTTCTGGAAAAACGTTTACATGCATTGGAACAAACGGTGCCATCTATCATCAATGTGGAACAGCTGCTTAATGAAGAGGTTCCAAAGTTCACTAAAGATTTACCTTATTGTTTAAATCATTGTAATAATAATAATAAAATATGTAGTCTAAGAAATGTATTTACCCTTTATAATTGGTTATATTCTAGTTTACCTAAATAAATATGTATTTTATTAATGTTTTTTTTTATTCATCCCCCCCCCCCCCCCCCACCTCTTTGATATTATCCTCTATGCACAAGCACCAGTTACTTAGTATCCAGTTAGACGTTATAAGAGTAAGATGTCATCATCATTTAACTTCATGTTAGATCATTTATTTAAATTGCACGAGTTGAAAAAACTAATAAACTTGTATGCAGAGAAACAGCGTATGTTTTCACAGTTTCAAAAATTAAGTGTTATCGCTGGCAGTGGTGTATTCAGCGATAGAAGACGGTGTGGAACATTTTCACGTGCCACAGCAGCAAGAAGAATTGCTCTCTGAAAAAATGCAGTCTCCAGTATTTTTATCTTGTGGTCATATCGCTAATTCTATAAACAGTCTTTGTAAAGTTTGCGAGATTCGTAAAAAGTGTAAAGTTTGCTACAAAAATGATCGTGATATGATATTCGTACCGTGTGGACATATTGCGATATGCGCAGACTGTAGTTTTTCTCAGAAAACATGCGTAATATGTCGAATACGTTTACATGCTGCAGTTCGTATAAATAATCCATGAAAAAAAAGAAATGGAAACTGCTGCTGCTGCTGCTAAAAAGAGGGTGAGATTTGACGATACGATTCAAGTTAGGTACATCATACATTGGTCTTATGCGTACAGAATGTCCAGAAATGGTCAATGTTGGATTGAGGCATCGGTCGATCGTCAAAGATTTCAACGAAGAATTTCCAATTTAATTCCCGTAATTGTGCCAGTACTACTTAGAATATCAGACAATAAATAGACATTATTTGAGGATAAATCTCATTAGTGTATCAGCAATCATCATGGCGGCGACGGCGGCGGTGGTTACATACTTTATTCTTTTACATGCTGTTACATCCTACCCTACTTTTAATGGGACTCAAGAACACGAAGACATCTTAACAAGCGGCAACAGCGATCCAATTTTACAATTACTATGCTACATTACTCTGTGTATTTCAATTTTATTGTTAAAGTGTATAGTTAGAATTATTATAAGAAAAAAGTGTATTATATCGATGAATTAATTATTGATTATTAAATATTTTTTGCCAAATTAACATTTGTTTTATTTATGTGGAGTATGATTTCAGACGTAAAAGGATCGTTTATGTTATGAACGTGCTCAATTGCCTTTTATTATTTTGCTGACAGTCTGATTTAAAATTAACAGAACTTGCTAGTCTGATACACGTTGGCAAAAAAGGGATATTGTTTATTTTTTTAGTGTTTCGTTAATGTGCGTTAAAAGATTTTCGTTTTTTCGGCGGAGGGGTTTATGGGTATACGCTTTTATTTAATTGTCATTCAGCCACTGTGAGTCGAGAACAGAACTTGATCATGTGCGAGTACCAGTACACCCCGCCCCAGTATCTGGAGGCTTATCTGAGAGAAAAGTGAGTACATTTTAATCTTTTTATTCCTGTGCTTAGTTTTTTAAATTGGATTTTTTTTTTCGTAGTTTCGTAAGCTTGGGTTAGACGACAGTCCTTCTCCTCCTCCAAACGGTTACGACAAGAACCCGTTCATGAAATGGCCACACCGATGGGTGTCGTCGTCCCCCCAGATGCAAATATGGTAATTATTATAGAAAAATTTTAACATAAATAAATACTGATATTTCTCTTTGTTACAGTTTTACGAATATAAAGTCAGAATTAGAGAGTGAGGAGGAGGAGAATCACGTGATGTCTTCACCGCTCTCATATCACCCGCAGCCCATGACGTCGTTCATGGTGCCTCCACCCCCTATGACATCGCCCATGATGACACCACCCCCTATGACATCGCCTATGATACCTCCACCACCTATGACGTCGTTCATGATGACGCCACCCCCTATGACATCGCCCATGATGCCTCCACCTCCTATGACATCGCCCATGATGCCTTCACCCCCTATGACATCGCCCATGATGCCTCTACCTCCTATGACATCGCCCATGATGCCTCCACCTCCTATGACATCGCCCCTGATGTCTCCACCCGCTATGACATCTCCCATGATGACGCCACCCCCTATGACGTCTTTCATAATGCCGCCACCCCCTTCACCATCACCTCCGCCGCGACTATCACCTCAAATTGTGATGGAGGTGTTGAGATTCGTAGCAGTAAGTAAAGTAAATATAATTTTTATACATACATCATGTATTTTCTTTTGTTACAGAATGAATATGATGTCATCACACCCCTGGAGGAATCTGTCATATATTTTAATTAGTATTATATTTTTATTTCTATTAATATATTATTTTAAATATGTTGTTCTCTTTTATTTAAAAATATCTTTACGCCTTTATGCATTCCCAAAAATCGAAAATTTAAAAAAGATTAAAAAAGATTTTTGAAAAAAAAAAATAAAAAAATAAAAAAAAAAAATTAAAAAAATAAAAAAATTAAAAAATTAAAATTTAATAAATTTTGAAAAAAAAAAAATTTTGAAAAAAAAAATTTGAAAAAAAAAAATTTGAAAAAATAAAAACTTTATGAAAGAAATGAAATCCAAAGAAGTCAGAAATCCATAGAGGTAAACTTTAATAGAATAAAATAGCAAAATAAATTTTACTATTCAGCCTAAATCCTCTAATGTCTTAAAAAGACATAAATACTCTTTTCAGAGCTTATTTGCAAACTATCTACATTTAACTGATAAAAATTTGGTCAGTACTACGAATGTAGAAAGCAAATAATTTAATAATTGCAATAAGCCCCACCAGACGGATTAATCCAAATAAGGACTCCCTCTGTTACCAGGCAGTGCAAGTCACCAACCCATGGACCGGTTTCTGGCTTATTAGCCTTCATCAGCATGGTATAGGCAACTCACACTGCACGATAACAAAGGGACTCCAGATCTTGTCAACATCGATCGACATGAAGTCGGTAAGATGCGAATGTGGACCGTGGGGCCCTCTGGTGAAACTTATTGCAATGTGGATTTTGCCCAGACTAGGCTCGTATGAAAGAAATGAAATCCAAAGAAGTCAGAAATCCATAGAGGTAAACTTTAATAGAATAAAATAGCAAAATAAATTTTACTATTCAGCCTAAATCCTCTAATGTCTTAAAAAGACATAAATACTCTTTTCAGAGCTTATTTGCAAACTATCTACATTTAACTGATAAAAATTTGGTCAGTACTACGAATGTAGAAAGCAAATAATTTAATAATTGCAATAAGCCCCACCAGACGGATTAATCCAAATAAGGACTCCCTCTGTTACCAGGCAGTGCAAGTCACCAACCCATGGACCGGTTTCTGGCTTATTAGCCTTCATCAGCATGGTATAGGCAACTCACACTGCACGATAACAAAGGGACTCCAGATCTTGTCAACATCGATATTGCAATTATTAAATTATTTGCTTTCTACATTCGTAGTACTGACCAAATTTTTATCAGTTAAATGTAGATAGTTTGCAAATAAGCTCTGAAAAGAGTATTTATGTCTTTTTAAGACATTAGAGGATTTAGGCTGAATAGTAAAATTTATTTTGCTATTTTATTCTATTAAAGTTTACCTCTATGGATTTCTGACTTCTTTGGATTTCATTTCTTTCATACGAGCCTAGTCTGGGCAAAATCCACATTGCAATAAGTTTCACCAGAGGGCCCCACGGTCCACATTCGCATCTTACCGACTTCATGTCGATCGATGTTGACAAGATCTGGAGTCCCTTTGTTATCGTGCAGTGTGAGTTGCCTATACCATGCTGATGAAGGCTAATAAGCCAGAAACCGGTCCATGGGTTGGTGACTTGCACTGCCTGGTAACAGAGGGAGTCCTTATTTGGATTAATCCGTCTGGTGGGGCTTATTGCAATTATTAAATTATTTGCGTTCTACATTCGTAGTACTGACCAAATTTTTATCAGTTAAATGTAGATAGTTTGCAAATAAGCTCTGAAAAGAGTATTTATGTCTTTTTAAGACATTAGAGGATTTAGGCTGAATAGTAAAATTTATTTTGCTATTTTATTCTATTAAAGTTTACCTCTATGGATTTCTGACTTCTTTGGATTTCATTTCTTTCATACGAGCCTAGTCTGGGCAAAATCCACATTGCAATAAGTTTCACCAGAGGGCCCCACGGTCCACATTCGCATCTTACCGACTTCATGTCGATCGATGTTGACAAGATCTGGAGTCCCTTTGTTATCGTGCAGTGTGAGTTGCCTATACCATGCTGATGAAGGCTAATAAGCCAGAAACCGGTCCATGGGTTGGTGACTTGCACTGCCTGGTAACAGAGGGAGTCCTTATTTGGATTAATCCGTCTGGTGGGGCTTATTGCAATTATTAAATTATTTGCTTTCTACATTCGTAGTACTGACCAAATTTTTATCAGTTAAATGTAGATAGTTTGCAAATAAGCTCTGAAAAGAGTATTTATGTCTTTTTAAGACATTAGAGGATTTAGGCTGAATAGTAAAATTTATTTTGCTATTTTATTCTATTAAAGTTTACCTCTATGGATTTCTGACTTCTTTGGATTTCATTTCTTTCATACGAGCCTAGTCTGGGCAAAATCCACATTGCAATAAGTTTCACCAGAGGGCCCCACGGTCCACATTCGCATCTTACCGACTTCATGTCGATCGATGTTGACAAGATCTGGAGTCCCTTTGTTATCGTGCAGTGTGAGTTGCCTATACCATGCTGATGAAGGCTAATAAGCCAGAAACCGGTCCATGGGTTGGTGACTTGCACTGCCTGGTAACAGAGGGAGTCCTTATTTGAATTAATCCGTCTGGTGGGGCTTATTGCAATTATTAAATTATTTGCTTTCTACATTCGTAGTACTGACCAAATTTTTATCAGTTAAATGTAGATAGTTTGCAAATAAGCTCTGAAAAGAGTATTTATGTCTTTTTAAGACATTAGAGGATTTAGGCTGAATAGTAAAATTTATTTTGCTATTTTATTCTATTAAAAACTTTATATTTATTCATTTACATCACCATCATCTTCGTCATAAATATCAAATTGAATAATATATTTTACAGGTAAATACAGTTTAATTTTAAATAGAAATGTTTTCATGTCGGCTGCAATCATTTCTCTACAAAATCGTTGAATGCTAACGTTCCCCTCGAGAAATTTGTGACACAATTCCAGAGCTCCATTGTACTTCTGAATCTGTTTTTCACATTCTTTATTACGAATTTCATCGTCTTGGATGGACTGTAAATCGTACACATTATCGTGGCGCTCGCTAAATATTAACGCTGAAATTTCATCACATAAGCATTCTACTGCGCTCTGCAAGTCTTCAGCTTTGCTCCAATTCTGTTCACTGTAAAACATCCACATTTTTCTGTTTATTATTATTATTTTATTTAAGGAGAGAGAACACACTGTAATGTAACGAGACAGTTCTAACACTAACTGTTAAAGACTAAGAATTAAAAAAAAGACGATATTTCGCTAGAGTGCTTTAACCTTGAACGCAGGATGACTCATCGATTATATTCTTTCCCCCTCCCCTCCATACTTCATTGCGAGTCAGCAAAAAACCGCGAGAACGCTTTAACCTTGAACGCTAGCGGTCGGTCGGAAGACATTAATCACACACCATCAAAGACTAAATCTAGAGCGCTTTAACCTTGAACGCAGGTGTTCCATCATTCTTAGAATTGGATGTTGCTCTTTTAGTCACGTACTCGCCATTAATCACTCCTTTGATCTAGCCGCCTACAGACAAGTCTCGACAAGTCGCTAACCTTGAACGCAGGTGTGCCTATGACTCATCGCCGGAAACCATTAATCACAGCTTGTTTACATATATCTGACAGCTATTCTTGGAACCACCCACACAGACTCCTTTGATCTAAAACCGCCTACAGACAAGTCTCGACAAGTCGCTAACGTGTGCAGGATTGCGTAAGATGATGCAATATTGCACAATAACCTTGAACGCGGGCAGCGAGCGGAGGACTGACTTCACTCACTTCATAGCGATATTAGGAGTAAAGCAACATTTACCGCGTGTAGTACATGGATGGGGACTATCCACGGAAAGACGCGGTCTCGCTTCCCTACTTCTAGCGGCTTGTATATCAGCTATATCGCAGAAGCAATACAACTGTAGGCGAGAGGTGTATTGAGGATATACCATCCATCGGAGGGGATGTAAAGCAGCCAGTCCCTTGTCTATTAAATGTTAGGCAAGTAAAAAATCCCTACTCTTAGTCAGATAAGAGGTTCGGCAAAATTTCCAGGTTGGGGTTGCTCGTCTCCTGGCGTCGGTGATTGGCCTCCGTAGCGGAAATAGGCCGACGTTAAATAAGTGATTAAAAAAAAAAAAAAAACCTTGAACGCGCACGTGTGCCTATTGCGTAAGATTACGTAATATTGCGCAATACGCTTTAACGATGATGCAATACCTTCTGGTCGTTGACGATTACTTCTTCTCCATCCCCTCGCCGAAGACTACGCCCCATGACGATTGCGTAAGATTACGTAATATTGCGCAATACGCTTTAACGATGATGCAATACCTTCTGGTCGTTGACGATTACTTCTTCTCCATCCCCTCGCCGAAGACTACCCCCCATGATGATATTGCGCAATGGTCTTCAGCTCTTGTACACCCCTCCATAAGCTCTTCTCCACCCTCCACCTTCCGGTCTTTGACGATTTACTTCTTGTACACACCCCTAAACCCCATCTCCGAAGACTTCTTCACCTAAACCACCCCCGTCATGGTGCTCCTAATGGACACATGCCATCCAGCTCCAAGTGGCGCAGTGAGTGGCGCCGTAACCTCTTTGCCCCTCTACTGATACGACCCCCTGAGATCTCAATAGCACGCGTATCCGCTGTATTTTTCATATGTTGTCACTGGCGCCCAAATAACTTTTTTTTTTGTAGTATAAATGTGTGGCAACATAGCCCCTTCCAAAAACTTTGAAAGTTCCCCGCGGAACGCCTTTATTTTTCTATATTCTTTTCCGTCCGACAGAGATAGCGTCAACCTCACCTCTATTGAGCGATATTCTAATACTCATAGTCTGAAGATAAATGTTGATAAATGTGCGGTAATATGTTTTTGCAATAAAAAAAACATCAACCATGTCAAAGATAACTTAAAGTTAAAGATATCAAATAAAACCCTAACCGTTGTAGATAAAGTGAAAAGTTTAGGTCTAATTTTTGACGAAAATTTAAGATTTAAAGAGCATGAAAATTTAAGATTTAAAGAGCATGTAAATTTAATAATCAGAAAGGCTTACGTTGCATTAAAATTATTGTATAACAATATAAATATCATCAATTTCAAATTACGCAAAAAACTGTGCGAAACACTTGTACTACCTATATTACACTACTGAAATGTCGTCTATTATACTTACCTGGACAAAGCAACACAAAATCGCTTGCAAAAAATACAGAATAGCTGTTGCCGATTTGTCTATCGTATTCGGAAATACCATCGTACTTCCTCAAAAATAAATGATCTTGGTTGGTTGCGAGTGGGGAATATATATAAATACAATATATCGGTATTTACTCACCGTATTCTGCTCACTTCCTCACCAACATATCTTCGCAATAAATTTGTATTTAGGAATAATATTCACAATGTAAATTTGAGACACGCAAATAAATTGTCAGTACCATCTTATCGTCTTACCCTGTTTCGCAGATCCTTCTCTTATAACTCTATAATAATTTACAACAATATAAATGATGTGATAGAAGGTCTTACCGTAGACAATTTTCGCAAAAAAGTAAACACTAACTTTTTTTCACTGCAGTAATTTCCTAACGATATTTATTAACTGGTCCTTCACTGCTTGATATTTTTATTGATTTATCTTATTATTGTAAGTACATTGTGTCTTTTATGTCTTTATCATATCACTTATGCCATTTTATTTAAGTCATTTTTCTTTTTTCGCATATCCATTCACCATGTGTACTACTTATTATCTTCTGTTTTTAGTGAAATAATTATTATGTTAGATTAGGTTAAGTAGAATAGCTGTAGCTAGACTTCGCCTTTGTGAATGCATGTATTGTATGTACATCTTTCCCAATAAAGACTTATTATTATTATTTTTTTTTTTCGTTTCCGAAAGAAAGTGCTGGACAGTCTCCCTGTGGCCTCCGACACCACACAGAGAGAGCGCCAGCGAATAATCTACAGCAACTCCCCACATCCCGCAGGGTTAGTCACTGTAGATTCCAGACTCGTGTGCCCTAAGTAGACGAAGGGATCCCAGGATGACCGCTTTCTGCATTTGACCAGCCAACCATTCTGCCGATGTTTGGCAGGCAGGCATGGTCTTCAATGCGGAGAGCAGCGTGGGCTTCATACCTCCGAGTACACCGATTATCAGGACGACCATTTTGACAGAGTAGCCTGGGAATAGCACTTGGAGCTCGTACCGGAGATCTCTGTATTTAGTCCGTTTCTCCTCCTCCTTCAAGGCGATGTTTGTCTCAGCAGGTGCTGAGAACTCGATGACGTACATCACCTTGGTCTGATGGTCGAGGAGGACTATGTCAGGCTTATTGGCGTGAATTCGCCTGACGGTCGGGAACGAGTAGTTCCAGTAAATCCGGCATTTCTCGTTCTCGACAACGGACTCGATATCTCCGGGGACGTAAGGCAGCACTGGTGTTTGGTCTATCTGGTACGAGTGCCGTAGATGGTAGTATAGCACTCGTAAAGCCGCGTTATGTCGTTGGATGTAGACCGAAGTCGCATAAATCGGGCATGCAGATAATAAATGCATGAGCGACTCCGGCGCCTGACGGCAGGTCCTGCAGTTGATATCAGGTACCTCTACACCCATCACGCGACTGCGATAGACCAATGTGTTAATAACACCATCTTGGCAGGCCACAATGTATCCCTCGGTCTCCGACTTCAGCCCCGCTGACCTTAAAAATGCGAAGGTCAGCTCTGTCGATAAACCAAGTGCTTCTATGTTGTTATAGAAAACACCGTGCAGGGGTTTATCGACGTGCTGCCTGAACAGATTTCTCTGTTCGGCAGCTTTGATGTGGGCTGTCAGACGATTAGGCGGAAGCTCAGTGACTGAGTCACCTCGCCGGCCTTCTCGCCTGTAGTCGAACACGAGACCGAGTTCATCTGCGGCCCTCTGTGCTGCCCTAAACAATAAAGCGCCAACTCCCACAGCTTCATGATCTCTCACTAACTGTAAGAGTGGGTCCGAGCTCCTGATGACATTACATGCTATACTCAGTGCCACTCTGCCATGCATGCACTCCAGACTCAAGAGTCCTCGGCCCCCCCGTTGACGTGGGAGGTATACACGAGAAACGGACGATCTAGGATGAATACTCCTATGAATATTCATCA
The DNA here is from genome assembly GCA_963680705.1 of Rhagium mordax. NCBI lineage: Eukaryota > Metazoa > Arthropoda > Insecta > Coleoptera > Cerambycidae > Rhagium > Rhagium mordax. The sequence continues at coordinate 28,069,930 of OY796664.1, forward strand.
TCTTGCGGGTATTCCTGTAAAATTGACGCAGCTCATCTACTCCCCATTTGACTACGCCAAAGGAGTAGAGCAGAATCGGAACGGCACGCATATTAGTGGCAGACACCTTGTTCTTCCCCGAAAGTTCTGATGACCAGATCTTTCGGAGTCGGTGTCTGTACTTGCCACGGAGAGAATCCTTTATTTGGTTCACATCCTGGATGTTATTATTATTATTATTATTTTTTTTTTTTTTTTTTTTTCCGTTTCCGGATGAAAATGCTGGACAGTCTCCCTGTGGCCTCCGACACCACACAGAGAGAGCGCCAGCGAATAATCTACAGCAACTCCCCACATCCCGCAGGGTTAGTTACTGTAGATTCCAGACTCGTGTGCCCTAAGTAGACGAAGGGATCCCAGGATGACCGCTTTCTGCATTTGACCAGCCAACCATTCTGCCGATGTTTGGCAGGCAGGCATGGTCTTCAATGCGGAGAGCAGCGTGGGCTTTATACCTCCGAGTACACCGATTATCAGGACGACCATTTTGACAGAGTAGCCTGGGTATAGCACTTGGAGCTCGTACCGGAGATCTCTGTATTTAGTCCGTTTCTCCTCCTCCTTCAAGGCGATGTTTGTCTCAGCAGGTGCTGAGAACTCGATGACATACATCACCTTGGTCTGATGGTCGAGGAGGACTATGTCAGGCTTATTGGCGTGAATTCGCCTGACGGTCGGGAACGAGTAGTTCCAGTAAATCCGGCATTTCTCGTTCTCGACAACGGACTCGATATCTCCGGGAACGTAAGGCAGCACTGGTGTTTGGTCTATCTGGTACGAGTGCCGTAGATGGTAGTATAGCACTCGTAAAGCCGCGTTATGTCGTTGGATGTAGACCGAAGTCGCATAAATCGGGCATGCAGATAATAAATGCATGAGCGACTCCGGCGCCTGACGGCAGGTCCTGCAGTTGATATCAGGTACCTCTACACCCATCACGCGACTGCGATAGACCAATGTGTTAATAACACCATCTTGGCAGGCCACAATGTATCCCTCGGTCTCCGACTTCAGCCCCGCTGACCTTAAAAATGCGAAGGTCAGCTCTGTCGATAAACCCAGTGCTTCTATGTTGTTATAGAAAACACCGTGCAGGGGTTTATCGACGTGCTGCCTGAACAGATTTCTCTGTTCGGCAGCTTTGATGTGGGCTGTCAGACGATTAGGCGGAAGCTCAGTGACTGAGTCACCTCGCCGGCCTTCTCGCCTGTAGTCGAACACGAGACCGAGTTCATCTGCGGCCCTCTGTGCTGCCCTAAACAATAATGCGCCAACTCCCACAGCTTCATGATCTCTCACTAACTGTAGGAGTGGGTCTATCAACGTTTAATAACTAAACTAATTTGTTAAGGCTGTGTCAACGTTAGTTAACCATTCGTTATAACCAGTGATAGTGGGAGGGAACGACCGATATTCGTATTAAGTCAATTAATCGCTATCACCACATCTGATTTAACTCTTGGCCGTTGAATTCAACGCAGGTCGTGGCAAACCCTTAATATATCGAAGTCTCGAAATCGATAGATTAACGGCAACTGTCGACAATGAATGCTTCCTCGTATACAGGCTTCGCAACGTCCTGAACTAAAGATACAACACTAGCTAAACACTTTGCACAATACACAATTCACTTCTGACACCTGCCCAGACAGGTCTTGCTCGTTCACTCTTCTTTGGCTTCAGCCGAATGGTCAAACCGACGCAATTGCGAGGGTCGTTAGCTATGGGGTCAACACAGATACTAGACTATTACTAGAACGCAATAAGAAGACATGGATAATAAATAAGTGTATATATTAAACAATCATCATAGTACATATAGAGCCTCACCTAGCAAGGTCTGCCACCATAACCACGATACCCCCACAAGGGGTCAGCGACCGCGACGGCCGCGCTTAAAGACGAGTGATCGATTGCCGAAAGAGAATTATTACATGGACGTGACTGGCAATTTAGTGAGTAGGTTTTATAGATTTACTGTTAGAATTAGACTAAAAATTTAAGGTAATATTCTCCAAAAGGGGTATATGCCGTTAGACGTCTGTGGATATTTCAGAAAGGGGAAATCTCTTCGAATGCTATCTCACAAGGCGGTCACCTGGTAATAATGGGGAAGTGCCCCGGTACCCGTGCGTACCGCACTGGGGCCTATCCTGGCTTGATTTAATCAAAAATGGCGGATTTCCATTTTGCGAGATCATTGGGAGGTCTCCCACTATATATATGGAAATGACCCGAGACCACTTCATGTCGCCACGTGGCGTCGCAAATTCCGCTATTTCCAAATTTTATTCAGTTCCTAAAATTTCAAAATGGTGCTATCAGACACGATCCCGGTAGAGACGATGACCAATGGGTAGGCGAGGCCAGCTCAACCATCCTTGGAAGCCGTAGGTCACGGACTCACTAGGAATTCCAGAACGCGAGGGTAGAGTGAACCTATGGGTCCGTAGATCAGTGCGACCACGAAGGTGGATCAGTCTATGATAGATCAGATCAAGAGCTACCGATCTACGGTAGATTCACTCTCGCGCCTTTGTGGAGTATTCCTGTGATCCGTTAGACCGGCTTATGAAGATGATTACCTGCGCTGTAATCATCATAATTAAAACCCCAGTCCGTCCATAGAGGATTCGGCACTGGCAGAGGATAATGCATATCCTTGGTCGTCTCTACATGCTGCATCGTGCCTGGATGCGTTCGTTCAAACATGAGATATGGGCCGAAAAAGATAAAGGGAATTTTGGAAACTGTACTGAAAATCGTCTTAAAAATTTTATAAAAAATCCTGATATGCATGGATTCACGCATATCAGGCAAAAAGAAGGAATTTTGGGTTTAGGAACTGACTTGAATTTCGACATATTTTTGATAAAAAAATGGTGTACATGGAACAGATGTTCCACATACACCATTCAAGCCTTAGCTTGTGTGCTTATGTCTAATTGGGATCTTTTGCTTAAAACTACTTTCACAGCATCTCCTGGGTTCGATAACACTCCCCTCCTTTTGAAAATTCGTCTTTTGGAATCGATCACTATTACACTTTGTCACTGCTTAAGAGTACTTAATAATATTTTAAAATTAATTACTTCCCTCAGGAAATAAATAAAAGAAATGGATATATGGATCATAGGATTTATTAACAACTCTTGTGGGAATATGGTGGTGGTGGTATGGTTAAAATTGATAGATAGAACACAATACAATTTATACAATTATTGGCCGAATGGTAGTATGGGACTGAACATTTAGAATTTATAATAATTATTGGCCTCATAGGTTTAAAAGTAGAATGGATCATAACATTGGTAATTTATAGAATTATTGGTCAAAAGTGGACTTAACATATTTATCGAATGAACATATTTGGAAAACATGATAGTAATAATAATAATAATAATAATAATGTTTATTTAATATTAATAGTCCAATACATATGACAGAATGTAACTAATAATTACATATATCTAAATAAACATAAATACACCACAAAATATCAAGGATATTTGAGCGTGGGATACAATTAATAATATATCTAGAACAATAAACATCAATAATACTAATACTAACGATACTACTAACTAAATAATATATTATCGGAGGTATCTACTAGATTTTGTATATACCTACAGACCTATACATACACTCACACATGCGCAACTATACTAAAATATACACACTTGACACATACATATATGGATAAATATAAATAATATAATATTTTATGGATAGGTATAATAAAACGACAAACATTACAAGGACCTACTAAGGTCTGTACGTACTGTACACGATTAGTAATTATTAGCTGAGTAATAATTAGAATTTATTTGAGTTATATTTTAATAAATAATAAATAATAGGTAATTTTAAACAATAAATAATCAGAGGAATTTCCAAAACTGTAGAGTAGGTATGTATGTTTGCAATGGTGTCAACCATAAACACAACAATAACAATAGCAGTTAATTTGGTTAGTTGTTTTTTAAATCAATTATAGAATAGATTTTTTTCCGTTTTTGTGAAAAAATATATCTTTTACACTCCTTTTTAAATTTATTTAATGAATTAACCGTTGTTATTTCTTGAGGTAATGAGCTAAAAATTTTAGGTGCTAGAAAACTTAAACTTCTCTGCCCTATTGTTTTTTGCATAAATTGAACTACAAAGTTACGTGATTTTTGTCTTGTGTTATAGTCATAAGTTGGCAATTTTAGTAGATGTTTATTCCTGTAAATATGAATGCAAACTGTATAAAAATAATGCTGCCTTATATCAAAGATTTTTATTTCATCAAGTAACTGGTCTGAGGGATACAATAAACTTTTATTTAGAATTATTTTAAAAAATCTTTTTTGTAACGTTTCAACAGATATTAGATGATTATTCAGTACACCTCCCCATCCCAATATCGCATAGGTTAAATGTGGATTTGCCAATGCATGATACAATATTTTTAGGTCTTCTGTATTCAATATATTCTTAACTTTGTGAAATAAATATATGATGGATCTAAGTTTTTTTGTTATGTATCCCATATGTTCATCCCATTTTAAATGGCAATCTATATAGATACCTAAATATTTAACGCTGTTAGTTGAATTAATGTGTATTATTCGGCCATTGTCATTGATTTCTAGATTATTATATCCTGGTAGTTTATTTTTGTATGAAGAAAATGGAAGAAAAAAAGTTTTATCAAAATTAATGGTAAGTATCTTACTGTTAAACCATTTTTTAATACGTGTGAAATCTGCCTCTACTTTCTGTTTTAATTTAACCCAATCTGTATCTTTATAGTAAATGACTGTATCGTCTGCGAACGTAATTATTTCTCCAAGGGTCTGAAGTAAAAATAAATTATTAATGTAGATAATAAATAGTAATGGGCCCAGAACAGTGCCTTGAGGAACACCATATTTAATTGTTTTTGGATCGCTGTGTACTCCATTAAGGTTAACATATTGAGTTCTGTCTTCCAAGTAACTATTAAATAATTTTAGATTAATTCCTCGAATACCAAGGTCCTCTAAAGATTCACAAAGTAGTGAGAAACTCACCGTATCAAATGCCTTCGCTAGGTCTAGAAAGACAGCTAACGAAGGCGTTTGTTGATCTAACGAGATATAAATTTTTTTTGTAAGAGATACAATAGCATCTTGCGTTGATACCCCCGTTTGGAAACCATATTGTTTTGTGGATATGACATTATATTTATGTAAGTAAGAAGTAAGTCTTTTTTTGATAATCTTTTCGAAAATTTTGGTGAAGTTCGTTATTAGGGATATCGGCCTGTAATTACTTGGGTCAAGTTTATTGCCTTTTTTAAAAATCGGTGTAACTATAGATGTTTTAAATGCAGATGGGACGATTCCGGTGTCAATTATATTGTTTATGATATGAGCTAATGGGTCACAGATATATTGAACTATATGTTTCAATGTTTCCGCGCGTATATTGTCAATTCCAGGAGACTTTTTATTTTTAAGTGCATTAATGATATCAGTCACTTCATACTTGTTTGTGTGACTTATGTAAATTGAGTTTTGTAATGTTTTTATTTTTTGATGAATAGTTATAATCTGGTACAATTTTTTCAGCTAACTTTGCTCCCGTGTCTATAAAAGTTTTATTAAATATATCAGACATATCTTTATTATTTGTAACTATTTCGTTTTTCTCATTATTGATTAACCCTATTTTATTATTTGTGTTTGTTTTGGTATACAGTTGTTTAATAGATTTCCATATATTTATTTTATTATTTTTATTAGTTTCAATCAAATTTTTATAATATTCAGTTTTTCTTTTTTCAATCAAATGTTTAAGAATTTTCTTGTAATTTTGATATTCCATCGTTATTTCTAGATTTTCAGGATTCTGCTTAGTGGCAAAAAATAGCGAATTTTTGTGATTTATTGAATTTACCAAAGAGGTTGTTATCCATTCCTTTCTTTTAATATTTTTGTGTAAAATTTTTTTGTAATATGTACACAATTTTATTTTACGTAAAATGGTTTCTGTAAATTTATTTGTCGCAAACTCTACATTTACACAGTTATATACGCAGTCCCAATTCACTTTCCTTAATTCATTTTTTAATGTGTTATAATTTATGTAACTTACAAATTTATTACTATTTTCTACATTATTTATTTTTTTTGATATGACAATCTGTAGAGCAATCGTATAGTGATCTGTAATATCTGAAGTTATTATCATTGGTATGCATAGATCAAGATCAGTTTGAGTTTTAAGAAAAATATGGTCAATACAAGATGCTGTATTTCCTTGTACTCTTGTATATTTATTTATTAATGACACATAACCATATTCGTAAAGGATATTGAGGTATTCTGTAGAATAATCACATTTCTTTAGTATGTCAATATTTAAGTCTCCTACAATTAGCTCATAGTCATACTTTTTTTTTTGGTTTGTTAAAAGTGTTTGTAAGTCTAAATTGAACTGATTTGGGTCTAGTGATGGTGATCTGTATACTGCTAGTATTGATATTGTTCTACTGTTAAAGAATATTTCCAAGTTTATAATATATATTTCATGTAATTTAATTATGTTGAAATTGAAGGGAAGTGAATTTTTTAGGAATATAACAACGCCATCATTTTTATTCAATTTTGCCTCATTGTAGATTAAGTTGTAACCTTCTATATTATAGAAGTCTAAATTGTCTATTTGATGTGTTTCAGTTAACACGATACAATTAAATTGTATATCTTGTTGGCTCAATATAATTTTCATTTCATTTAAATTTTTATTGATGCTTCTAATATTATTGTGCATCATTTTGAAATTTAAGAAATCATCATTAATTTTGTATACCTGACTGCATTGTTTAAAATTTTCAACAATTTCAGTTCCAATTTCCTCATATTCAAAATCACGTATGTACCTTTCCATTTTTTATTATTTACCTATTTGTTATTTATTAAGTACCCTATATTACAACATTCCCTATCCTATGTAAAATACAACTCAATTAGCACTGGGATTTCGATTCCTGGATAACACTCTTGGTTCCAAAATGATTGCTCTTTTTGGTTTAGTTCCTGTTTCTTTTCCTGGAGTGACCTCAAGTTTTCTTTTCTTCCCTTCTTCTTCTTCTTCTTTCTTATTTACTGTGTGTGTTGGTTGATCTATTGGTTCTTTTGTTTTTTCCTTTAATTTCTTCAAGCTATTTGGACGCTGCTCTTCGATTTCGATATCCTTGGTGGTAATTGGGGTAGATGGTTCACTATTTGTACGGTGTTCTGGAGTCGGTAAGTAGTATTGTGTAGCAGTTAAGTGCTTTTTTCCTTTAACGTCTTCGTAGCTATAAATAACCTCTTCAATTACTAACTTGTTTCCCCTAAGATAAGCTTTTTTATTTGCTTCCTTTGCTTCTTTCAATGCATTGACTAAAATTTTTTTCTTTTCCAGATCTTCCTTTATTAAATCTTCATTTATAAAAATATTTAACCCCTTTAATCTTGTTCTTGTGTTAATTATTTTGTTTTTTGTGAAGTTAGACAGAAATTCCACCAATACTGGTCTAGGTTTGTCTGCTATTTTGCCCAGGCGAAATGTATTTTTAATTTCGTATGTTTCAAAATTCGTAATCTGCAACTTTTCTTTAACTAGCTTCTCTATTATCTCCACTAGATCATTATCTGTCTCATTGTTTCCCTCTTCAATTCCATAAAATATTAGGTTTTTATTTTTAATTTTTTTTTCGACAGTTTTTAAGCGATTTCTAAGTTGTATGTTTTCTGCCTCTACATCATATATTTTTTGTTTCACTTCAGATATATCAGTATCAATTTTCTGCGTTAAGTTCTTTAGTTGACTTTCAACACCATCTATTTTCTTTGTTAGACTTTCATTAAATTTTAGGAGCGCTTCATATACATGTCCTATCGTAATATTTTCATTATCCATATTATAGGTTTCTACATGGGACCTCAGGTTTGATGAAGATTTCAATTTATATTTATTCCAAGTAATAATTACTATTGTATTTGTATTGTCTACGGCGGGTAGATACCACTAGATTTCACTATTCTTCACTAGATGGTGTAGCTGAAGGTAGCAAGTGCAGCGAAAATTATAGGTTTTTACTGAATTACACAACACAGCGTTAAGTAATACGACTGCACTAATCTTGCGTAGAATAGTCAATGGTTTATTTATATAACACAAAACTTTAATGCAAATTTTTTCCGTCAGAGATAACTAATTTATTTGTACACAACACAGGCTTGACATTCACGTGACTTTGTCGGACAATCGATTGTGTCTTTATGCACTGTTTTCTGAATCTTCTGTCTTGCTCTTCGATCTTCGTCTTCTGTCTTCGTCTTCGTCTTATGTCTTGGGAGTCCATCCTCTTGGAGAATGCTGCACTCCACTGCTTGGCTCGTTCGTCTGGAATCTGCCAACATACCATTGGGATTGGTGGATCATTGCATTGGGAATTTATGGTTATGATCTCAGGATGGGATCTGCATGCATCTATTTATGTTCAGGCTGTGAACATAAATCAGTACGTATTAGTTAAAATTGAAACAAAGGATACCGCAGTATCCGACTATAAATTTGGACTTTAAAATTTCTGGACATAATCTCATCATTCTTATTTTCTCCTCGCGTGTGGACAGCGAAAGGAGAGACTTCTCTACGGAACGTCTTTAGAAATACAACTTAAATTTGGTAGTTTAACATTTGTCAAAGGAATTATGAGTCTTCGCTCTCTCTCGAGATTGAAAGGATTACAGGAATTTTGTGGAATATTTTCAGAAAGGATATTTGCTTCAGAGGAACCCTCTGTAAGCGGAATAGTCTGGTCAGTGGTTTGCTTGGAATCATTAGTTCGAATAGAATTTTGGTCATGTACTAGTGTGGAAGGATCTGGATCATGAATGGAAATATCAGCATGCGAAGCTGCTTGCGAACTGGTTTCCGGCCCTTCGGAAACGCTACCCTTTGTCTGCTTCGACGCAGGATGCCTCCTTACATTCGAGACAGCTACGCTGGCTGTATTAGGGGTATGAATTTGGACTTGGACGGAAATTGGATCATTGGTATGCTCTGGTCCATCGTGCGGATCGCCCATTGAAGAGTCATCGGAATCGTCTTCACTGGATGCGAATCCTACTTCCTCCGTTGGTTTCACAAGTCTCAGATCGTTCACATGTAATCGGGATAGATGTTGGTCTTTCTGGATAATATAAACCTCATTTGACACTTTCTCTGTCACCCTATGTGGCCCAGTCCACGAAGGTATAAATGCTTGCTTGTCTTTCCGCATATTTTTAGCCATAACTCTGTCTCCAACTTTTAAAACAATAGGAGTGACTGCTTCCTTAGGGGCGTATTTTTGTCTATACTGTTGTGAATTTTGACTTATATTTTGAACGATAGCTGGTCTGGTTAATGTAGGTTGCCTTTCTTGGAAATAGCTTTCTATCTGCCATTCGCCTGCTTCTGCTAGTTCGTAGCCTAGAACTGCAAAGCTTGGGGTATATCCGGTGGAAGCGTTCCTACGTGTTCTTAGATTGTAAAGCATTTGTACAATGTACATATCCCATGTGTCTGTTGCCTGATTGAACATAAGAGATTTTAAAATTTTCTTGGCTTCCTGCACCTGTCTTTCTATTGGATTTGCTTGTTGATGATAAATGGGCGTATAGAAATTTTGAATATGGTTGCGTTTACTAAACTGAGTATACCATCCACTTTGGAAATGTCCTCCTTGATCTGATATGATAGTCTTCGGCAAGCCAAACCGAGATATCCAGTGCTCCTCCAGAAATCGGACTAAAGTTTCACCATTCACCTTTACGAAAGCTTGCGCTTCGGTCCACTTAGTAAATAGATCGACCGTCATGACTATAAATCGATTACCAGTGTCCTTAGCGCGTTTGTATGGTCCCAAGATATCCATACTGATCACCTCAAAAGGGTATTGAGGTTCATGACACCGTAATGGGGCTTCCGGCTGCACTTGTCGTCCTTTAACGGATTTGCACACTAAACAATTTTGAATATATTGGCCTACCAGCCTGGACATGTTGTTAAAATAATAAGTTCTAGATATGGTCCGAAAGGTTTCATCTCTTCCTGGATGGCCGACACCAGTCTTGTCGTGAAAATGTGAAATAGTTTCTTTGATCTTACGTTTAGGAACCACTAAATAAATTTTGTCTGAAATCAATCTCATAAGTATGCCATTTCTCACTTGATGAGTTGAGTAAAATATCTGGTCTTTAACCGATCTCTCATTTATAGTTCGTTGACTGAGTTCAATCCAACGACTAACTTTCTCCCTGATGTTCGTAGAATCCTGTTGACTTTCTATAATTGATTGATAAAGTTCCAAATGGGTGATAGCCAAAATATTTTCTTTTGATTTGAATTTAGGCGGAAACATTCGCTCGTCATCGAGATGCTCCAAACTTGAATTTTGAGGATTCCTACTGAGATAATCGGCCAAAAGATTTTCTTTGCCTGGACAGTGTTCAATTTTGAAAGAATATTCTTGCAACAACAACGACCATCTTGTAAACTTCGTTTTCTCATCTCGGTGCTTATCCAACCACAGGAGAGCCCTATTATCAGTTCGGACGATGAAAGGTTTGTCTGCTAAGTAAATCTTATATCGCTTAACGTAAGTAACCACACTTAGACATTCTAGCTCGTTAATGTGATATTTTCTCTCTGTAGGAGACAAGGTATGACTCGCATAAGATATAATATGTCTTTCACCTCCATCGCCGAACTGATATAAAACTGCTGCCATGCCTAGTAGACTAGCATCCGTCTGAAGAATAAAAGTTTTGTCCAAATCTGGTCTATGAAGTTCCAAGGGTTCTGCTAAGATCTGCTTAATATTCATAAATGCGTTCTGGGCCTCCTTTGTCCATTTATAGCGGACGTCGTTCGAGAGTAGTCTGGTTAGCGACTTGGTAATGAGGGCTGCATTAGGGATGTATTCTCTTACCCAGTTGCATAGACCGAGAAAACTCTGAAGTTGTCGTTTATTGTTAGGAACAGGATAGTTCTGAAGCTGCAATTTATGTTTATCAAGTGGTCTAGTGGTATCTAAAGTAATCTGATGCCCAAGATAGGTAATCTCATTAGTAGCGATTACACACTTATCCGGAGAAACCTTCAAGTTATGTAGCCTTAATCGTTCAAATATCAACCTGAGGTGCTCCACATGTCCTTCCAAATCTTCACTATAAATGATGATGTCGTCTAAATAGACTTTACAGAAATGGTGCAAATATCCTGTTAGTACATCTTTGGCCATGAATTTTTGGAATGTGCACGGGGCAGTCTTCAAGCCGAACGGCATAACATTGAATTGATAGGCAGCTCCATCATGAGTAGTAAACGCTGTGTAAATTTTGGATGAATCATCTAAAGGAATTTGCCAATATCCGCTCTTCAAATCAAGTACAGTAAATACTGTAGCTTTCCCCAGGTCCTTGATACTTTCATAGATTTTTGGTAAAACAGAGGCTTCGTCAAGCGTGACTTCGTTTAATCTACGATAGTCGATACAGAAACGCGGTTTCTTATCTTGTCTCTCAATGATGACTGGGGGTGAACTATATGGTGATGTGCTTGATTCAATAACACCGGCTTTTAACATTTCCTCTATCTGATCATACATGATCTTCTTTTTACTAGGCGACATGGGATATGGCTTTACATTGAATGGACGATGGTCCTTAACGATAATTTTGTGTTTAACACTTACGGTGGTTGCTTGAGTCAATTCCACCGTAAATAGATCAGAAAATTCTTTGAAAAGTGAATTGAAAATGAAGTTAGAAATTTTTAGGGTTTCCGGCAATTCTTCATTAGATGCTCTATCGGTTGCCTGATTCCAGAACACGGTGATACGTCTGTCTATTCCCACATACACACATTTCCTATGATAGTCAAATACGACATGTTGAGAATAAAGGAATGGAGCTCCTAATATGATTCCTTCGTTCAGTTCTTCTATAACTTGAAATGGTACATGGAAACGAACATCCGATATAAAGATGTCTAGAGAAGTAGTGCCTTGCGAATCAATAACGTGATCGCCACAAGCAAGAGCGAAAGTTTGAGGATCTGATAGATTATTCATCGATGAGAGAAATTGCGGATGAATGATATTCCTTGTGGCACCGGTATCAAGAAGTGCGAACACAAGTTTATTATTAACGATAATTTTGATTCGAGGCAAAGGATTAAAATTTGATAAATGGTTAATGGCTTCTGATAGGATTAGAGGTTGAAAGTTGGCAGGGTCTTTGGCATATTCTGGGTATTCTGACGTCAGGTCAGGTAAGTGGTCAAATGGGTTTATAGTTTGGGATTGGTCTATTGACGACGAGGCGTACTCGTAGGGCCGACTGGAGGGGGATTGCGGGAATTGCCCTGTTCTCGAACCCCTGAGAAGTTTCCCTGTTGTCGTCTCTTATAAGGATTGTTTGGACAGTCGGAATGGTAGTGCCATTGGACATCAGGACAGAATCGACATGGTGTAGGAGGAATTTTCTGGTTGTTGGAATTTGGACGGTTTTGATTGCTAGAGGTTGCCTGCTCTTGGAAATGGACTTGTCGGTTCCTGACGTCTTGAGTGTCTCTATTGTTATTCTCACTTTGGGAAGTATGCCAAACACGGCCATTATAGGAGTTGCCAGAAGATGGTTGATTATAATTTTGTGTATATGATTTTGACTTAGATTTATTTTCATTGGAACGCGCCGCAGATCCTTCATCAGCTATATCTCGCTCTACCCTAGATGCTATCGATACAAGTGACTCAGTGTTAAAAATATGTGTTCCGCGTAAGCGAGAACGTATCTCCGGTCTGAGTTGGTCCAGTATGATACTGGCCTTCAGAGCTTCCGGTTTGAAGGGGTCGACCCTATTAAAAAGACATATTTTCTTGGTAATGAATACCGCTGATGAATCACCTGCATGCTGCATCTCTCCATAAAGTTTTGTGATTGCCTGGGTGTAGATATCGCCTGAATCAAATCTATTGCGGAAACGTTCAATGAATACTTCGTACGAAGTAATGAGAGTTCGATATTGATCAAACCATTTTCGGGCTTCTCCTTTTAGTTGCTCAGTTATTAAATGGAATCGGTCTGTACTGTTATTAATTCTTGCTCTGTGGCAATAGTCCTCGAAATTTCGGATGAAAGTTTCGGGACTCTCATGGTCTAAGCCATGATATTCCACGTTAGGACTACGTGGTCGGTCATAGGTAGAAGTTGTGCACTGTGCTGCGTCTTGCATAGCGTTTACAAAAGTTTGCGCCATCTTGGCGAATAGATCTTCCATTGATGGAGGATTTTCAGGGGACCTCAACGAGGGAGAAACATTACTGATCAGTTCCGGCTGCCGCTCCGGCACTACGGAGGAATCTTCCATCAACCCGGTCTCTTGCTCGTAGAAGCCACTAGGGGTCAAAGATATCAAAGGATTGTCGTTCATGACTACGATTCATGCAAGAGATGAGGTCAACCGAAGCACAGCCCCACGTTGGGCGCCATATCAACGTTTAATAACTAAACTAATTTGTTAAGGCTGTGTCAACGTTAGTTAACCATTCGTTATAACCAGTGATAGTGGGAGGGAACGACCGATATTCGTATTAAGTCAATTAATCGCTATCACCACATCTGATTTAACTCTTGGCCGTTGAATTCAACGCAGGTCGTGGCAAACCCTTAATATATCGAAGTCTCGAAATCGATAGATTAACGGCAACTGTCGACAATGAATGCTTCCTCGTATACAGGCTTCGCAACGTCCTGAACTAAAGATACAACACTAGCTAAACACTTTGCACAATACACAATTCACTTCTGACACCTGCCCAGACAGGTCTTGCTCGTTCACTCTTCTTTGGCTTCAGCCGAATGGTCAAACCGACGCAATTGCGAGGGTCGTTAGCTATGGGGTCAACACAGATACTAGACTATTACTAGAACGCAATAAGAAGACATGGATAATAAATAAGTGTATATATTAAACAATCATCATAGTACATATAGAGCCTCACCTAGCAAGGTCTGCCACCATAACCACGATACCCCCACAAGGGGTCAGCGACCGCGACGGCCGCGCTTAAAGACGAGTGATCGATTGCCGAAAGAGAATTATTACATGGACGTGACTGGCAATTTAGTGAGTGGGTTTTATAGATTTACTGTTAGAATTAGACTAAAAATTTAAGGTAATATTCTCCAAAAGGGGTATATGCCGTTAGACGTCTGTGGATATTTCAGAAAGGGGAAATCTCTTCGAATGCTATCTCACAAGGCGGTCACCTGGTAATAATGGGGAAGTGCCCCGGTACCCGTGCGTACCGCACTGGGGCCTATCCTGGCTTGATTTAATCAAAAATGGCGGATTTCCATTTTGCGAGATCATTGGGAGGTCTCCCACTATATATATGGAAATGACCCGAGACCACTTCATGTCGCCACGTGGCGTCGCAAATTCCGCTATTTCCAAATTTTATTCAGTTCCTAAAATTTCAAAATGGTGCTATCAGACACGATCCCGGTAGAGACGATGACCAATGGGTAGGCGAGGCCAGCTCAACCATCCTTGGAAGCCGTAGGTCACGGACTCACTAGGAATTCCAGAACGCGAGGGTAGAGTGAACCTATGGGTCCGTAGATCAGTGCGACCACGAAGGTGGATCAGTCTATGATAGATCAGATCAAGAGCTACCGATCTACGGTAGATTCACTCTCGCGCCTTTGTGGAGTATTCCTGTGATCCGTTAGACCGGCTTATGAAGATGATTACCTGCGCTGTAATCATCATAATTAAAACCCCAGTCCGTCCATAGAGGATTCGGCACTGGCAGAGGATAATGCATATCCTTGGTCGTCTCTACATGCTGCATCGTGCCTGGATGCGTTCGTTCAAACATGAGATATGGGCCGAAAAAGATAAAGGGAATTTTGGAAACTGTATTGAAAATCGTCTTAAAAATTTTATAAAAAATCCTGATATGCATGGATTCACGCATATCAGGCAAAAAGAAGGAATTTTGGGTTTAGGAACTGACTTGAATTTCGACATATTTTTGATAAAAAAATGGTGTACATGGAACAGATGTTCCACATACACCATTCAAGCCTTAGCTTGTGTGCTTATGTCTAATTGGGATCTTTTGCTTAAAACTACTTTCACAGCATCTCCTGGGTTCGATAACAGGTCCGAGCTCCTGATGACATTACATGCCATACTCAGTGCCACTCTGCCATGCATGCATTCCAGACTCAAGAGTCCTCGGCCCCCCCGTTGACGTGGGAGGTATACACGAGGAACGGACGATCTAGGATGAATACTCCTATGAATATTCATCATCTTGCGGGTATTCCTGTCCAATTGACGCAGCTCATCTACTCCCCATTTGATTACGCCAAAGGAGTAGAGCAGAATCGGAACGGCAAGCATATTAGTGGCAGACACCTTGTTCTTCCCCGAAAGTTCTGATGACCAGATCTTTCGGAGTCGGTGTCTGTACTTGCCACGGAGAGAATCCTTTATTTGGTTCATATCCTGCATGTGGCGTTGTTCCACACCCAGGTATGTGTAGGTCTCTCCGGCATCCAAATGTCGTAGGATGCTTCCGTCTGCGAGCTGCGCATCTTCGTGGAATTCCCCGCATCGTCCTCTCTTGAGGTGGACGACTGCGCATTTGTCCAACCCAAACTCCATTCCAATTGCCCGCGTGTATTCCTCGACCACCCTGAGAGCATTTTGAAGTTCTCGCTCTCCGGAGGTATACAGTTTAAGGTCATCCATATAAAATAGATGGGTGACCTTATGCCTCCGGTTGCTGGGTGGCCCACACTGATACCCGCGGGTTTGGCGGAGTCCAACAGATAGCGGCAGCAGTGAGATGCAGAAGAGGAGCGGACTCAAAGAGTCACCCTGAAACACTCCTCTCTTAAATAATAATAATAATAATAATAATAATAATAATACACTTTACTCCAAAAAGTAAAGATTACAAATTAGAAAAACAACTATAAAATAAGGAAATGGCGAAGTTCAGCTGTGCAGCACAGTGCTGATAGCTGTTCTTACACTTAACCACTAGATGATAGAAAAATAAAATTAATACAAATATATGCACTTATATACACGTATATGCCAAAATACAAACACATGCACACATATACATACAAATACACTTAATATACATAAGTAGCGCATAATAATTATGTTATGTAAGTGCCCTAACCTTTCTCTTCCCTTGCTGAAATTATATGTTCAGAATGCAAATAAATATGTCAACTAAAAAGTAAGCGTTTATAATGTTTAGAGAAACTAAATACGGACTGAGATTTCAAAGACGAGGGGAGGTAGTTGTAGAGTTTAACTGTATTGTAAGTAAACGATCTTTCAAAAATTGTTGTTTGATGCCGGGGCTGAGTCAGGGAACCTTTGAATCTAATATTTAAATTATGAACATCAGTACGGAATCTAATCTTTCTGAAAAGGCACTCAGGACTGAAGGAAATTATAATTTTATGATACAGGGTACCGCAGTGAAGTTGACGTCTGTTTTTCATATTTAACCAATTGGATTCTTTTAATTTATGACTAATAGGTTCACGTCTTCTGATTCCGTATATAAATCTTAGGCAACAGTTTTGGATTTTTTGAATTCTCTGTGTTGTAGCAACCGACAAACACGGTCCATAAACAGTGTCACAGTAATTAAATATGGACAGGACTAAAGATTCGCATAATGTTTTTTTTTAGATTCGTGTTCAGTATTTGTCTTGAGTTATATAATAATTTTAGTTTGGATACAGCTGTTCTTACACTTAACCACTAGATGATAGAAAAATAAAATTAATACAAATATATGCACTTATATACACGTATATGCCAAAATACAAACACATGCACACATATACATACAAATACACTTAATATACATAAGTAGCGCATAATAATTATGTTATGTAAGTGCCCTAACCTTTCTCTTCCCTTGCTGAAATTATATGTTCAGAATGCAAATAAATATGTCAACTAAAAAGTAAGCGTTTATAATGTTTAGAGAAACTAAATACGGACTGAGATTTCAAAGACGAGGGGAGGTAGTTGTAGAGTTTAACTATATTGTAAGTAAACGATCTTTCAAAAATTGTTGTTTGATGCCGGGGCTGAGTCAGGGAACCTTTGAATCTAATATTTAAATTATGAACATCAGTACGGAATCTAATCTTTCTGAAAAGGCACTCAGGACTGAAGGAAATTATAATTTTATGATACAGGGTACCGCAGTGAAGTTGACGTCTGTTTTTCATATTTAACCAATTGGATTCTTTTAATTTATGACTAATAGGTTCACGTCTTCTGATTCCGTATATAAATCTTAGGCAACAGTTTTGGATTTTTTGAATTCTCTGTGTTGTAGCAACCGACAAACACGGTCCATAAACAGTGTCACAGTAATTAAATATGGACAGGACTAAAGATTCGCATAATGTTTTTTTTTAGATTCGTGTTCAGTATTTGTCTTGAGTTATATAATAATTTTAGTTTGGATATAGCTTTTTTAATGCAAATGGATATGTGCTTTTGAAATCTTAATGATGTGTCAACCGTTAGTCCTAGAATTTTGACTTCATCGCTAATAGGTATAACATTATTATTAATTTTAATCAGTACATTCTGTGTCAGCCTAATTCTGTCAATTTTCCTTCCAAAAAACATTGCAGCACACTTTTTGGGATTCAGGTGTAATGAGTGCTCTAGTGATATTGCGTAAAGCTTTTCTAAATCGCTATTAATTAGTTGACAACTGTTATGCAATAAATCTGGATCAAATGAATAGTATATTTGAGTATCGTCTGCATACATTTGTACACCGCAATGTTCTAAAGTAGAAGGAAAAACTGAAGTGTAAATAGTGAAACGAATTGGCCCCAACGACGACCCTTGTGGAACTCCGCAAGAAATATCAACTGAATCAGAAAACACGTTGTTAATTACCACTTTTTGTTGCCTGTTTTGTAAATAATTTTTAATAAAAGAGACAGCCGAGTCACTTAACCCTATAAATTTTAGTATTTGTAATAAAGTATAATGATTCAAGGTATCAAATGCTTTGGAGTAGTCAAGCAACACCAGCACTGTACACTTTCCTACATCAATAGTCCTTAAAATATTGTCGGTAACGTTTAAGAGAGCAACAGCACAACTATGTCCTGCTCTAAAGCCAGATTGCTCCTCTGGAAGAATTTTGTTAGTTTCCATGTGATCAACAAGTTGATCCTTGATAATATATTCCAGCACTTTGGATAAAACGGGTAAAATACTAATAGGCCTAAGATCATTAAAATCTTGAGGAGAAGTAGTTTTAGGAAGAGGAATAACATGAGCCATTTTCCAATCACTTGGAAAAACAGAATTAGTTAAACAAAAATTAATTAAATGACAGATATATTTTAAGATATAAGGACAACAAAATATAATGAAATTTATATGTATACCATCAGCCCCTACTGCTCTAGATTTTATTGATAATAGGTGTTTACTTATTTCAATTTCTGTAACTGTTCTAAAGGTAAGTATTGAAGTAACGGAATTCTTTAAATTATTGTAATAGTTTAAATTATTCTTAGCGTTATTGTTACGCGGTATGGAATTTATAAAATGTTGATTTATTAGGTTGGCATCTGATAGATTTGTAGGAATATTAATATTTTTCTGTTTATTATAAATATTTAACTCTTTTACTGCTTTCCATGCTAACTTACTATCTTTTTTAATAGAGTTATTTAAATAAGCCTTTTTCTCCCGTCTAATAGAGCTAGTGGTAAAGTTTTTCAAATTTTTGTACTCTAGCCAATGTTGAGGACTATTTGATCTCTTATATTTCTGTAGCGCCTTATCCTTCATTTTGACAAGTTCTTTAATGTCTTCCGTAAACCAAGGGTTATAAGATTTATTGAAGTTGACAGTTTTTAAAGGTGCATGAAGGTCCATCAAAATATTAATATTCTCATTGAAAAACGAAACTTTACTGTCAATATCTTCAAGGTCATATATGTTATGCCAAGGAATAGATCGTAAATGAGTGTAAAGAAAATTCACATCTACATTTTTCATGTCTCTGTACGTGCGAGGTGTTGCTTGAATACTATTGTTTTTAAATTTTATGTGAGCAAATATTAATTCATGATCTGAAATATCCGACAGTGACCTAGTACCACTATCAGAAACATTACATTCCTCCGATAAAATAATAAAATCCAACAAAGAAACTGTATTAGCTGTAATCCTTGTGGGAGTGTTGATAATTTGTTTTAACCCAGCACTATCTAATATGTTATGAAAATTTGTGGTAATGGTATTATTAAACTTTAAAAGATCTATATTAAAGTCCCCTAAGCAGATGAGTTTATCAGAGTTAGGTAAAATATTAATTAAAATATTTTCAAAATCATTGACGAAATTAATAGAATTAACATGTGGGGGCTTGTAAATACAACCAATTGTAATTTTTAACTTATTTAATTTGACACTTACCCAAATATCCTCAACATTATCATTTGTTTCTAATAAATTGTAAGAAATCATATTTTTTAAATATAACCCTACACCACCTCCTCTGCCCAATCCACCTCTGTCTCTTCTTACAAACTTGTAGCCATTAATTTGAACCTGATCGTCAGTAATATTGGGTGTTAACCACGTTTCACTAACAGCTATTACATCATAATCTAATGCCGTAAAGTAATCTAAAAAATTTGGAAAATGCGCTGTTAAAGAACGAACATTTATATGACAGATTTTAAATTTTTTATTTTGGTAGACCATTTTGCATAATAATAAAGATTAAGGTAAATAAGTCAGCAATCTAAACAAAAGAAAAGGAAAAATCAGGGTATCACAATAAATTATTACATATAACTTAGCAAGGAAAATGAGAAAAGGAAGAGAGAGAAAGAAAAAAAGTAAAATATAATAAAATTAACATATAAAAAGAAATGCACTGATTGATTAAGAACACTAATCAATCGAAATCCACAATCTCGTGTCTTGCTCCGAGTAACAAGAAAACAAGTAAGTCCAAAGCTTATGACTGCACTTTATAGAATGAAATATAATTTTATAAAGAAATGAAATCCAAAGAAGTCAGAAATCCATAGAGGTAAACTTTAATAGAATAAAATAGCAAAATAAATTTTACTATTCAGCCTAAATCCTCTAATGTCTTAAAAAGACATAAATACTCTTTTCAGAGCTTATTTGCAAACTATCTACATTTAACTGATAAAAATTTGGTCAGTACTACGAATGTAGAAAGCAAATAATTTAATAATTGCAATAAGCCCCACCAGACGGATTAATCCAAATAAGGACTCCCTCTGTTACCAGGCAGTGCAAGTCACCAACCCATGGACCGGTTTCTGGCTTATTAGCCTTCATCAGCATGGTATAGGCAACTCACACTGCACGATAACAAAGGGACTCCAGATCTTGTCAACATCGATCGACATGAAGTCGGTAAGATGCGAATGTGGACCGTGGGGCCCTCTGGTGAAACTTATTGCAATGTGGATTTTGCCCAGACTAGGCTCGTATGAAAGAAATGAAATCCAAAGAAGTCAGAAATCCATAGAGGTAAACTTTAATAGAATAAAATAGCAAAATAAATTTTACTATTCAGCCTAAATCCTCTAATGTCTTAAAAAGACATAAATACTCTTTTCAGAGCTTATTTGTAAACTATCTACATTTAACTGATAAAAATTTGGTCAGTACTACGAATGTAGAAAGCAAATAATTTAATAATTGCAATAAGCCCCACCAGACGGATTAATCCAAATAAGGACTCCCTCTGTTACCAGGCAGTGCAAGTCACCAACCCATGGACCGGTTTCTGGCTTATTAGCCTTCATCAGCATGGTATAGGCAACTCACACTGCACGATAACAAAGGGACTCCAGATCTTGTCAACATCTTACCGACTTCATGTCGATCGATGTTGACAAGATCTGGAGTCCCTTTGTTATCGTGCAGTGTGAGTTGCCTATACCATGCTGATGAAGGCTAATAAGCCAGAAACCGGTCCATGGGTTGGTGACTTGCACTGCCTGGTAACAGAGGGAGTCCTTATTTGGATTAATCCGTCTGGTGGGGCTTATTGCAATTATTAAATTATTTGCTTTCTACATTCGTAGTACTGACCAAATTTTTATCAGTTAAATGTAGATAGTTTGCAAATAAGCTCTGAAAAGAGTATTTATGTCTTTTTAAGACATTAGAGGATTTAGGCTGAATAGTAAAATTTATTTTGCTATTTTATTCTATTAAAGTTTACCTCTATGGATTTCTGACTTCTTTGGATTTCATTTCTTTCATACGAGCCTAGTCTGGGCAAAATCCACATTGCAATAAGTTTCACCAGAGGGCCCCACGGTCCACATTCGCATCTTACCGACTTCATGTCGATCGATGTTGACAAGATCTGGAGTCCCTTTGTTATCGTGCAGTGTGAGTTGCCTATACCATGCTGATGAAGGCTAATAAGCCAGAAACCGGTCCATGGGTTGGTGACTTGCACTGCCTGGTAACAGAGGGAGTCCTTATTTGGATTAATCCGTCTGGTGGGGCTTATTGCAATTATTAAATTATTTGCTTTCTACATTCGTAGTACTGACCAAATTTTTATCAGTTAAATGTAGATAGTTTGCAAATAAGCTCTGAAAAGAGTATTTATGTCTTTTTAAGACATTAGAGGATTTAGGCTGAATAGTAAAATTTATTTTGCTATTTTATTCTATTATAATTTTATAATCTAAATGAAATTAAAAATAACATGGAGATAATAGAAAAAAAAAAAAAAAACAAATGCATGACTAAACTAAGTAAAATACCATACATCAAATTATATACCTACTAAGTATAAATTAAACAAAAATTCAAAACGCTTTAGAAGCTAATATGTTGAAAAAAGTTGTTATATTATGGATTATTAGAAATATTTCAATCAATAACATAATTATTCATATCGAATATAACCCCAAATAAAATATAACCCCATGAACAATACCTATATAAAATTCATCATTTCTTGTTTACATTCTAATTTAAATATAATCTGTGTTTATTTATAAAAAGAAATAAAAAACAATAAGAAACTATATAATAAAAATGTATAATATGTAGATATTTATAAATTAAGAAAAAAAGAAAAATTTCTGTGACTGTGGAAAGTTTATAATAAATAAATACTGACCAAGTTGATTCACATGACAACACAACAACACTAGATTTGACTAGGCACCTTCTATTTCATTTTTCAAGTCTGACCACTCATCCTCGCTTCTGACGGGCACCTTTTTGCCTTTGATTAACAGGAACACTGTTCCCCCTTGAGTCCAGGACGAATCACCAACTCTGTCGAAACTCGCTCGGCACCGGATGTTATGGTGAAGCGAGTTCTCCAAAGCGGCAACAGTTGTTCGATGCATCTCACTAGTGGTGCTGGTACCGCAAGACATCCGAGCAAGTGTAACAAAAGCTCGTGGGATGTTGTATCAAATGCCTTGCGATAATCAATCCAGGCCATTGACAGATTCCGCTTGTACTGCACAGAATCCTGTGTAATACAGCGGTCTATCAGCAGGTTTTCGCCAGGCCCTTCTTGGCACTGTTATCGAACCCAGGAGATGCTGTATAAGTAGTTTTAAGTAAAAGATCCCAATTAGACATAAATAAGCACACAAGCTAAGGCTTGAATGGTGTATGTGGAACATCTGTTCCATGTACACCATTTTTTTATCAAAAATATGTCAAATTTCAAGTCAGTTCCTAAACCCAAAATTCCTTCTTTTTACCTGATATGCGTGAATCCATGCATATCAGGATTTTTTATAAAATTTATAAGACGATTTTCAGTACAGTTTCCAAAATTCCCTTTATCTTTTTCGGCCCATATCTCATGTTTGAACGAACGCATCCAGGCACGATGCAGCATGTAGAGACGACCAAGGATATGCATTATCCTCTGCCAGTGCCGAATCCTCTATGGACGGACTGGGGTTTTAATTATGATGATTACAGCGCAGGTAATCATCTTCATAAGCCGGTCTAACAGATCACAGGAATACTCCACAAAGGCGCGAGAGTGAATCTACCGTAGATCGGTAGCTCTTGATCTGATCTACCATAGACTGATCCACCTTCGTGGTCGCACTGATCTACGGACCCATAGGTTCACTCTACCCTCGCGTTCTGGAATTCCTAGTGAGTCCGTGACCTACGGCTTCCAAGGATGGTTGAGCTGGCCTCGCCTACCCATTGGTCATCGTCTCTACCGGGATCGTGTCTGATAGCACCATTTTGAAATTTTAGGAACTGAATAAAATTTGGAAATAGCGGAATTTGCGACGCCACGTGGCGACATGAAGTGGTCTCGGGTCATTTCCATATATATAGTGGGAGACCTCCCAATGATCTCGCAAAATGGAAATCCGCCATTTTTGATTAAATCAAGCCGGGATAAGCCCCAGTGCGGTACGCACGGGTACCGGGGCACTTCTCCATTATTACCAGGTGACCGCCTTGTGAGATAGCATTCGAAGAGATTTCCCCTTTCTGAAATATCCACAGACGTCTAACGGCATATACCCCTTTTTGAGAATATTACCTTAAATTTTTAGTATAATTCTAACAGTAAATCTATAAAACCCACTCACTAAATTGCCAGTCACGTCCATGTAATAATTCTCTTTCGGCAATCGATCACTCGTCTTTAAGCGCGGCCGTCGCGGTCGCTGACCCCTTGTGGGGGTATCGTGGTTATGGTGGCAGACCTTGCTAGGTGAGGCTCTATATGTATTATGATGATTGTTTAATATATACCCTTATTTATTATCCATGTCTTCTTATTGCGTTCTAGTAATAGTCTAGTATCTGTGTTGACCCCATAGCTAACGACCCTCGCAATTGCGTCGGTTTGACCATTCGGCTGAAGCCAAAGAAGAGTGAACGAGCAAGACCTGTCTGGGCAGGTGTCAGAAGTGAATTGTGTATTGTGCCAAGTGTTTAGCTAGTGTTGTATCTTTAGTTCAGGACGTTGCGAAGCCTGTATACGAGGAAGCATTCATTGTCGACAGTTGCCGTTAATCTATCGATTTCGAGACTTCGATATATTAAGGGTTTGCCACGACCTGCGTTGAATTCAACGGCCAAGAGTTAAATCAGATGTGGTGATAGCGATTAATTGACTTAATACGAATATCGGTCGTTCCCTCCCACTATCACTGGTTATAACGAATGGTTAACTAACGTTGACACAGCCTTAACAAATTAGTTTAGTTATTAAACGTTGATAGCACCACGCTGTTCGTTTATCTGTTGGTAGACCGGATCAACAGACCTCAACATCCTGGTATACAAGATACGAGTAAATAACTTGTAGCAGGAGTTGAGGCAGGTAATCGGCCTATAATTTTTTGGGTCAGACAGATCCCCCTTTTTGGGGATTAGCACAGTTCGCCCCTCGACAAACCAGTCCGGAATTTGCTGCCCCTCGTTCAACCATGAGTTGAAAACTCGGGCCAGATGGCGGTGGGTGGAAGGAAACTTCTTCCACCACCAGTTGTTTATACCATCTGGACCCGGGGCAGCGAAGTTCTTGGTTCCAACAAGTGCTTGTTGAACCTCTTCCGTACTGATTGCCGGGCACACTTCGTCTGGCTCTTCTAAGACTCTACGACAGAGAGCCTCGAAGTGTGCTATAGCTGGAGTGTCATTATCGAATGGACTCTCGACTTCGTAGATTCCTTTCCAGAAGGCTTCGACATTATCAACAGTTGGCGGATTTTCGACAACACGCTGTGGCTCTTGGAACAGGCGAGACGGGTTTGTTTGAAACAATTTGTTTTGTTCCAAACTCCGCATTCGCCTGACCAAAGTTTTCTTAATAGCCATAAGCGCTCGAATCCTATCTAGACAGTGCTGCTTGATGGTCTGCAGCACTGTGCGATTTAGAGTGTGGTGTTGGCGTCTCAGTCCGGCTGCCACTCGCCGGACCTTCGGTGTAAATGGTCTACCTGCGACTATATAATCCACCACACTCTGGATTCGAGAAGCGTGTTGCCTTGCTGATCGAATTTTAGCTTCGATCTTCTGTACGCGCCGCTTAGCTTTCCCGACCCTATCAACTGCGCTTGCCAGGCGCTGTTGTGGGACGAGTTGCTTGGCGGCAGCGTACACCGCGCTGTTGATCTGCCAGATGTTAGCATCTTCTGGAAGCTCCTCACTAATCAACGAATCCATTCGTGCCAGGTCTTGTGGCTTTGGGTTAACCCTGGTGTTAAGGTTAACCCTCGTCCTTAAAGCGATATCGGTGTACTCAGGAGGATGTTCCTCGTCAGCTGGTATTTGCCGCGGTGGAAGTGCGGCAGGCACTTCCTCACGCTGTCGAGGTGCCCTTACGTAACCTGTTCTGCGCAGGAAGGATACTTGATCTCTCAGATGTTGTTGAGAGAAGGCGCGATACTCCGGGTGCATATCGCACCACAACCGGTGTAATCGCGCCATGTATCCCCTGCGCCCAGGTTCGCTGCTCTCGTAGCAGGTCAGCAGGTCATCCCTTAATCCCTCCGTCCACCTAAAGCGTCCATGTACATTTGCCAAGTCGTCGTCGTTGAGACCGTCCGGTAAGGCCCCTCCCACCTGTCTCTGACCCCCATCCGACTGGGGTCGATTGTGAGGGGCCTGTCCTCTGTCTGGGTCGAAAACCAGAGGAAAAGAGTCCCCAGGATGGTTAGCCCTGAGGACCCACGTCCGACATTTGTCAAGGAGGGTTGCCCCTCCCTGTCCAGGGTGCACCGCGAGGAGGTTGCCGGTCCGCATTTCGCACCCCTTATTATTATTATTTTTTTTTTTTTTTTTTTTTTTTTTTTTTTTTTTTTTTTTTTTTTTTTTTCCGTTTCCGGAAGAAATTGCTGGACAGTCTCCCTGTGGCCTCCGACACCACACAGAGAGAGCGCCAGCGAATAATCTACAGCAACTCCCCACATCCCGCAGGGTTAGTCACTGTAGATTCCAGACTCATGTGCCCTAAGTAGACGAAGGGATCCCAGGATGACCGCTTTCTGCATTTGATCAGCCAACCATTCTGCCGATGTTTGGCAGGCAGGCATGGTCTTCAATGCGGAGAGCAGCGTGGGCTTCATACCTCCGAGTACACCGATTATCAGGACGACCATTTTGACAGAGTAGCCTGGGTATAGCACTTGGAGCTCGTACCGGAGATCTCTGTATTTAGTCCGTTTCTCCTCCTCCTTCAAGGCGATGTTTGTCTCAGCAGGTGCTGAGAACTCGATGACATATATCACCTTGGTCTGATGGTCGAGGAGGACTATGTCAGGCTTATTGGCGTGAATTCGCCTGACGGTCGGGAACGAGTAGTTCCAGTAAATCCGGCATTTCTCGTTCTCGACAACGGACTCGATATCTCCGGGGACGTAAGGCAGCACTGGTGTTTGGTCTATCTGGTACGAGTGCCGTATATGGTAGTATAGCACTCGTAAAGCCGCGTTATGTCGTTGGATGTAGACCGAAGTCGCATAAATCGGGCATGCAGATAATAAATGCATGAGCGACTCCGGCGCCTGACGGCAGGTCCTGCAGTTGATATCAGGTACCTCTACACCCATCACGCGACTGCGATAGACCAATGTGTTAATAACACCATCTTGGCAGGCCACAATGTATCCCTCGGTCTCCGACTTCAGCCCCGCTGACCTTAAAAATGCGAAGGTCAGCTCTGTCGATAAACCCAGTGCTTCTATGTTGTTATAGAAAACACCGTGCAGGGGTTTATCGACGTGCTGCCTGAACAGATTTCTCTGTTCGGCAGCTTTGATGTGGGCTGTCAGACGATTAGGCGGAAGCTCAGTGACTGAGTCACCTCGCCGGCCTTCTCGCCTGTGGTCGAACACGAGACCGAGTTCA
The DNA here is from genome assembly GCA_963680705.1 of Rhagium mordax. Classification (NCBI taxonomy): domain Eukaryota; kingdom Metazoa; phylum Arthropoda; class Insecta; order Coleoptera; family Cerambycidae; genus Rhagium; species Rhagium mordax. The sequence goes on from OY796664.1 coordinate 28,096,996, forward strand.
TCTGCGGCCCTCTGTGCTGCCCTAAACAATAAAGCGCCAACTCCCACAGTTTCATGATCTCTCACTAACTGTAGGAGTGGGTCCGAGCTCCTGATGACATTACATGCCATACTCAGTGCCACTCTGCCATGCATGCACTCCAGACTCAAGAGTCCTCGGCCCCCCCCGTTGACGTGGGAGGTACACACGAGGAACCGACGATCTAGGATGAATACTCCTATGAATATTCATCATCTTGCGGGTATTCCTGTCCAATTGACGCAGCTCATCTACTCCCCATTTGACTACGCCAAAGGAGTAGAGCAGAATCGGAACGGCAAGCATATTAGTGCCAGACACCTTGTTCTTCCCCGAAAGTTCTGATGACCAGATCTTTCGGAGTCGGTGTCTGTACTTGCCACGGAGAGAATACTTTATTTGGTTCACATCCTGGATGTGGCGTTGTTCCACACCCAGGTATGTGTAGGTCTCTCCGGCATCCAAATGTCGTAGGATGCTTCCGTCTGCGAGCTGCGCATCTTCGTGGAATTCCCCGCATCGTCCTCTCTTGAGGTGGACGACTGCGCATTTGTCCAACCCAAACTCCATTCCAATTGCCCGCGTGTATTCCTCGACCACCCTGAGAGCATTTTGAAGTTCTCGCTCTCCGGAGGTATACAGTTTAAGGTCATCCATATAAAATAGACGGGTGACCTTATGCCGCCGGTTGCTGGGTGGCCCACACTGATACCCGCGGGTTTGGCGGAGTCCAACAGATAGCGGCAGCAGTGAGATGCAGAAGAGGAGCGGACTCAAAGAGTCACCCTGAAACACTCCTCTCTTAAATGTCACCAACTCTGTCGAAACTCGCTCGGCACCGGATGTTATGGTGAAGCGAGTTCTCCAAAGCGGCAACAGTTGTTCGATGCATCTCACTAGTGGTGCTGGTACCGCAAGACATCCGAGCAAGTGTAACAAAAGCTCGTGGGATGTTGTATCAAATGCCTTGCGATAATCAATCCAGGCCATTGACAGATTCCGCTTGTACTGCACAGAATCCTGTGTAATACAGCGGTCTATCAGCAGGTTTTCCTTGCAACCTGCCAGGCCCTTCTTGGCACCACGCTGTTCGTTTATCTGTTGGTAGACCGGATCAACAGACCTCAACATCCTGGTATACAAGATACGAGTAAATAACTTGTAGCAGGAGTTGAGGCAGGTAATCGGCCTATAATTTTTTGGGTCAGACAGATCCCCCTTTTTGGGGATTAGCACAGTTCGCCCCTCGACAAACCAGTCCGGAATTTGCTGCCCCTCGTTCAACCATGAGTTGAAAACTCGGGCCAGATGGCGGTGGGTGGAAGGAAACTTCTTCCACCACCAGTTGTTTATACCATCTGGACCCGGGGCAGCGAAGTTCTTGGTTCCAACAAGTGCTTGTTGAACCTCTTCCGTACTGATTGCCGGGCACACTTCGTCTGGCTCTTCTAAGACTCTACGACAGAGAGCCTCGAAGTGTGCTATAGCTGGAGTGTCATTATCGAATGGACTCGCGACTTCGTAGATTCCTTTCCAGAAGGCTTCGACATTATCAACAGTTGGCGGATTGTCGACAACACGCTGTGGCTCTTGGAACAGGCAAGACGGGTTTGTTTGAAACAATTTGTTTTGTTCCAAACTCCGCATTCGCCTGACCAAAGTTTTCTTAATAGCCATAAGCGCTCGAATCCTATCTAGACAGTGCTGCTTGATGGTCTGCAGCACTGTGCGATTTAGAGTGTGGTGTTGGCGTCTCAGTCCGGCTGCCACTCGCCGGACCTTCGGTGTAAATGGTCTACCTGCGACTATATAATCCACCACACTCTGGATTCGAGAAGCGTGTTGCCTTGCTGATCGAATTTTAGCTTCGATCTTCTGTACGCGCCGCTTAGCTTTCTCGACCCTATCAACTGCGCTTTATTATTATTATTATTATTATTTTTTTTTTTTTTTTTTTTTTTTTCGGTTTCCCGAACCTACTGCTGGACAGTCTCCCTGTGGCCTCCGACACCACACAGAGAGAGCGCCAGCGAATAATCTACAGCAACTCCCCACATCCCGCAGGGTTAGTCACTGTAGATTCCAGACTCGTGTGCCCTAAGTAGACGGAGGGATCCCAGGATGACCGCTTTCTGCATTTGACCAGCCAACCATTCTGCCGATGTTTGGCAGGCAGGCATGGTCTTTAATGCGGAGAGCAGCGTGGGCTTCATACCTCCGAGTACACCGATTATCAGGACGACCATCTTGACAGAGTAGCCTGGGTATAGCACTTGGAGCTCGTACCGGAGATCTCTGTATTTAGTCAGTTTCTCCTCCTCCTTCAAGGCGATGTTTGTCTCAGCAGGTGCTGAGAACTCGATGACATACATCACCTTGGTCTGATGGTCGAGGAGGACTATGTCAGGCTTATTGGCTTGAATTCGCCTGACGGTCGGGAACGAGTAGTTCCAGTAAATCCGGCATTTCTCGTTCTCGACAACGGACTCGATATCTCCGGGGATATAAGGCAGCACTGGTGTTTGGTCTATCTTGTACGAGTGCCGAAGATGGTAGTATAGCACTCGTAGAGCCGCGTTATGTCGTTGGATGTAGGCCGAAGTCGCATAAATCGGACATGCAGATAATAGATGCATGAGCGACTCCGGCGCCTGACGGCAGGTCCTGCAGTTGATATCAGGAACCTCTACACCCATCACGCGACTCCGATAGACCAATGTGTTAATAACACCATCTTGGCAGGCCACAATGAATCCCTCGGTCTCCGACTTCAACCCCGCTGACCTTAAGAATGCGAAGGTCAGCTCTGTCGATAAACCCAGTGCTTCTATGTTGTTAAAGAAAACACCGTGCAGGGGCTTATCGACGTGCTGCCTGAACAGATCCCTCTGTTCGGCAGTTTTAATTTGGGCTGTCAGACGATTCGGCGGAAGCTCAGTAACTGATTCTGCATCAGCACCTCGCCTGCCTCCTCGCCTGTAGTCGAACACGAGACCGAGTTCATCTGCGGCCCTCTGTGCTGCCTTAAACAATAAAGCGCCAACTCCCACGGTTTCATGATCTCTCACTAACCGTAGGAGCGGATCCGAGCTCCTTAGGATGTTACATGCCATACTTAGTGCTACTCTGCCATGCATACACTCCAGACTCAAGAGTCCTCGGCCCCCCCGTTGACGTGGGAGGTACACACGAGGAACGGACGATCTAGGATGAATACTCCTATGGACATTCATCATTTTGCGGGTATCCCTGTCCAATTGGCGCAGCTCACCTACTCGCCATTTAACTACTCCAAAGGAGTAGAGCAGAATCGGAACGGCAAGCATATTAGTGGCAGACACCTTGTTCTTCCCCGAAAGTTCAGAAGACCAAATCTTTCGGAGTCGGTGTCTGTACTTGCCACGGAGAGAATCCTTTATTTGGTTCACATCCTGGATGTGTATTATTATTATTATTATTATTATTATATTTCAAAATATTTTTGCGCACAATTAGACATTACATCGCTTCCATAAAAAAAATCCAAATTATTTTAATAAGGCCGATATATGGGACAACCCTGTATAATAGTAGTAATAATGAATGATAATTTATTATTCATCCAAGGAACTGATACAGTCATAGAAGGCAAACACAGCAAATGTGTTTGTACCGTATTTGCAGTGGCATCTTGTGTGTACATAATCCTGAACTGTCACCTCTTCTCCACTTGTGACATCATACACTTTGTTAGTTTGAAAACCACAACTATTAGATTTCTAAATCATTCTATTGAAAACAGTACAAAACTCATAGCTAACGTGTAATTTTTTTTATATTTCTGTCAAGCACCCAATTTAAAGGTATTCCATTCAGTTATAGAGGGCATAGGACACCAAATGTTTGTACCGTATTTGCAGTGGCATCTTGTGTGTACATAATCCTCAACTGTCACCTCTTTTCTATTTGTGACATCATACACTTTGATAGTTTGGAAATTATAACTATTAAATTTCTAAATCATTATACTGAAAACAGTACAAAACTTATACCTAACGTGTAACTTTTTTTTTATATTTCTGTCAAGCACCCTATTTATAGGTATTTCATTCAGTTACAGAGGGCATAGGACACCAAATGTTTGTACCGTATTTGCAGTGGCATCTTGTGTTTACATAATCCTCAACTGTCACCTCTTTTCTATTTGTGACATCATACGCTTTGATAGTTTGGAAATTAAATTAAATTCTTAAATCGTTATGTTGAAAACAGTATAAAAACGCATAGCTAACCTACTATTTTTTTCACATTTCTTTTAAACATTATATTGTATAGGTATTCCAAAATAATTATTAATATCTAAATATCTACTGATAATACTAGGTATAAAAGTTGAAGTCAGGATAAAACACTCCATGCAAATACGTGCTTACGGTGCAATGTTAAGCCTTCTATATAAAAAAAAAAAATAGGCCTCATCTATTTTATTTGATGTTCATTCGTTTTTCTGAGAAAATGGGGGGTGGGAGACTTATTATTGAATCACCCTATACTTGGTACCTAATAATCGAAGTAATAATTCACTTTGGTTCACCCTTAATATCAATTTTAAGTTGAATGAATATTGACTAGTATTAGGTAATACCGATGTAACATTATGTTAATTTAAAAGTTAATAAGAAATATCCTTGTCTGCTTAAATCGAGGCTTAATTTAAAGTTGGTGCCTTTTTACATTATATTGAATGACATGTAAGTTAATAGCCTTAGTCTTGTTTATGGGTAATAATAATTGGGATTTTAGGCTAAAAAATAAATGGAGAAACCAATTTTTGTTGTAGTCGACGTTTCGATTTTAATTAAATCATCCTCAGGACTCTAGAAAACAATACATAATATAAACATTTTAGATCTAAAATTATATGAACAAACCAAAAACCAAAATTAAGTTAAAAATATGATTCTGTGGTTGGCATTTGTAAAAATCTAGAAATATTTAATAAAAATTAACCTTAAGCCTCCAGTTTGTTGAATTATCTAATGTCCGAATTATTTATTATATAGTTTTTAAGTTAACAAGGAAAACCTCTTTTGAATGTGAGTGGCTTATTATTTTTAACGTATTTTAATTTGTTTTAAACATAAGTATTTCAACCTTTTAATTATTGATGAACATTTTTACATTGTAAAATTTAACTAATTTTAAAGTTTAAATATGTTATTAAATTTTTAATTGTTTAATTACTGTCATCGTAATAATGGTTTTTAACTTAATTTTGGTTTTTGTATTGTTCATATAATTTTAGACCTAAAATGTTTATATTATGTATTGTTTTCTAGAGTCCTGAGGATGATTCAATTAAAATCGAAACGTCGACTACAACAAAAATTGGCTTTTCCATTTATTTTTTAGCCTAAAATCCCAATTATTATTACCTATTATATTAAATATTTTGTTAGCAAGATCTATTTGATAATTAAAAATGTACACTTTCTACAATTCTACTTTTAGATAACAAAAATGTCGGCAAGACAAACAAGAGCACAGCGTATGTTGTGTATGGTTACCGAAAATGATCGAACTAGATTGGAACAGTTAAATCTACCTGTTTTTGAGTCTACGAAGACTACTGATGTAAAAAATATTGAAATAAATAATTTGAGACATGCTATTTCAGGTAATAATTTAACAAAATAATTATTTTTTAAATAAGTATTTGTCTTATTAGTAATTTCAAGCCACAAAAGAAAAAACTAATAATTTTTGGGAAAACAATATATTCGCGGGTTATGTATGAAATGAAATAAAAACCATAACGAAAATTGTTTCAGAGGTTATTCATATTTAAAGTTATACTTACTACATACTCGTATATTATAAATAATAAATAAATATAAATAATAAATAATAATAATAAATAATAAATACACCACATGTAATTACGACCCCCATTAGAAACCACTTTTAATAAAACTTTGATATGTTATTTTTTTTTTTTAGATATGGATGTTCAGTTCATAGAAAAACCCCTTGCAACTCCTGTTAAGAGAAATCCTGGATTTCGGGAAAATCCTTACATTCCTGAAAATGAAAACGCCAATACCAATCTCCATTTTACTCCAGAACTTGTGACAGGTAATGACATTATTACTGAAGCAAATAGAATAGAAGTTCCTGAAAATGAAAATGCTCGTGCCAATCCTGATTATTATACTACTGAAATTGAAACAACCAATAATGATGATACATCCACGAATGTAAGTCGACAACTCCGCATGAATGAATATAATGAAGAGAATGAAGAAGATATGGAGGAAGACCCTTTTGCAGATTCGGACAGTTCATATGCACCGTCTGTGGTATCTAATACCACAGATGATGGTGAGAGTGATCCTGATTTATGTTTGGATTTTGGTGACGAATTACGTGTAGAGAATCAAGCCAGTATAATTGATTTGAATCTAAACCACACATTGGAAGAAGATAAAGAAAATCGTAATATAAATACCCAAGACATACATTCAGAAACTACAGAAATTGAAGAGCAAATAGCCCAATCTCAGGTTATTATCAATGCAGCCACGAAGTTAGATGGAAAGAGAGTAAGAGACAAGGGACATTCATGTTATTTTTGTCAAAATATTTTGATTAACAATGTAGCGCGGCATCTTGAAAATAAACATTCAAATGAAACTGAGGTGGCTAAAATTTTAGCTATGCCAAAAAATTCGAAGGAACGACGAGATGCTTTTAGTAACCTGACGAGGTACGGGGACTATTATCACAAAAATGGAGAATTAATTTTAGCTAGAAGGCCCGATTTACGTGAACTGAAATTTTCATCCTATTCTGATTATGG